>CM067081.1:65370601-65810601 GCA_034008185.1 Gorsachius magnificus | reverse complement strand
TAGACACACAGTAGTAATTACAACTAAGAAATCTGTTCATAAAAGTACCTGCTAATTTACTAAACAAGAATTTCCGTCCCTCTTCTTTATAGACGACAAAAAAAAAAAAAAAAAAGCATTGGGAAGGTACAACTTTCAAATGTAGTTGTGGCCTGCTAGGCTTCAGTAATTTGCTCAAAAGTATTGGTAGGCTTGGATGCATTGAGGACAGAGAGCTTGGTATCATCTGCCTCTTAAAAGTACCATCTAGTAGACCGACTAGACTGACCTAGTCATCCCTCTGGTAGCCTCTTGTATGTTGCCAGAAGAGTGACAGAAAAAAACCAAACATCGTCGGGACTTTGCACAAGTCCTACAGAAAGGATGGGACTGAGCTCACCTGAAAATGCACTTTGAAGGTTACTTTTTGCAGTTCCCAAAGGTGATTCTCGGTGTTTTGTGTAGTGCTGTAATCACATATACCTGTACCCAGAAATACCTATTCTCTGCACCCCCCTCTAGGCTCAGCAGTGTGTTAGCCATCCTTTTAGGAAGCCAGGGGAGGGGGGGGAATTCAGTATACGTGTGAGAAAGTTTTGGAAGATGTGGAGCTGACATCCATTGCCCATCTCTGCTTCTCCTCTGCTTTCTTTTTACTTTGGCCTTTTGCCTCTGAACTGCAGTAGGTAAGAGATGGGAGATGTTGAATGGAGTTTCAGTTGTTCTTTTGTCTTGGGGGCCCGTTTCTTACTCTGGTGGAACGCTCACAAGTAGAAGTGTAGGGAATGATTGTCACATGTCAGAGAAGGAAGAGACTTGCGGGCTTCACTTTCTTCCTATTTTCTATACTTCATGGGAGGATCGAGTATCGAACTCTCCTCCTTCTGCTTCCAAGCCCCCTTGCTCTGATTACAAGAAATCTTTCCTCTTTAGAAACCCAAACCTCTGGGTTTTTCAAAAGTTTCTTGAGGCTGTTACCTTACTAAAGATCTAAGCTCACAGCAAGGGACCCTATAACCAGATCAACAACTCGGGCAATGACTGTGCAACGTAGGAAGTATATGTTATATACTATTATAGAGATACATACAAATATTCCAGTAATTACAGTTGTTCCAGTCACTATGGTTATTCCATCTCATCAGCATAAAGTTCAGAATTCTTAAGGAGAGGAACATAAAATCCCAAACCTCCAAACATGCTCTGCAAATGCAGATAGTGAATATATGAGGATAGCTGGAATAAGGAATTCTGGCAGCCTCCTTCCTCTTTCTCTGCCTTAGTTGAATATTGCTATATGAAATACTATGTCATTACTACAGCTGTGTCTATTTATTAGAAAATACAGTGTCTTGTGATCATTAGCCAGTAAACTTTATAGGTACAGACAAAGCATGTGAGTTATTCCTTCTAATGAGTTGCTGCTTTGGGCCATTTAATAGCTTCATCCCTCTCATCTACAGTTCTGTATGGGGTTGTTTTTGCTTGTTTGTCTGTTTAGTCTTTATGAGGCTAAATTCCAACTTACCTGGCTGATGGTACTAGAATTTTACGAGTCTATTCATTCATGGTGGAAAGTTTTGAAACAAAACTGGAAAAGGTTAAGGTGCCGGATGAGCAGAAGCGAGGTTAACAAGTATGAAGACCAGCAGACAAGTCACAGTTCACGCTTTCGTGCAATATGCATTGTGTGTGCACTGGACAGTGTGCACCATTTACAGATATTTGGGCCAGAAATACCTGTTCATGTCAGCAAATGACGTGGGAGTAATGGATTCTAAAATCTGGAAAACAAATCTAGCTGAGTTGGTCCTTTTTCTGCTTCCCAGTAAAGGCTCAAGAACTTCACAAACTTCCCAAACACTTACCTAATATACGCTTGCCATTCTAAACTCTTTGTCTTTTTTTTTTTTTTTTTTAAAGTCAAGTCCTGCTTAAGAAAATGGGTGTACTTCACTGGATACAGCTCCTCATCTCTTCCTTTGCTTGGCCCGAGACTGTTGCGCTCACTGCCTCTTTTCACGTCTGCTTCCTGGTTGCTGCCATCTCTTTCTTGCACCCGCTGCACCTAGCGAGCTTACACAGCGCTGGCATTAACAGCAAGTGAAAAATTCTGACTGGAACTTGTAATTGTGCATTGCAGTACAAGGCCGAGGCAGAAGTATGTCCGAGTTGCGCCAACGCAGAGTCAGCACAGATCACGGGGAGCTTATTCCACGGGCTCCGCGTTCCGCCAATGAGGTCAAGAGAGATGCACCTCAACAGCCAGAAACCACTGACAAAACCACCAATCTGACCCCTGGCTGAATTCATACCCACCCTCAGGCTTGTTTCTGTCAACTGTGGTGCAGGAGCCAAACACTTCTGATGAAAACCAGTCGACGGGTCGGTTGTCTGACCAATAGTAGTGGTGCTAAGATCTCAGGGTCCAGCCTACTGGGCTTTCGATAAAAGCAGGAAAGTTTTTATTTTGTTCTTGATGTCCACCAGTGGAATTTCTTCTGCAGTTTTATTTCATTTCTCCAGAAACATTCTTTCAGAACAGGTATCTCAAGATGCTTTCTCTCTTATAAGAGCATACTCTTTACTTTGTGAATGTTTGGGGGAATGACCACTCAACATTTACAGTATTTCCGAGTCAAGCATTTGTAAGTAAGCTTGAGACAATTTTTATTCTCTTTTTAAAAATTAAATGAGATTCTTAGACAAACTGATACACCCCTAGGTTTTGTAAAAAGAAAAGGACTATAAAAGGCAAGTCAAAATGTGTCTGTTATTACAGACTACTGCAGAGTGCTCAGAGAAATTCACTCCACTGCAGTGGATTTAGCTCGTCTTCGCTTTCGGTTTCTAGTTTGTCACTACAGCCTTCCCCCCCCCCCCCCCCCCCCCCCCATTTATTTTCTCAGGGTCGGCTTCCTTGCCGGGCTCCCGAACTAGAATCTGACAAGAAGGGCCACAGGTACTGAAAACGTGCTCTGGGTAACACAACAAATGCAGCCTGTCTCCTCTGTCAACAATTCTAAGGTGGTGTGGTTTAGTTTTTTAGAAGAAAAATGCAGCACATCTAGCAATAGGGGGAGAACTGTAAAACCTTACAAAGCATGTATCTCCTAGTAATAAACAGAGAAGAAAAACAAATTTTTAGCTTGATTTTTGTTTATTTACTTAGGGTACAAAACACGCTCTGGGATTTGCTCGCTGATCTTACCTCTTGGGGACAAATCTTGTAGGTAACTCCTGGTCTGAGTACCTGACACTGGAAACTGGAAGTAAGCCAGGCGAGCCAGAATCCCCGAAGACCCTACCTGCCCACCAGAGAAGTTCTGCAGAGCTGCTCGCAGAGGGAACACACAGCTGTGCTTCCACTAGATTCTCCCTTTTGATCAAGCCTGGGGGGGAAATGTCATCTTCCTGCATATGCAGATAAAGGGACAGAAAATACATAAACCCGCTCTAAGGCGTTCAGGAGTCACCTCCTTACCTTAAGAGTTTCAGGTTTTATTAAAAAAAAAAAAAAAAAAGTTGTAGCCTTAACAGCTCCTAAGAAGAACGTGAGAAGATGACCTGACAATATTAAATACATGGGTGTCCCCTTGAAACAACGGTTTACCTGAAGCTCAGACAGACAGACCTCAGTGGGATTTTGACCAAGAGAGGTACTGCTCTGCAGACTGCCTCACCTACTCGCTGTTCAGCAGAAAATGCAGAACAGGAGCACAGCAGGCCCCATCCTGGTACCGGTTAGGTGTACCCTGGACACTGCCAAAGGCGTCTTCTACTCCAGGTGGAAGCAAAGACAAGTCTCCTGATGGGAGGCAGAAAAAATTCCTTCGCTGCTCTTCTGCCTCTCTGGTAGACGAGCATGGCCTCATTCCATGTGTCCCAAGCCAGGAATAAGGGCATCGGGAAAGGGAGGTAGTTACAGGTGGCATGAGGGCTACAAAAATGATCCGAGGGCTGGAGCACCTCTCCTGTGAGGACAGGCTGAGAGAGTTGGGCTTGTTCAGCCTGGAGAAGAGAAGGCTGCAGGGAGACCTGACTGAGGCATTTCAGGACTTAAAGGGGGCCTGTAGGAAAGATGGGGACAATCTTTTTAGTAGGGCCAGCTGTGACAGCAGAAGGGGTAATGGTTTTAAACTAAACCAGGGTAGGTTTAGACTGGATATAAGGCAGAAATTCTTTACAATGAGGGCAGTGAAACACTGGAAGGGGTTGCCCAGAGAGGTGGTGGAGGCCCCATCCCTGGGAACATTCAAGGCCAGGTTGGATGGGGCTCTGAGCAACCTGATCCAGTTAGCGGTGTCCCTGCTCACTGCAGGGGGGTTGGGCTAGATGACCTCTAGGGGTCCCTTCCAACCCAAAACATTCTATGATTCTATGATAAGTAGAGGAGTGCTTACAGCCACAGACTGACTGACTCTGAGAATGTCTGTCAGTATTCTTAAGATGTGTCACTTATGGTTCTGATCCAGCAGGATTAGTAACGCTTCTCATTTTAAACTACTTCTTTTAATTTTTAAACTTTTTTGACCTTCTTGTAGTACTTCAGAGCGTGCAGAATACTTCCCATCGTCCTGACAAATTTATGCTACTGCATTAAAATAAATCTAAAGAGAGGGAATGATGTTAACCGTTTATTTCAGGCATTTAATCATAACTGTGGCCTTTCCTACCCTTAGAAAAATAATGTTTTATGGCAGGACATAGAGGTTTCTGGACCAAATGCTAAAAGTATCGCACAGACACTAAGCCGCCTGAAACCACCGGGGAAAGAAAAAGCTCTTGCAACGTTCTTCTGATCTGCTGGCAGTTTCATCCACGATAGCTAAACCTGGAATTACGGCTGAAAACCCATCCATTGTTATACTTAGTGTTGATGTGGGCTCTGTCAAGAGTGCTCCGCATCGTAGGGAACAAAGAAGACAACAGAGTTAATGACAGCTCTTAACAGGATGTGTGCTGAACGGCAGAGACATCAAAACCGGCTCACTATGGAAACTGAGATAATTGGCTTGTGAAGCTTCCTGAGAAACATATAGAGCAAACATTTACCACGGTTATTGCATGGTGTCTTCAATTTCATCCTAGCCAGTCGCAAATTAGCAAGCCCATAAAACAGCTTTCTCACTTGATCAAAAAGTTAAGACTGTTAAATGAGAAAGATTGTGGAAAGTGTCTATTAAGAAACAAAGGAAACGCTGTCACTGGTAGGGCTTCGTATCCGACGCGCTCTAAAATGAAGCAAGACGTAGACCGCAATCTATTACTACATAAAAGCAAAGATTTTGAACCATCATACTACACATGAGAAAAATCTATCAAACCTGTCCCTGGCAGACAGAAGAGGAGGCAACACGAGGGCTTCTGCGAGGCAGCTCAACACCGGCAGACCTATTCCCCGCAGCGTCTGCTCCAGCGAGGGCGCGACGTTAACCTTCCTCCCACGACGGCCGGGAGCGGGGGGCAGCCAGCACGCGCCGGAACCCACGGTTCACTCTCTCCTCATGCAAAAAGCGAGGGGTGGCCACAGCTGGGAGCGAACGGGCCTCGACTTCAACAGGTGCCAAGGCTACCTGCTCACGGTTACTTTTGGAAACGAGGTGCTAGTTAAAAAAAGACTTTCGGCACCCTTACGCCTCTCCCGTTGTACCGTCATTCACTCTAGTTAGGTAGCCCATCATTTCCAAAGTGGACCAAGGCACTGCAGCCAGTCGAGCGCCGTCTCTTTGGTACGCGCTGAAAGAAAGAAACTAAAAAAAAAAAAGAAACCCACAATGAGATGAGAGAAACACCATCAGGAAACGCACGTCCTTTGCGCGTCCCAAGGCTGGGAAGGAAGCAGACATTGACAGTCGGCTGGCTAACGCACGGGGTACCTCACCCAGCACCTAGCAGCAGTTCATTTTGGCAATACCTGGGTCAGGTCGGACTTCACACGGGTACGGGGGAGTCGGGGGGTGCAGAAGTGGGTTTTTTGAGACGCTGGTTTACTAAGTCCAGCTTGGGAATGCCACGCCAGGCCTTTCTGTCAGGGGCTAACAGGCTGCCTGCCCTTCCCCCGACCTGCCAGGCACCGTAAAATGAACTCACCCCCGACGGACCAAACTGACTTGACGCCGCAGAGATAATTTTCTTCAGTTATCACGGGTTTCCCACGGACGCCCCCCACAAGAGACCTCGTCAGGAAGACAGCGCGCGCGGGCTGGTGCGCCCAGGCGGGAGCACGAGGCTGGGGGCAGCCCCCGCCGAGCCCAGCGGAGCCGGCACCGCCGCCCGACCCGGCACCGCGCCCCGCGGCTCCCCCGCCCGCCCGCGGCCGGGGGCTGCGGCTATGCTGCGCGGAGCGGCGGCGGCGGCCCGGCGGTGCGGCCCCGGCGGCGGCGGCGGCGGGGGGAGGGCGGCGTGGCGGCGGTGTTGCAGCGCGTGGCGGCGGCGGCGGGAGTGGGTGCCGCCGGCGGGGCGGGACAGCGGGATCGTGACTTACAACAGCCGGAGCCGGAGCAAGGAGCCGCTCGTCCTGGCCACGGAAGGAGTGGCGACATGGTACCGCCGTGCGGCGCGGCGGGCGGGTGCGGGGCTGCCGGGGCGGGGTCGGGCCGGGCCGCGGGGCCGCGCCCCCCGGCCGTGCTGGCTCTGACGGGTGCGCGTTGCCTCCCCTCTGCGCAGGTACAGCTGCGGGCCGACGGTGTACGACCGGGCACACCTCGGGCACGCCTGGTGAGTCCCGGCTGTCCCCCAGGGCGGGCATGGCGGGGGGGGGGGGGTGTGTGTGTAAGGGTGGATGTCCCGTCCCGTCCCGTCCCGTCCCCCCGCGTGGGTGGGAACCGCGGCAGCGGGCAGCGTGTGCCCGAGTGACGGGCCCCGGCGCCCGGGTGACGGGCCCCGCGGGGGAGCCGCTGCCGGGGTGCTGGCGCTTCGCCTCCCCTTCCCTGCAAAAAGCAAAATTCTGTGTGGGTTCCCCCCCCCCCTCCCCGCCCCGGCCTGGGGAAGCGCGGGAGGGGCTGTTGGTGCAGCTCGTCCCGCCAGAGGCGGTTGTGGGGTGAAAAGCATGAAGAAGTCGCGCTTTTTTGCCAGGCAGGGTGAGTTATTTCAGATCATAGCGGCACGACGTGACTTCTCGTGCAGAGGAGTTGGGGTCTTGGAGCAGAGCCCCTTGCCCGTGTGAAACGATAGTTCTGCCCCAAATCGAGTTCAGATGCTGTGTCAGCACCAAGGGAAAGCTGTTCAGGGTGGGCTATTAGAAAGGTGCTTTTAAGGTTAACAGATAAAAGTGCCTGTTCTTAAACGTCAGAAAGCCCAGGTAGCTTAAAGGTCTTTTTGCACAGTAACAGTTCAGTGGCTTACAGTGTTTTTTTTTAAAAAAAAAAACCAAACAAAACCAAACCAACCAAAACCCAAATGAAACAGCATTTTCTCCTCAGGCCATCCACATAATTATAATAATACACCAGCTTCATTATAAGTAATTTTGAAAAAATACTTTAAATACACCAGAGAAGGTGGCTGCCAGTTGTTTTGAAATGCGCCCGATGAGAAGACGTGCCGGGTGCCTGCAGGTTGCCGTGAAGCTGAGGGGAGTTGCAGCAGCTCAGCTGCTCTTGCGTTCCTGTCTCCCTAATTCTTAAAAGAAGAAGATGCATTGGGCTCCTTGGAGGAACGGGGGTTTCTCGGATAATTGCCGTCTGTGAAGATCAGACGCTGTGTATTTGAGCAATTCCCCTTTAATGTAGGGCATTTCACAGCTTCTGCTCCCCTCGCAACTTCCTTCAGAAACTTGCGTTGGATTTTGCTCAATGTGGAGCTATCGCAGTACTGCGCAACTGCTCCTCCTTCCTGTAAGAGGGAAGTTTTAAAATACCACGTAAAAATACCATAAAATACATGTAAAAAAAAAAACCTGCCGGCAACCTCTCCTTAAGTGCCGCTATACTGGGGGGGTGTGGGGGTGTCTTTTTCCTCCTTGCTTTTGTCCGGTCTTAGCAGACAACCAACCTGGCTTTCTACTGGTGCGCTAAAGATCAAGAAAATGATGTCTTGAATTATTTTGTTTCTACTTAATACCTTCGGGGGAACTTTAACATTTAAAAAAAGAAGTCATAGCAATTTGTGTATTTAAACCTACAGTTACTGTAATACAAGCTGTGTTACAGTTCACCTTGAAATAATGACAATTTAAAATCATCACTTGAGAGCCACTATATAAAAAGGTGCTAATAAATTTCTTCATAGCTCAGTCGAGGTTCTCTAGTACAGTAGGGCCTGTCTTCCCTGGCGTGGTGTAACTGGGGAGGGAATTGCAGACGTGCTCCCATCCAAAGGGGTATAGTGGATCTAGAGCAGAATGTTTACAGAGGTGGAGAAATCTTGCCTTTTGGTCTTGCAGTGCTCTGCGGCTTTTCAATATTTGTTTTCACCGGTGGTTCTCCTTGTTCTCCCGCCTTTAGGCCCTTTTGATTAAGGGAGGGAGTAGGGAGGCCTTGCTCACTCTGCCTGTTCTCTTGCCCATCCCTTCTTATCCTGTGTCTAAACTAACAATTTAAAGATTTCCGGGTGTGAAGGTTTGCAACCCATCCACGCCACCGGGGTTTGATCTCTTTGCTTGCCGATTTAAGAAAGAGTAGTTAGGTCCAAATGTTGCCTTTGGAGCAGTGTATGGTGGGGATAAGTAGCTGTGTTATACTCCTGCTGCTGCCTCTTCAGCACCTTCACGTGTTGTCCCTCTAGTGCTGTGGGGCGGTGAGATGCCGGCGCTGGAGACCTTCCTCTCGTCTCTGATCAGTTAAACCCTCCAAGCGTGTGAGGAGTTGGCTGTGCCTTCCCAGTGTCTGTGGTCTTGCACGAGCCACTGTTGCCATCCTGTTGCTCAGCTGATTTGTTCAGGATGGTGGGGCACTCTTGATTTTACTTTTTTTTTTTTTTTTTTTTTAAATTGTCTATTTTTTTTCCCAGTAGCTAGGTCCAACTGTAGACCTTTGGTAGGCACAGCTGAAATGCATGCTGCTGATGGGGGTCTGCAGGCCGGGAGATGCGCTGGGAAAGAGCATGAAGTCCCAATGGAGCGATGGCTGTTGCTACTGTGCCGCTCTTGTAAACTACTGTAGTTTTCTTGTCCTCTTGCAACACGTTATCTTATCACTAGAATTCCCTTTTTCCCCTCCTTCTTACATTTGACTTGTGGCAAGCACAACAAATGCAGCAGGTAATAATGCAGAATAATGGAAATGAGCTTGAGGTCCTTGAGAAGAATTTGAAAAGAACGGCATTGTTGGGTTTTTTCCCCTCCTCCTTCCCCTCCATAGGGATTTCTTGTTTCTCTTAATAATCCAACTCTCTGTAGTATGTTGTGCTTCCAGTCTTCAAAACGGGTGCTCTGTATGCCTCAATACAACATCCAAAACTCATTCTGTATGAAGAGAAAAATCAGATGGGCAGATAATGCCATCTTCTCCCTCGGTTCCGAGAGTGGCCTTGATCGTGCTGGTGTGAGCTGCAGCCTGGTTGGCCTCCAGGTTCCTGGCTGAGTGCTTGGAAATAAGAGTAAAACCAAACATGAGAGGAGGTTTCATTCAGTCCCTTGTGCCTGCTCTGCCACCCCCCTGATTTTGACTGTCTGGTTTTGTGGGGGTTTTTTGTTGTTTTTTTTTCTTTCCTGAAGTGGTAAGGACCCTGCTTTCTGAGGCATCAGGAGATCTGTTCTGGCTCTTGCAGTGTTTCTTCCATCAATTCAGTTGGAAGATCAGAGGAGAGGGAATGGTGGAAATTTGTGTCTGCTCTGGGAAGTATGACTGCAGGGCTGTTAAATCTAATATCAAGCTTTTGATGCTGACATTGTTCCTCTGAACAGTATCCAAAGACCAATTTAATATTCTTACGGAATCATATCGCCACGTTAGGTGAACCTTACTCCCAGTGAGCTGGTATTCATTAAAAACTATCTCCCTGGCAGCAAGGCTTTCAAAAGAAGCCTTTTTCAACATGGGCATAGTGCACACAACAATAACAAAAAGTATTTTTCTTCATCAAGATATTACGCATCCATAAATCTGAACCTTAATGCCACCTGGTCCCTGCAGCTAAGGGGAAGGGTGCAAATCTGTTTCCAGTATTTGCTCACGCTTCTTTGCTCTGACAGCCGTGGGGGTTGCAGTTTGTGTGGTGCTGCAGGTAAAATGGAAACATGTAGGTCTGTGAGTCTCTTTATGGGCTGTTTTCTCCAAAGCCAGTTCAGGCTGAGGATTCTCATCGCCTGGCAGGGCAGACCCAGAGCCTCTAGGCACCTTCTAATATCTCACCTAATAATTGGGTTTTACTCAATCAGAGCATGTTTTGAGAATTACAAGTGGAGAGTTGGTGAGCGGCAGAAGGGGCTGCCGCAGCCCTGTACAGCTTGCAGGTGCATCAGTCTGTCAGCGTTAAATACTCTGATTTGTGACAAAGAGCCTGAATAATTTTGAGAATTTGTCCTCGAGTGTACATAGAACAAAATAAACCACAGAGCAGCTCTTATTTCCTATCAGAAAGATCTGCGGTGGTGTGTGAATGAAATAGTTTATTGGTGGCTGGTAGCTGTAGTTGTTACTTAACCCTAAGCAAAGTTCATTTGAAAGCCTGTTTTATTTCTCTCTGTTCTTCTGCCCCGTGGCTTCTGAAAACCTGTTAGAATATACGAAGCCCGAGGGATGTATTTCAAGAATATCTGATCTGTGCGTCTTATTTTGTGCTCTTTGCTTTGAGAGAGTCTCCTGGCTCACACGTAGCTTCTGACGCATTTCAGTGCTTGAATAAAGAGATGCAACAAAAGAAAACACTCAGAAAATTTGATGTAATGTGTCACTAATGCCAGAAGAGGGTAGGCCAGTTCAAGGGAAATTTGCTTGACTTTTGTGCAGGTGGTAACTGGTTTTGGACTTCATGCACTGAAGACCTTTTCATTGCAAGTGTTGGGTATTCAGGTTGTCCCTGTGGCTGTTAGTGCTGTTGGTTATTTTTGTTTAAGTTTATTCTTACTACTGCACGCTTAAAAGCTCATGTTTTTTCTTTTCCAGCTCCTATGTTAGGTTTGATATAATACGAAGGATAATGACTAGGTTTTTTGGAGTTGAAGTTATCATGGTGATGGGAATCACAGACATAGATGACAAGATAATAAAAAGAGCCAATGAGGTAGGTGTTTGCTGCAATATTTGACCCAAACTTTTGGTATTTTCTACAGCTACTTACATGGGAAAATTACCTGGCTTTGTTTTTTTTTTTTTGTTGAGTTTTGTTTATTTTAATTAGTAGATAATAAATGTTGAGATTTCTGGTCCCCTAGCATGGCTGTAATGGAGCTGGGAGTCCAGAGGGCTGGGCATTGAGAGCTGTGTGGAGGTAAATGTTGTAAATAAGGGGAAGAGGCAGGGAGGGCTGCGTTACAGCCCAGGGAGGCCAGTGGGGAACAAAAAGCTGGGATGAATCCTCAGCGCAGTTGGAGGGTATCATAGGCCAAAAGCAACCCAAAACTTAGCAGCCAGTAGGCTTCTGGCTGTGTTCTGGAGAAGCATTGTGTGCCGTCAATGGTTAAAGGTAGTATAGATAGCATAGCCATACGCGAGGCTGAGGGTGGTTCCTGAAAGGTGCCGAGCACCATCTAGCTGCAACGTCAGCGCCTTGGAAAGCTTGATCAGTCTTGTCCGAGTTAGTCACCTACACGAAAGTTGACATTGAGTCTAGGGGTAAGTCTTAGTAAGACTTAGGGGCTATGAGTGTTTCTCTGTTGGATTTTAATTGGACCTTTTTTACCAGCTGAGCTTGGTGAATGATTATTGCAATTATTTTTTTTAATCAAAAGGCTGAAACACTGAGAATGTTTTACTCTGTATTTGAATTTTATGTTTTGTTTTTAGGATCTGTAACTTGTGTCTTCTGGATCATAAATTAATGCATTGGATCAAAGTGCAGTTGCAAGCTTTAAGCTAGTTTCTCAGAGCCAGAGGATTTGACAGCTGTCACTTTTATTTAATCTTTAAGTAAACAGTTACTATTGCAGTTAAATATAGGGCAGTGCATTCAAACAAACACTAGCGTGCTGCTCCTCTAGAAATACGTGTGTTCCCTTAGTCCATTTACTTGCAGTTTTCTAAGGCGGTAGGTCATCTTAAAAAAGCCCAACAAACAAAAAAACAAAAAAAAAAACCCAGGCATTTTAAATCTATGTGTGTGTATTTTAAAGTTTTTCAGTATTGTCAGAACATTACGGAGACTTTATGTTTGAGGAGGGGGAAATGACATGATGTTTTAAAAGAATCTGTGTTCATTTACTGCATTCTTTGGTTCTATGAAGTAATCTTTTCATGGCTTTTTTTGTGACTTTTTGAAATGCCTGCTCTGCTCTGCACATGTTGTTTGGATGGCCGAGGCCTCTACCTGAGCAGCCTGATTTTGTTGTTGGGACCTCTGTACCTGAAGCATTACAGTGGTAGGATCAACATACCTTAGCTTGTTCTCCATCCTTCGGTGCGACTCATCCAGAGAAAACCTGAAAGTTGGGCATCTAGTCTATGATGAGCATGCTGCATGCCCTCAGTGGTCCTTTGGGAGAGAGAGATGAGTCTTTGTCTTTTGAACATCTGTCTGGACGGGAGGAATTTCCCCATCTCCCCCCTGTAGGCATCGTCATCTCTCTCTTGATCAAAGAAGCAGCTGAGCTGTCTAAGGAGAGGAGTCCCATCGCTGAGGTCTGGAAGAGCGCTCTCTCTGGTCTGTAGGCAGAGACATGCCTTCGTTTCTCAATGCTGCGCGTCTTCCTCGTTTTGTTGCTGGATGTGCATCAGGTCTCTCTTCACCAGAACTCCTGCCTTGTCCAGGAGCTTGCCCAAATAGTCGTACCCACCTGTGCTCCAAAAATCAGACCCCTTAAAGATGCTCCAGTAATTAATTGGAAGTGATGAAACTGGATTTATTTTGTAAATGATTCAGTTATCTGCAGGCTGGAGAGACTGTGACGGTATGTTGTCTTCTGCCCAGTAGGTTCTCCTCAGAGAACATGTATAAGCTCACATTTGAAACACTTTGATATTATGCTTTTGCTTGCTAGGGCAGGTTTTGCTGTCATGTGTCTCTGAAGCCCTGGTCTCTTCTGAATATTTGAGAACAAGTATCTTGTCATGTGCAAGTTGTCTCTTTCCTTTCGGGTTGCACTTTCTCATTGCTTCTGTCGGGGGTCCCTGTTCCTTTCCGTCACCCCGTGAACGAGAAGCACGGAGAAGGTGCTTGGGAGGCGCTGCACTTGGCAAAGCATGGGACTGACTTTCAGCTCATTTCCCCTGATTGTACTGAGATCTATGAGTAACCGTGATCAGCTGAAATAGCTTATTTTTCTTAATCACTGAAAATTAATATCCTGTCTCATCCTGCAAGTCTCTGATCTGTCTTTCTGACAGGTAGGTGGTATTGGTGTCCCCTGCCAATAAGTTGAATGAATTTCACATCCTGTGTACTGTAGTATATCTTGTCACTGGAAATGGAAGACCCTCTCAAGAGGGAAAATAATGAGGGAGGGAAGGAGTTTGTTATTTTAATCTTTGGTTGCATTCTCTTAAAAGATATGTATTAATATTTTGGCAATTCAGAAGCATAAATGAAACACTACTTTAAAGTTATTTATAGCTTACATCTCTTCCCCATGAATGTTGGATTAATAAGCCTTTCTGACTCTTTACCTTGGAGGCTCGTTAAGTCTTCCAATTAGCCATTAACTGTCTGATAGAAGATTGCAATATTTTATATTATTACTTTGATTTATGATTTACTAATCTGCTTCTCTCTTTTTCAGATGAACATATCGCCAGTAGCTCTTGCTCGTATATACGAAGAAGACTTTAAACAAGATATGGCTGCCTTAAAGGTACAGATACTTGAGCTTCTAAATTTAAGAGTATTTTAAAGTGATGGGTTTGGTAAGGAATCTGATTTTGACAGTTTGAGCTGAAAAAATAAATTGATTGCTTGTGTGATAGTGTTGCCTGGAAACTGAGTATGATTTACCCTTTTCATTCTTCTGGGAGGACATTGCACACCTTTTGAGTAAGGAAGTGTGGGGAGAAGCAAACTCTAGATTTTGAATGAACAAGTTAAATTTCTTCAGGAACACAGATTTTTTTTTTTTTTTTTTTTTTAACACCCTGTGGTAGAGCCTTGGCTCACAGATAGTAATTATTTACTATAATGCAGAAGTAGCCTGATCTAAAGCATATGAAACATCAAATATTCTTTCATTGACTTCAGGTGTCTCTTGCTTCTTGTCCAGAATACTTGTTAGAAGCAGCAAGGCGTAGGCCACTGGGAAAAATTAGTAGAATTTTTTTGCCACCCCTCAATTTTTTTTTTTTCTGTATTATCTTAAATGCTGCTTATGAACTTTTTATGACACTTGCAACTTTTTTTTTTGAAAGATAAAATTGAGGAGAATGTTCGTTAAAATTTTTTTTCTTGGAGTGAAGGGACTTGTCAGTAGTGTGTTTCTTACAGGCTAATGAGATGTTACTCTTTCTTTGTTTAAGGTCCTTCCTCCTACAGTATATATGAGAGTGACTGACAATATTCCTCAGATAATTTCCTTTATAAAAACAATAATTGCTAGTGGACAAGCTTATGCAACCTCGCAAGGTAAGACATAGCAAGGCAACTCCTTGTTCAGCATGTGTACAGGAAATCAGCACTGTTAAGTAATCCTGTTTTGGGATCAGATGAGATACCCTGTGCCAGGCTTTCCTTCTGTTGATTAACAGACAGGGTGTTAGCAACTCGTTTGCGATGACATGAGTGGGCAGAACAACTACTACTCAATTTCTAAGTTAAATGTAGGTCATTATTTAGTATAACTGTTTACTGTAATGAACTGCTACCTAAGCTCCTGTGGGGAAGTCCTGGCCTGACTGCTACAAGAGAGTTGGGGGAACCTCTGAGCTCTAAACAGGGTGCTGTAAAAGATCTGCTGCAAAGTGCAATGTATGGATTTTTTTTTTTTTTTTTTTTTTTAGCAGAGCTGGTGGTTGTAGAAGCATTCGGGTGCATTATAACTGGAGTAGCAGTAGGCTGCATTTCAGTCAGAGTTGATTATGTACAGGCAGGGAAGAACCTGGGGAGATCTCCAGAATACAGAGTTATCCGATGTGCAGAATGAGAGCATGCAGTGAGGTTACTGAAAAGCTGGTAACGTGGAAACATGTGACTTACTTTTGCAGTATTTCTGAATTTATAAATCAGAATTTCAAATGGGAGTTGAAGGGCTTTTTGTTTTGTTTTTGCTTTCAGGGAAATGTTCCCACTTCATCATGAATGTGACACATCTTTGCTATAAAACTAAACATTTCTTTTTTATTAGGCAATGTTTATTTTGATGTTAAGTCCTGGGGAAAAAGATACGGAGTATTAACTACTATTTATCCTGATACCCAAGATGAAGCAGGTATGTTCATGGCACCGACTTGTTTGTGTTAATGCATTGTCTGAACTCATGATGTATCTATCCATAAAACTTCATTCAGCAGTCTGAAACATTTTTCTAATCGGTTGTGTGTAACCAGCTTTTTGTTTAAGGCTTTTTTCTTCTTTAAATTATTTATTGAGGCACTCACTGTTGCCAGTGCAAGAGGAAACTTGGTGGTCTCTTTTCATACTTGGTTCCCTTTATACCTTTGCTCTGGTACCCTAGAACAATTAAGATTCTTAATTTTGTTTAAATACTTGGGGGTGGTACCTACAAACTTCATAGAGAGGTGGTGGTCTCAGCCATTGCACTAGCCATCAGTGAGATAGTCACGGGTAAATGCCGGGAAACGCCATCTACCACGTTAGTGTTTGGGCAGTTGCAGCCTTCTGATGCATGCTAACCAGATGAATTTGGTTCTTTCATTACTTACCCCTGGACTACTGCTAAGCAGCCTATTTGTGTGAGGGGAAGCAACATCTTGACAGGCTGTGCTAGAGGATGCCTGTACCCTTGGCTGGGTGGTTTTTGCTGTGATTGTCCAGCTGCTGAGCAGGATTGCTGAGCTGCTCTGTAGTTTCTGTAAGTTGGATCTGATCAGGTCTCCGCATTGGAGAATCTGAGGCAGATCTCCTGTATCCTTTGCACGCTGAAGTTCAGTATTTCGTCATTGAAAAAAATCTGTCTGCAATTACTGAAAATGCCTGGCAGGCTGATGCTCAGGTGAATTGCAGCCAGAAACTTCTTGCAGCTCTGCTCTGGAGTTGTTTCAGCATTACAGCTCGCAGAGGGAATGTGTTTTGTCGACAGTAACTTAGAGGCAGTTATTGACTGCAAAGGCAGCCAGCAGCCTCCTGGGCCAGCAGGTCAAGGGAGGTGATCCTTCCTTTCTGCTCAGCATGAGGCGAGACATGCCTGGCATGCTGGGTCCAGTGCTGGGTCCCCCAGTATAAGAGAGACATGGGTGTACTGGAGAGAGCCCAGCAACCAGCCACAAATACAGTGAAGGTACTGGAGCATCTTTCCTATGAGGAAAGACTGAGAAAGGTGTGATTACTCAGCCTGGAGAAGAGAAGGCTTGGGACACCTTACCCATGAATACAAATACCTGATGGGGGGAGTAAAGAAAGTGGAGCCAGGCTCTTCTCAGTGGTGCCCAGTGACAGGACAAGAGGCAATAGGCACAACCTGAAGCATGGGAAATTCCATTCAAACCTAGTAAAAACCTGTTTTACTCTGAGGATGGTTAATAAGAACATATTGCCCAGAGAGCCTGTGGAGTCTCCATCTTTGGAGATACTCAAAACCTGACTGGACACCATCCTGGGCAGCCTGCTCTTAGCCAGGGGTTGGATTAGGTGATCTCCAGAGGTGCCTTCCAGCCTCAAACATGACTGATTCTGTGTTTTACACTGTTTCCCCTCAAGTCACTTAAAACTAAATTTACTGTTATTTCTAAAGGTTTTGACTGTTGTTATAACCGAGAAGGTGAACAGTGCTTTTTTGTAGCAGTATGCTCAAAAAAAGCCAAAAGAGGGATGGAGTCAGCAAGACCCTGGTCAGCCAGAGCTTGGCAAACTAGTGAAAGAGCCGAGATGAAACACTGGAATGGGTTGCCCAGAGAGGTAGTGGAGGTCCCATCCCTGGAAACATTCAAGGCCAGGTTGGACGGGGCTCTGAGCAACCTGATCTGGTTAGCGGTGTCCCTGCTCACTGCAGGGGGGTTGGACTAGATGACCTCTAGGGGTCCCTTCCAATCCAAAACATTCTATGATTCTATGAAGAAAATAGGTTAATAAATGTTACCTCATATTACCAGAATTTCACTTAATGTTACACTTGTGGAAAGCAGAGAACTACCGTGGGTAAAACTAGAGTTGTGTTTCTGCCCCCTTATTTCTTATCAATTTTGAATGATGAAGCAGATGTAATAGATTTTTGTACTGTGTTTCCCTTAATATTGCATGATGTTCTGAATAAAACCTCACTGTAGAATATCAATAAAGTACAAGCGGAATGGCTCAAGAAAAATGACCATCTAATAGATCTCCAAAAATAGCTATGAATCATGGTTAAAATGTGCTGATACTGGAATGCTCCAGAGATTGGTTCAGACCCAGTGATAAACTGTGGTTTTGTTAGTGATCTGAAATAAGTAGAGGAAAGAAGTAAATGTAGCGTCAGCTGCTGATAAAACAGATGAGCGGTGTTAAATAAGGGAACTTAAAACAGTGTGAATTGCTTGCCAAGCTGGATCCCTTCAAGCCAAATAGGTTTATTCTGCTGCATCAGTCAGACGCGAGGTCATGTATTTGTCAGCAAAAAAATACAGAGCTCAGATCCCCATTTTGTAGCTCCTGCCAGGGAGCGGAGCGGGGTGTAACACACCGGGGCTTAGGAGCCAGCAGAGATGAACCGTCCTCTGCCATACTCTGGCAAAAAAGGACTAGGTCCTTGCCTGTGTAGTGAAGGAAGCAACAAATGTAGCCAGGAAGGAGACCTTTGTAGAGAAGCCGTTGGTGAAAATGGTACTGGAAGGTTGCCACTGTTCAAGAACAGTTTTGATTCTCATCTCTGTGTTGCTCTTGGTTTTATAGAATCTGACCCAGAAACACTTTGTGTCCCAGAGAAAAAACTGTGGGTGGGGGTTTTTTTTTGTTGTTGTTGCTATTGTTTGTGGATTTTGGTTTGGGTTGGTTTTGTTACCTTTTGTGCTGCAGTGCAATCTGTTTTTCCTGGGAAACTGGCTGATAAGTAACTAAGTGAATGATGTAAAACCAGAGAAGGCCAAAAGGACTAAAAGGATGGGGTGTATTTAAGAATCTTGAATCAGTCTTTTTAGCCTGCAGAAATCTAATTAAACTTTTTTTTCTTTTCTTTTTTTTTTTTTTTTTTTTCCTAATGCTTGACTGGGAAACTGAAAGCCCTGTGTAAGGGGGGAGGGAAAGATGCAGGAAACTAAGTTGAGCAGAAGAAATTAAAATCTGAGTAGTTCACTAAACGGCATTTCAACTTGCTTCCATTTGCTCATTTTTTTTTCTCTGAGACATATTCCGTTAACAAATCACTTATTCTTGGCAGCTGATACTGATAAACGACATAGTAGAGATTTTGCCCTGTGGAAGGCTGCCAAGCCTCAAGAGCTATCTTGGACTTCTCCCTGGGGAAAAGGAAGACCTGGATGGCACATTGAGTGTTCCACAATATCAAGGTCAGATTTCTCGGATTTTAAATCTAGCGCTGGCTTTTGTTTTCAGCCCCAGTACAATGGTAGCGGCAGTGTTTCTGATCAGCAGAAAGCACCAGTTTTAATGTGAATACTTTGTGCAATTTGGGATGTCACGCCTGGCCCAAACAAACTCTGTCCCACCTTAATGGCATAGCTGTCTTGCTGTGTTTTGGCGTCTTCCATTGAGACAGTCTCGGCTATTTAAAATATGCCGTGCAGGAGCACACAGTTGATTAGCAAGTCTTTTAACTTGAACTGAGTAACCAAAGCTTTAGGGAAAGTTACGGTACCTCTTTCATTTGCCTCCCTTTCACTTCTTGCAGTCTCTATTGGACCTAGTTCAGCAGGCAGCGCTGTGTCAGGAGGACAGGGTGCGGGATTCCATCCCGACTCCAGCCAGCGTATGAGATCTCGCTGGCCTTATCTTAGCAGCAGTCGTGGATGTTCCTGCTAATTGTCCAAGCGGTATTCAGCTTTCTTTAAAAATCACCCACAGCATCACATTTTCTGGTTTCTCTGTGACAGTATACTTTGTGGGCACGACGTGAATTGTGTGTAGCAGCATTTTGCTTGTAGTTGGCTTAAATTAATTTGCTCTTAATTTGGAGTTTTATTTTCTCCGCAGATGGTAGTACTTTGTACTGCACTGTATTAACTTATGACCTATCAATCTGTATTTTAAAAAAAGAAACTTTAAATCTCCTCTCCTGGAAAATTGATAGTGGTACTTAGTTTTGCATTAGTCTTTCATCTTATTTTGGAAGCTAATAACACATTATTTGGATCTGGCCCTGTTTAAGTTCAGTTTTCAACCCTAGCTGAAAGTAGATGGAACAGGTGCTTCAGGTTTCTTTTTCATGTGCTTTGCTGGTGCACCTGGGGTTCTTAGTCATTGCTACCTGACTGCGAAAAACATTTATAAGGGTGATTTTCTGTCTGTAAATAGTTTCGGCACTGTGAAACAGTTCTTGCAACAACTGGAGTGCACAAAAACATGCTGTATTTGAAGTGCCACCTGTGCCAGAAGTGCACAGGTAAGAAGTGCCAATTGCAAAATGGCCTATCCGCTAATGTAGTGCTCTTTATAGTCTGCATTTCTTTCTGTAAAAACTTACTTTGCCGTGGCTGGATAAGGCTCCTGCTGTGTAAATAAGAGCTGACCCATGCAGAGCGTAAGCGTAGTAATCTTTGACTGTGACAAATGCAGAGCTTACTTTGGTAAGTTACCTAAAACCTTTTGCTGTCCCAATCAGCTGTCCAAGGCCCATTTTAAGCATTACCTAATTACCTGCCTGTTTTGCCAAAGATCTCAAAGCACTTTAAGTAAGCCAGGCGAACTAACGTGAAAAGTCTTTGAAGAGCGCCTGGGGAAGGTGAATGAGAAGGGCCTTGGTCTCTAATGCAGCCTTGGAGGAGGGAACCACCTGCCGTGGCTTGGGTCTGATCTCCTCTGTGGAGTTTCCCTTGCAATGAGATGGGCTGCTCCTCCGGCCCCTGAGCATTTCGCAGATACATCTCTCCCCAGCTCTTTGTGGTTTCGGTGGAGGAACCGGCAAGTGGCCAGTGCTCCTCTGCAGATGGCTCACGGGAAGGCATGAGTCAGGGCCACTTCTGTGAAGGTCTGTGCTTAAGCTGGTTTTGGAGCAGACAGGAGGAAGCAGAGGAGCTCGAGCTTGGGAAATGGCAACAGCTCGTTTTTCTTCCCTCCTCTCTTCTCCTTCTTTTCTTTTCTTCCTGTGCCCCAGCTGCTTCTGCAGAGCCATCATCAGCCAGGGTGTTTTGTCCCAAAAAGGGATGAAAGTATTGATATCTAGCCAGCTACCAGGAGCAACTTGTTAACATGACATATGGAAAGACTGTGGATGTCTGTGTGTACACACATGTGCAAGTGTGTACGTGGCTTGCCTTCTATTTTCTACTTGTGTAGACCTTGCATCTTCCCCAGCTTGAATGTCCCTGGTTTCTGGGGAGTTAGCCTCAATTTACCTCCCTGTGAGTAGGTAAGCGTTGTCTTTGTTTAACAGATGGACAAAGTGAAGTTATCAAGTTGCCCAGCATGACCTAGCAGGGACTTGCTGGAGCGGTGGACCGAGTGTAGCAGCCTTGACTCCTGGTGTTTAACTAGAAAGCGTCTAGGTCTGTCTTGTTGCCACATGAATACCTTGCTTCCAGCCCCCAGCATTTGCAGAGACACCAAGCCTGTGGGTGACCTGCACAGATGCAGCCGTGCCGTTGGGATGAGAGGAATGGCCTTGGGAGATCAGAGGCACCTACACTTCTGTTGACATTGTAACAATATAGGACTAAGGATTTTCTATCATGACTGCATACAGTATTGCCTGAATTCTTACAGAAAAGGTACAAGATGAAGAACAGTAATACCAAATGTATAGAAACGTTCATCACTTTGAAGTTGTTAGGCTTGCAGATGAAGGCAGCTGTCTGATACTGAAACTGTAGCAGAACAAGGAAAGGAGATATCCTGCTTGCCATTCTTTAAGTTAAAAAAATAATTGCTCCTACTAAGAAGTAATAGCAGGCAGATACAGGTCCTGTCCATTACAAGTTCTGCTGCAGTTTTGGTATCCAAGATCTGTGTAAAGTCTTGTTTTAAAACTGCAATCATTAAATTGTACGCTTAAATTTATGATGTTTCATCTTATTCTTTTCTGCATTTCTTTTACAAAAAACTTGTTTAGTGTTCTACTTACCGATCAGGAAAATATTATTACAGTGCAGTGTTTGGAAAGCATCTGGACATCCATACCGGTGGAATAGATCTTGCATTTCCTCATCATGAAAATGAAATTGCACAGTGCGAGGTGTATCATCAGTGTGAGCAATGGGGGAATTACTTTTTGCATTCTGGTAAGTAAAAATATTTATTGCTTGAGAGGCCTGTACAAATATAGGGGTTTGGGTTTTTAGGTTTGGCATTTGAAAACAGATGCTTTACTACAGGTGACCCAAGTTCCTCTCCTCACTAAGCAAAGAAACATAAATGAGAGCGAATCTTGAAACTGTAGAATGAATGCCTTTATTAATAAGCACTTACAGGGAAATATTCCTGAATTTCTTTTGGGGAAATCTCCAAATAATACCAGTATATGCATTGCCCATGTACACTGTTTACTCCTAATTAAAAATGTGGAAAGAATCTCATTCCCTTTCAGCTGAGTTTCCTCAGAATTTGAGGGTACTCTTTGTGATAGGCTTTCTTTTTTAATTGTATTTTGGCTGTAACAGTCCTGCGGGAAGAGGGTGGAAATAGTTGATTTTTTTTTTCTATATGTGTTTGTGTAGTCCTCCTAAAACCACAAATTCCTTCTGTCTTAGAACCCGAACCCACAGTATGTGAAGGCAGGGAATGGAGGTGGCAGGTGGGCAGGTAGCTGACTGTAACGTTTTAAAAGCACTGAGGACAGAATAAATGAGTCTTGTTCTCCAATGTGTCTTGGCACCAGTTGCTTTTGGGCTTTAAAAAAAAAAAAAAGGTGGGGTGGTTTTTTTTTTTTTGGCATGCAGAATCAAATAGCCTTTGTTTGTAAATACAGTGAAAGGCTTTTAAACATTATAAGAAAAGATGTGTACTACTGGAAATAAGAATGGAGAGAATGCCAAGATACATGAACTGATGAAACAACAAAGCTCACTAAGTTGTGATCCTGCAGAGAAATACCTGAGCTGGGATGTTCTGTATGGTTTGAAATGTAGGGGAAGCCTTGCAGGCAGACACTCTGCTGCAGCAACCAACCACGGGACATTCCGTGTGTGCAATTCACATATCTGCAACTACTTAAATTCTCCCGGGAAGCCTCTTTTATCCACCAGCAGCTTTACACCTAGTGATGGGTATGAGAAACAAGATTCATGCTGAAGACAGAGTGAGTCGGATGCTTTGGTCTGCTCTGGTCAGGCGTGATCAGCGAGGTTACTGGTGGGTAGAGGTAAGGAAGTCTGTGACATCTGTGGACTACATAAAGACCACATCACTCACCCCTCAGTTCTGCAGAAAAGTGGAGACATTGAGTCTTGTCACTATGGTCCCTTAAACCTCTCTAGCACTCTGACTAACTTCAGCGTCTCTCTGCTTTCCTGTGGCATGTGGGTGACTCAGTACTGGTGCAGCCCATAGATGTCACAGACCTTGTCTCTTCCCTGAGAAGTGACCTCGCTGGCTGTGTCTTGCTAAACTGTACCGAAGGGTCTTTCATTTGCTTGGTCTTCAGCATGCAATACTGCTTGGCATTACGTACATCTGCTCCTTGCTGCCTTTGCACGACAGTGCTTCAGCGAAGTTTGTGCTGTACGGTGCTTTGAACTATGTTGCTGTCTGATGGTACTAGCGCTGTTCCTGTTGATGGAAATCTTGAAGTTTGTTCTTCCTATTGCAGTCATGGTGGTTCTGGGTGGTCTCAAAAGAACTGAAGTCAATAGAAAGTCAGGTTCAAATCTGCAGCCTCTCTTCTTGCTGAACAGTACTTTGTGCAAGAAGTCTTGGTGAACTCTTTGAGATGCTTCCCTGAGCAAGAGATGCAGAGTTAAGCCTGTGCTATGCTCTGGGAATTACTGGGGCTTTCTTTTTTATATATATTTGTACTGTACAGGATGAATATTGAATTCTAGTTTCAGTTCCCAGTGTAGAGCCTGTTATAAATCGGTAGCAGTTGTCCAGAGGCCAGTGCATCCTCCAGGGTGTGCTTTGCTCCTGAAGTGCTGGGGGGTTCTCTCCGCTTCCACTGAGATGCACTGATTGCTGCCAGGTGGAGCCTTCTGTTGAAAACCAGTGAATCTGACTTTTCAAGCTTGGAATTGAAACTATAGGGGGAATATTCTTTGAAACTGACTAAAGAGGAGTCTCTCTCTCTCTCTCTCTCTCTCTGGAAAAACAAGAATGAACTTAATTCCAAGGGCAATTTGTACACTGAGGTTCTCTAGGAGCTGACAGATTACATTCATTAAGTCAAAAAATTTTGCTGGAGGATGATAGTGTGAATTATTTACGGCAAATGAATCAGCTTCAGAAACAATTTATTCTGGTAACAGACTTCAGAATTTTAGCAGGCTCAGAATTGGAGGAGCAATCCCCATTAGAGGAAGAAAATCCCTGCACTGGGGATAAATCTTCTTATAAGGACTTTATTTTTAGACTACTTGTACTCTGGGAAGAGCGCCAAGCCAAAGTTATGAAAATCCTTGTATTTTGTGATTCTCTAATGAAATCATTCTAAGTGCTGAAACTCTTGAAGAAGAATATTCTTTCAAATTCAGATGTTACCTGTACCTTATTAGGAAAACATAATCAAACTATATTAAGCTGGGCTGCCTAAAGTTGAGTCAGTCAATATTTAGGCAGCTTTGCAAAACAAAAAAATAATCATCGTACCCAGGCTCTTCCCCTTCTCCCAGGAGATGATTGTGGGTTTTACTTGAGTCTCAAGAGTTGCAGGCATCCTCTTGGCAGCCTGAATGTTCTTATTGAGGGCCCCGAGTTTAACCATGCAGTGATGAAAATGGCCTCACCTGCTAGCAGTCAGGACCAACACAATGAAAATAAGGTTTTGAGTTGATTGCAGATTTCTGCTCTAGCCGGTTCTGTATCCATAGATCTCTTGATTCTTTCCTACTCTCCATAGTGTTGTGCAAACTTTAATTTCCAGGTGGTCAGGGTAGGGCTGGAGGTAGCCTCCTTATGGAGAATCCCCACTGCATTGAATCATTGTCAGATATAGCTGAGAAGTGTAACCAGATGCTTTTCACATCCGTTTAGCAGGCCTGAGCATGTTGCTTTTGTATCCAGATGAGTGTAATGGGGATTTTATCCGCTTGTGCAAGATCGGGGGGCGTTCCAGGCAAGGCGGCCAAAGCAGCGCTGTGCAGAGTAGCACAAAATTCAGACAGCTGCTTGGGCTGCTGAGCAAGAAATGCCACCTCTGCCACCACCTGTGAAAGCAGAAGCGTGATCATACGTTGTCCTTGCGGAGCACTCTGAGGTATTGGTAATGCTGGACTGCCAAATGTGAAAGAATGCAGAGTGCTGCTGTGGTATTAAAGAGTAAAAGTTCGTCCTTAAAAATCTGCTTCTAAGTACAATTAAGTGCTGGATTCTGCAAGTCACAAAGGGCCTGAAAATTGCATGTTAGTTGTGGGTGCTCGGTAACTTACAGGATTACTCTTAATAGAAGCTAGTTAAGGCTTTTAACAGGGTTTCTGAAATGACGCTGAGTAGTCTTTTATTGGCTACCTGTTCGCCATCTCTCTGGTGCTGTGAATAATTGATGATTTCCATCAGCAGTGGTGCTTTGGCTAGCATGGACGAGGCCTGGGAATGTATAACCTGAGTCTGCCAATCTCCTGTCTTGCTTCAACAGAACTTTCACTCCTGAAGCTGTACTCTCCTAAATGCGATGGAGATGGTTGCTGCCTTTTGCATGTACCACAGCCCTGCAAAGCAGTGGTCTGTGCAGATGTTGAAAGCTCTAGCAATGCTCAGACATTGCATTTTAAAATAAGCTAATTCAAATTAGGCATCATAGCTACATCCCTCCCCCTTCTTTTTCTCAGTCTCCCAAAGTCTTGCCGAAATAGGGAATGTGTGGAAAATCCATTTTACGCATAAAGTAATTTGAACCAGCACAATAAACTTTTGGATTAAAAAAAATAGTGTAACAGCCACGAGCAAGTAGTAAGTGTTTGTTTGAAGTATTGTATTGTGAGATCACTGGAAGGTCTTTAAAGATCTTAAAATATTTCTGGAAAGTCAAGAGTAACAGGTAAGGTACTTTTCTGTGAAGATTGGAAAGTATTTCCTTGCTTGCTTTTTTTTATCAATTTATTTTCAATTCTGAGCAGGGATACCTTTTGGTTTTTCCTCATTAATGTCTTTGCTCATGGTGGTGTGTTGGTTTTGCTTTTTGGTTTTTTTTCTAAAAAAGTTTTCTTTTCCTATGCTTTAAAATTCACCCAGCCAAGCTGACAAAGGAGAGGTGTGCAGGACTGTAGGCAAAGCTATTGAAAGATATGTTACATGATGCATTGAAATGGTTGGTGCATATCTGTCACAGCATATGCTGCCTCCAGCGTTTCCAGTGTTTCAGTGCAGTCTTTCTCATTCACTCCCCATTGAAAAGCACGCTCATTTATTCTGATTAATTTTTTTTCTTCTAGGGCACTTGCATGTCAAAGGAAGCCAAGAAAAAATGTCCAAGTCATTAAAAAACTACATAACAATTAAGGTAATCTATTTCTGTGAATTGAAGCAATGTATGTTTGTAATATGTAAATATTAATCACAGCCCTCTTTTGAGAAAACACTGGAGCGTGTGCTTACACTGCAGCAAAAGACCTGAAGCAGAGTGTTTCTCTAGTGCTGATGTACCTATTATTGTGGATCTGGATGTAGGAAACCTGCTCGGATTCAGGGTTTGCTTATAATGTGGGTCTCACTGAGCCGAGGCTGTTTGTAGGAGCAGTGTTTGTGCCCAATACCAGACTTCTGCATTATCAGTTTACAGCTGGACTCAATGATCTCCAGGGTCTCTTCCAACCTAAATGATTCTGTTCTATAGTGGCAGGTTCTCATTTGTCCACTTTTAATAGTGTGTATGCTTTTAGGACTTAGGAAAGAGTGGATGTTTTTCCTTCTTCTGCTTTAGGTGAAATGGGACACAGTGTCAGCATTTTGTTAGGAAGCTATTAGGTGTCCTGCAACCACGCTATGCCAGCGGTCTCTCATATTCTCCTTTATTTTTATACAGTCACCTTGCTGATGCTCAGAGAGCTTTGTCTTTTGGCACCCACAAGCCACATGAACGTGTCTGGTTTTACTGCATCCCAAAGTTTTTGGTGTAGCCCAGAGCAGGGTTTCTCTGCCAGGTGTGTGCCATACGGCTGTGCTTGGCCCTAGGGTGGCTCCCGTGATGGCTGACAGCTATTGCCTGAAGTGGGTAATTTCCTTCCTTTAGACAAAGCTTGAGAGGCTGTTTCAGCACATATGTTCCCCTTCACCCTCTTGGAAGACTTAATTAAAATCCCTTTAAAAAGGAGTTCAAAATGAGCTGCTTTAGTCTTAATTCTCCTGATGCTGTCTGGGTACAGTTAAGCCCTGTCTCCCCCAGAAAAATTACCCGTCGCTCACAATTTTCACAGAAATTTCCCAAGTCTTAGCAGAGGTTGTGGACAGGGCAGAGAAATGACCATGAATGCAATGCATGCAGTTAAAAATAACGTATAGAAACATTCCCCTCCATGTCTGCAGTGGGACTTTTTTGTGTTGAGAAAACAAAAACTTCAGGCCCATCTCTCTTCCCTTGTGGTCTCTGCTTTTAATTTCTGCTCTTAGACACAGCTAACAAGTATTAATCCTTCCCCGTAAGTAATTTTCAGTCCAGTGAAACAAACTTATTCCTGTACAGCCTTCCTGCACGTTGAAAGTTAAGCCCTACGTGGAAGTCTTTACGCCCGCTCCAAAAGAGGGGAGGCCTGTCTGGGACAGGGCCCGCGGCGTTCCCTTGGGCTTGCCGGCGGCCATCTGCATTCCAGGCCGTCACCCAGGCATGGCCGCCCTGCATCCTCCATGTCCAGCTGCCCCCTTTTCCCTCCCCTTGTCCCCTTCTCAGATTTTTTAAAATCTTTTCTTTTTTTAAAATATCTGTTAATTCTGATCCCAAAATCAAGCACGTTGCAATAACGCACGGCCTAGCAACCTGCTCTGAAAGAGCAGTGATACTTTCTTTGTGCTCCGTTTTTAATGAAACGCAGAATTGTTTTTTCCAGTTCAGGTGGTCCTTTCCCAAATTCAAATTTATTTCCATACTTTACTCATACTGTTCTACCTCTATATATTAGTGTAAAGCTTCTGAGCACATTAGGTGCACTCAATTACACAGAATTCATTTAAAAAAAAACCAAAACAAACCACAAAGCAAAAAACCCCAACAAACCAAAGCCACTCACCAAAACGAACAGTTACTATCACTGTCTATTTCTCAATTTAGTTTGCCCTGATTGCCTCAATTACTTCTGTTTTCACTTGAGAGATGGCAGACAGCTGACGCTTTGCTACCTTCAGTGTTCAGGCTGGCTTAGTCTGGTAGCAGAAGCTAAATTTTGAAATGTGCATCTTTGAGCAAATTACACGTTCCATGTTTTGTCACTTGTGTTGACTTCCCTTTATGATTTTCTATTTCAGTGGCAGTTCAGTGTTAAAAACTTACCATCACCAATCTGCAAATAAATTTAAAAAGGAGGACTGCAGTGTTCACAGGCAATCTGCCACAGCATCCAGCCTTGCCGAGAGCAGAGTTGGAAGCGATTGAATGTTTTATCAATGTACCTTCCAAGCACTGAAACAGTTCTTTATACTATTAGTATAAATTAATTACACTAGTAGTAATAGTAATAACTTACTACAGTAAATTATTTGTAAAGCTAGATAAATATTAGGGTAAAATTAATGAGGTTTCATAATCAACACAGATAAATTCTAGCAATATGAAAAAAAAGATTGTTTTTGTTCACTCCCTGTTTTCCTTCATATTCTAGTCCTGCAGAAAAAAAGTACACTGAAGTACACTTATTTTCTTTTTCAAGAAATCTTTCTTTTTCCATAAAATCTGCAAAACTCAAGAGCTGTCGTTTCCTGCAAGGTTGTATATCTTAGTCTGGTAATTTCAGTTTGGATTTTTGCAAAGGTCTTTATACAGTGTATGTTTGATCGTAATTACAAAGTGCTTTTCACTGTCCTATGTTTGACATTGTGTATTTATATTTTTTGGAATTAGATTTTATTTAGGTTAGACTTTAAAACAGTGTTATAGTTTAAAGCTTTGTGCCTATCTTAAGCTGCAAAGATGGGTTATTTGTCATGCTAGTGTGTCTGAAATATGATGTGAAACTAGTGTAAGGGGGTGGAACAACTCCTGAAGAAATTGTTTGATACAATGCTAAAGCTGTCTTCTTGTGGGTGGAGTTTAGGATTTCCTGAAGAAATTTTCGTCGGATCAATTCAGGATGTTTTGTTTGCGCAGCAGATATAGCTCAGGTAAGGGAGGAAAAAAACCCCAAAC
Source organism: Gorsachius magnificus (assembly GCA_034008185.1). Lineage (NCBI taxonomy): Eukaryota > Metazoa > Chordata > Aves > Pelecaniformes > Ardeidae > Gorsachius > Gorsachius magnificus. The sequence continues at coordinate 65,781,854 of CM067081.1, read as the reverse complement.
CCTTATTTGTTGAGATATGCATGGCTTTCCACGTGCACTTCCCAAGCTGGCGACGCAGAGGTGTGGTGGTGGGAGCGGGCTCCCCCTTCAGTGCCTTGCCCTTCCCCTCTGGTAAGTGGAGTGGTTGGCGATGCTCTGTGGGGCTGCTCTTTGGCTCTCATTTCGAAAAGCATCTTTACAGAGGACAGTACTTAACCAGTTGTCTAAATACCTTCCTGAGCTGCAGTTAATTGCAACTCTCAATTAATTGCACTTTCAATTAGTGAATTACCTCCATCTCTGATTTGCATCTGTTGCAGTCAATTGTATTTCAGTCACGATCATCAGCTGGTTTTGGAGACTTATCTAGCTTCGCCTTATATTCCCGTAGGGTACAACAAGGGCTTGCTAATAACTTTTTATCTCCCTGCTGCGCTATCATTTTTGGTCCTGTGGAGTTACTGAGTGTTCAAGCAGTTCTGAGGTGCAGTGCAGCTCGCTTACACCAGTGCTTGACAACCTAATGATCGTCTTAGCCTGGCAGTCACTGCTGGTGAGGAGAGGTGGGGGAGGTTTTGTCGCCTTCCCTGTCCACACCGTGGTGTTTCCAGCAGGCGGATGCTACTTTGAACTGGAAGAGGTTTTCATATGGATAGCATTGTTACCAGCTAATTGGTGCCTGCCAAAAGCAGACGGTAGTTCCCTGACCACTGCTCGGTCATCTGGCTTGCTGGCTGTCCTGGCATGGTAAGGGGATGGTGGAGCCTTGTTTCTGTGGGCCTCTAGCTGCGTTGGATAACGCACCTCTAGCAGTGGGACCGGGAGAGCTGGTGTGGTTGAGGCTCTGTGGCTTTGCTAGCATCCATCAGCATGCAGTGTGCTGCACGCTGTCACAGATGTGCAGTCATTGGACTGAGAAGTCTTTTTGCTTGTTAATACCTCCAGCTGCTTGCAGGAGCCACCCCTCTGATCTTACTGGTGGAGCCTCCCTCTCCTAAGGCAGCTGAAGGCATTGGTAATGCCATGTATCCCTGGAATATTTCAAAGCATGGGATTCTAAAGAAACTGCTGGTTATTAACTGCCAACCTCCACGTGGTAGGAAGGAAGGAGTGGATCCGGGCGGGAGGTTTGCTGCAGAACAAGCCCCTTTTCGGAGCAGGAGAGGGGGGCAGGCAGTGGGGAGCACTGCCACCACAGGATGAGGCAGCGGGATGGTGGCATGCCTGGCTATTTTGGGGTGATGCTGCAGGACAGTGGCACACCTGGCTGTTTCCTCGGGGTCTCTGTCAGGACGTGAAATACCTTGTGCACACGTAAATGGCTCCCCAGCTGCAACCCGGGGCACTTGGGAGTCCTGAACAAATGTGTATTTAAAACAAAAGAAGAAAAAAGGCTGACACTTACAGCACTGTCATAGATATGTTTGTCTTGTAAACAAAAGCTGAATGGCTGGCAATTTCTAAGCTTGCCTCGGGGCAAGGTATGGCACTGGAGCCCTAAAGCAGAGGGCTGCCTGCATGTCAGCTGGCTGCTTTTGCACCTCTGCAAGGACATGACCCTTTTTTCCCCTTACTTCCAGGTTAAATACCTTCCTGTGATTTAAAAACAGAGGGCTACCTGTTGAAACGTAGGTGGTTTTGATGAAAGGATACAGTGGTGTTATGTCGGAGCATAGCACTAGCAAGCTGCTTGGCAGATAAGGATTGCTGGAAGGTCTGCTGCGCTTGCCACCTCCACCTTATAAGGCAGGGTGCAGTTATTCGCTGTCCGATAAAGACCCAGAGTCAGTCCCTGCTGAGCCAGGTGTTTACTATGTCAGCTTGTGTCGCTGCTATCAAGACACTTTGGTCTAAAGATAAGTTTACTGTGCTCCTTCTCGTCTTGCTGTCTGCTTCCTAAGTATTTTTATTAGAAGTGAGATCCCAAGTGCATTCTGTTTGTTCCTAAAGAGGTTTTTGTAGCCTAAACCTGTTGGCGATGATTCCTGCCGTTGCTGCCTGTGAAGAACCACCTTTTTTTTTACTTGCTAAAATCCAGGCTGGGGGGGTCAGGTGATGGTACCGCACTCGCTTCATAGGCATGCGGATGAGGACAGCGCCTGATAGTTGGGAATGGGTCGTGCTTGGTGCTGTGGTTTACGTGAATCTTGGGCTCCAAATGGGCTTTTTTTTGTGCTGTGGGCTACCTGCCTGTGTGTGTGCTGATGGGCACTTGGGGACAAATGTGACTCCAAACTGCCCCAACCATGGAGGGGCGTGCGCAGGGAAGCATATGTGTTTCGTGGAAGTGAGGGGCCCCCTCTGTGGTGGTCATTGTCGCAGGGAGGATAAAGCTTGGATGACTTGCCCATGGGGGAGAGGAGAAAAGTCAGAGGGAAGAGGCTTTGATGCAGGATATCATCCTTCCACAGCATGTCTCTGCAGGGCATCCCTCTGCTTCATCACCCTCTCCACCAGCTAAGGCTGGTGGGGCAGAGCTGCTTGGGGTTAGGCTGAGCTCTAGGGGCAGTGGTGGTGATCCGGGCTTTCTGCCGATGCCTCTGGCTGTCCCCTTCTTGGCCTGAATCGCCACCCTTTGTCCCACCTGGCGCTCTTGGGAAATGGCCTTTCCTAGGTGGTGCCCCACCACCAATGTGCCTGCCAGGCTGCTTCTGGGTGCAGCTATAAAGGAGAGGTGCCATCTCTGAAGCCCTGCAGGACCCCGTTGTGAGGCACTGCCTTTCCTCTTGCATCTCGTCAGTAGTAGCTTTCCTTTCGCAGTTATGTGGAAGGGCTGCGAGCTTGCTGCAGGGAGCGGGGTTCTGCCCCCAGAACACTCTCTTGGTCACCAGAACCCCGCTCCAGTGACTTTGTGAACCTGAGTGAACTGTAACATTTTGGTGCCTCTGGTCTTCTGTTACTTGTTGGTGCTAATAAACATATGTTTTGTAATTTGAGGGTGTAGTGATGATGCCCTCAGTGGCAAAGGAGGGAAGGAGTAGGGAGTATGGTGAAGATTTATAGAGCCAGGCTTGCCTGTGCCGTGCTGTGGGTTTGCAGTGCCTGCAGGCGGTGGTTTAGGAGAGTGCTGTGAATCTGGGAAGAAGAATGGCTTTAATCAAAGTGGGCTTCATCAGGGTAAACTTTCATCAAGTATTCCTCACGGAGTTCCTGTAACCAGGGTAATCAGTTGAGTAATCTTAGAGGATATAAATAATCTCTTTCAATATCTCACTGTTTTTTCTAAAAGTCCATACATCAGTCTTTTTAAAAGCTGAGTAAAGCTTAATTTTAAAACCAGTGTTAATGAGGCAGTAATGCAGATTTTTTAATTACACACAAGTGGAAAATCTGACAAATACAGGCCCAGACTTATGCCTTAGTTAAACCGGGGTAAATCCTATGGAAAGTCTGTTTAAACAGTTAGGCTTCTTTGGGATTTAGGCTAATGGAAAATGGAACCGAGATCACGTCTCACATCTGGCTGCTCCTGCCCTCTTAGATCTGTCCCCTTGCTTGGACTGTCTGTTCTGAAGAGTCTGTGTCTGGGCAGCATTGGGTAATTGCACAAATTGCGGCTGTAATGTGCACGGGACCAAAGGTGAGATTGCTGTGGAAACTAGAGGTGATGCTCGGTGCTGAAGAGTTTAGGAATATGCTGCAAGCTGTAGTTTCAGTGTACCTTAGTGCAGAGGTCAGACATAAAATGGTGAAGCAATATTGCACTGGCTATGAATGGCTCTTTGATAGATGTAACCAACTCCAGTGTGATATTGTAGGAAGGAATGCGTTTAAACTTAGGCCTGTCCTTGGTGGACATAACTTCCACCAAAACTGGGGGAGCTGTTTTTTTTGCGGTCCAGGTGCTCGTCTACAGAAAATTGCGCATTACTCTACAAAGAGAAAAATTGCCTCTTGCTGATGGCAGCTTGCAGTAAAAGTGCAAGGGGTCCAGTCCAGCACCTGCACTTCTGAGAGTGTAGACAAGCAGAGAGGAGCCTGCTTAGCTCTAGTCTTAGCTAGAGCCTGCTTAGCTAGCTGAAGCTAGAGTCCTGCTGAATGCAGTGAGGATGTCCGCGTGCAGGGTTACCATGCTAGGGCAGGGGGGGCAATGTCATCTTTCCAGCTGGTAGAAGAGCAGCGCTGTAGGGTTAGGGTGTAGCAGATCTCATCATAAAGTAGAGCTCTACTTAGGATGTGATGAATCATTTACCTTCCGGGACTAAAGAGACTTAGATATAAGTTGGATGTGATGAATCCCTTCCCAGATGTGCCCTTAACGAGTTTAAGCAATTTGTATTTTCTCTAACAGTTGCCTTTGAAAATTGATACGGCCAGTTTAGCTGTGATAAATAAAATTTTAGGTCCATCTGTATTTTAGACGCTGGTGAAGCAGCTCTTTAACTATAAGTGCCTATGTTCCTCACAGAGTCAGCGATGAGGATTAAGTCTACAAAAACAGATCGTGTCTACCTAAATTAGAATAGGAACAAAATTAGGGGTGAAGTCAAAGGTACATCTTGCCAAATTAAATCTGGAAGGATGTTTAGAAATATATCCAGCCCAAATGCTTCGGAGTAATAACTTCACAGATTCAATAACTTAAAAAAAAAAAAAAAAAAGAAAATTCACATCAAGTAGCTATTGCTTCAGTCAGCTTCCAAACACTTTTTGAATCAATCTGATACTTTTCCAGTAGGCTAAACTTTGTCATATGTAATGATTATCTTTTATATTGATTTAATTCACCTAGTGCACATGAAGAATGGAGTTTTTAATTGAATATGCAATTAATTGTAAGAAAAGTTTGCTGTGACAAATTAGAAAGTTTTCCTGGAATGACTTTGCCTCAGAGTATTATTCCTACGTCTGACAGACAGCATCCTCTGTATTGTAACACCCAAATATTTTATTTTTTTTTTCTTAGCAGTAGAATTTAGTGACGAGAGCATGGATGATGCAAAGCACCTTCTTCAGGCAATTTCCTCATTTATTAGCGATGCAAATGCTTATATAAAAGGACAGCTGGTATGTGACCCTGTTAGAGAAGACATACTGTGGGAAAGGTAAGCATACCTCTTGTATCTTAAAGATTGTGATTATGCATGCAGTAGTTCGCTGAGGGCTCAGAGGACTAAACACTGTAGTGTGCTGAATCCTGTTTAAGCAGCAGGACAAGAAGGACTGAGAAGCAGCCTTCCCTGCCAGCCCTCACCAAGGGCAGTTTTTTTCTTCTTTTTCTAACCAGCTGTTTTTCCTCATAGTCTGCTACGCTTTGTTCACTGTATTTTTAAAATCTGTGTTATTTATTTAGTGTGCCTATCCCAGCACTTGAATCTTTGCCCCTCTTAAGTGATGTAGAAGGCAAAGCTGTGACTGAAGTTGTGAGGCTGCCCAGTTCTTAAGTAGAACTGTTCGTTAGTGACTGAAGAAGAAAGAGGACAAGTGGAAAGTAATTAATGCCTTGGGCACATGAGCTTGTAATCAAGCTGGCTGGCACTGTGGTGTGCAGCAGAGGAGAGAAGGGGTTACTAAGAAACTGGCCAGGGGCAGAGAAGTCATGGGGAAAGAAGAAATTATGGCTGCTGTGACCCTGATGCTGATGAGGAGAATTGTCTCTGGAGTCCCTTAGGAAAACCAGACCATCTTCCAGGAGAGAGACATGCTGTGTATTGGGTGCAAAGCTGAGAAGACGAGCGCAATGTTCTGGAGCTGGGGTAGGAGGTGCATTGAGCACCCTGAAGCAACGTCTGTCCGTGCAGGCAGCTCTGGGACGTAAGATCAGAGGGGAAATGGCCTGTGCTGTAGAAGTGAGAGGCGGCTTCCTTGTGGCGCGGGCACCTCGCTGTGAGGGAGCTTGCGGCTGCACTGACAAAGGCTTGCAAGGGGCACCGGAATGCGTTGCAGGGAGGGGGAGCTGAATTAAGTAGTTGTGATATTTGGCGAAAGGGAGTCCTTTAGCAGGAGGCTGCAGAAGACCTGTTGGTGAGAGATAAGGCTGAGACGTGAGGCACGTGGGCAAGTTGAAATGGATTGTCGGTGGGGGACATGTGGGAGGGCACAACTTGTGGATCACTAGATGTAATAGATGTAAAAACAACCAGAATGAAACAGAGCTCTTAATTAGGGAAGTGGTAGATATTCAGCAGAGGGGGGGAAGTTTGCAGGGAAGAGCATTGGGAGGAATGGGTTAGGGCAGCAACCATCTGATATCCGAGGGGAGGCAGGCATTCCAAGCAAAACCACTCAGAAATAGGCACAACCGGGTTGAGGAGAGCCCCGGAGGCACTAGGATAGCTTGAGATTCCCCAGGTAACCCCGCTCCCTGAGCTTTATCGTGAAACGGCAGCCTCGGGTCAGCACTGTCGAGGTCGGGTTCCCCTGGCGGTGTGCAGGAGCGCTGCCAGCAGCTGTTCGCCGCTCGCCACTTATTCCCCCCCGCTATCCGCATCCTCCCGCTCAAAGCGGCTGCAGCGGGTGGCACTGGTCCTGCGGCGGTGAGCGCTGGCTGCCCGATGGCTTTTGGCGCTGTTACACGAACGGTCCCACCAGACGTCCTCGCCTCAGCCAAGCCAAGTGGAGTCCCAGGGCTGGGATTGGGCTCGCCTGGGGAAACGAGGAAGCAGCACCCGCTTCCGAGACGGATCCTGCTAACGGGACGCCTGGCTGACCCTGAGTCAGCTCTTTTGCCAGGCACTGGAGTGATGGGCGTTGACGTGGTGTTGGAAGGGAAACATGTTGTTAGCATGAAAAACGGGCTGCTGGAAAAAAAAAGAACTTAGCAAAGTCTTTAATGTGCTTAGTATCAACCTCATTTTCCATCTGTTTTTTTAAATGATTAAGGCAAAAGCCTTGCTCTGCCGTTGTTGGTTCCTGTGATTAGTGAGGTATTTATTGAACGGATGTAGCACTCTGGATTTTGATGGGCGTCAAGTTTTTTCCTGTCGCAGCTGAAAGATGTGTTCTCCCTGATCAGCGTAGCATCGCCCATCATGGGACAGCTAGGAAGGAAATGACAGTGTCCTTTCGATGACTCCCTCTGGCTGAATAGCTGATGAATTCAGCGTACTGCTGGCATCTTGTTTGTCTTATCTTAAACGTTACCTTTTCTTCTTGAAGGCTAGCCAACACAAAAGTAACCGTGAAGGCTGCGTTTGCAGATGACTTTGACACCTCCAGGGCTGTTGCAGCAATTATGGACCTCATTCACCATGGCAACAGACAGCTTAAGGCTGTTACTAAGGTAACCCGTTTGGATACAGAGATCAGAAAATGACAGCTGTCCACTGTCCTACTGTTTAATGCAGACAGATTAGTTTATTGTTCACATAAGAAACCAGCAGAAACAGAGCTCCATAAATTGTTGACCTTAATGGTGCCCATTTGTCCTGACTGTATTGCAGGAATTGTGTACAGCTATTGTTTTGTGCTTCGTTGTGTCCAAAAGATGTTTCTTTCCTGCTGCCCTGTATTATTTATACCTAAGGTTTTTGAAAGGCCTGAAGCCATTGTGGCATGCTGCTAATTTTAGTGCTGCTTTTATATTCTTACCCTGCTTTTTTGCTTAATACCCATGCACAGAAATCAATCTAAATTGGGAAATGGTGGGGGGAGGGTGGTTGCTGCAGGGGCTTTGGCAGGCAGTCCCAGGTGCCACAGGGCAGTCATGGTGGTGAGTTCAGCTTTGGGGACTGAGTGGCTTCTGCTGTCAGCAGGTTTTAACTGTGGCCTCAGCATGTCTGTATGAGTCCACCTTCAGAAGGCTTTTGGCAAATTGAGACCCAGTTAAGATCTCTCGATGCTGACACAAAGGAAGCATCTGGTAAGGACCAGACCTGAGCAATAAATACAGTCTGAAGCACTTCTGGCTCTCCTTGTACCAGCAGCTCCCTTTCTCACTCAAGGTGAGCAGCTCAGCCTTGTTGCTGTGCTCCTTGGTTGCCGGTGCCATCACGTCCACCATTTTTGTGCTGTGAAAGAGGTGCCGAGTATAGAGTAATAACTGAATTGGCTCATTGGTTTAGAAATCCTCCCTCCTCTAGGCCTTTTTTTGATGCTGGTTTTAAGTTCTGTCCTTAGCCTTATCTTTCCCTTTTCTTTACAAAATGACTCTCCAAGAGAAATCCCCAGCTCGAGCCAGTTTGCAGCAGGGGTCTGTAACAGCATTGCCACTCCTTAAATACAAGCAGCCTCATTTTGCCAGTTGTTGCTTGTTTTCCCTGAATTCCTTCTGTCACACACTTTGCTAAGAATCGGGTGGGATATTTGCGGGGCAGCTGACTCAGCTTTCTGCTTGCGGTGGTGGAGCTTGTCTGCATGCAGCCCAGCTGTCTGAGTGTTACCTCCTACAGGCTGCGCGCGTACTTTTTCTCCGTAAGAGTTGTGAGTAAATTCACATAAACCTAACTACTCGGTCCTCTCTTTAATCTTCTTGTCATTCTTACCTTGGTTGGCACGTTCCTGTTTCTTACCCTCAGCGGTCTGCTTCAGCTCCTTCCAGTTCAGATCCTTTGCAAAATTTAGGTTGTGGCTTGTCTCAGGCCCTAATGGATATGTCAGATAAAATCCAGTACCAGCTGCTAATTTGGTTGTGTATGTCATCACTGTTTTTTTAGGCAAGGGTTAATCCCCTGAATTGCTTCTCAGCTATCGTTTAATCTTGATTTTTTTTTTCTTGTGAAATATGTATTTCTTTCCTCTGTATTTGTGTTCTTAAAAATGCTATTCTAGCACTGCTGCTGGTGGTTGCTGGTGCTACTGGGGCATAACAGAATGCCATAAGCTATCTCAAAGCGGTCTTCATGTTGTTTAAATCAATAAGACACTCAAAAAAGGGTTTGGTGGTTTTTTTTATTAATTTACTTTAAAGGTGCCCTTGAAGCTGGGATTTTGTTCTTTTATTTTGTTTTCATACACACAGCCCTTTCATGCCCAGAAGTGCTATTTTTAGGTCTAATTTACTGCGCGCATGTAATGCATGGCAGCTTCACACATCTCTTCTCCTCGCTGCGCATGCTGGTAATAAGCTCTTCCCCTCCCCCGTTTACTTAAATCTTTTTCCCTTTGTGTCGTGAGGTGCTTTTATATCTCTCTGAAAGTTCCCATCTGGGCAGGTGTTACTGGTGGAGGTAGATCTATATAATTAGTAATAAGTTTTCCCCTGGGGACCTAGGCTACAGAGAGATGCTGAGTTCTGTAATATGTATTGACTGGACAATCTCTTGAGTGTTTTTTAAACAGGATGCTGGATCTCCTAGAAGCTCTGTTGTGTATGGAAGCATTATTTCCTATATAGAAGGCTTTTTTAATGCCCTTGGGATGTCCTTTGGAGAAAGACAGGTATGGAACATCTCTTCTATGTGTACTAATACATGGTAGCAGTGCCAGCGTTATGTTTTATAGAGCACTTTCCAGAAGCATCAGATGTAACAAAGTTATTTATGGTTTTAGTAAACCTTTCTGCACTGCTTGCAGTTTCTCCCGTGATGTCTTAGGAGAGTATGTGAGCATGAAGAACAGGAGAAAGCAAAGTGTGGGCTTTTTTTTCTTCTCTGAGATACTCCCAGCTCACTTCTGCAGCAATTGTGCTGTGGAAACGAAAGTTTGAGGAATTAAATGAGAAAAAGTTAGCATTGGAGGCCTTTTAAGTTGGTCCTGTTATGTGTCTGGCTTTTTCCCGGCTCTTCCTCTTCTTTCTGATGGTTGCACCCAGGCTGACTTTGATAGCCTTACGAATATTTGCGGTTGTGACCTCCCTGCACAACAGGAGCCAGGGTCCAGCTACTCTGCAGAAAGCTGGGGTGTGGGTAAAGGGGCCGCTCTGTCTTGAGACATGGTAGGGTGCCAGGGGCGTGCTGTCATTGGAAATACCTTACATATCCTCTAGTGCTTGGAAAGGTAGGAATGAGGAGGGGAAAAAAAAAAAGGAGAGAAAAGCCCCAAGCAAAGTACTGCGTGGAGAAGAGAGTGATAAACGCGAAGGTGATATCCTGATGTATGAAAGGGAGCATTTAAAATGATGCAAGGTGCTGGGAGACTAGCAGGCTGTTCCATGCTCCTCTCCTGCTCAAATCTGGAGCTGAATACCAAGAAGTTGAAAACTTTCTTTGGAGAAACTGTTCTGCAAAAATTTCTTTTGGGGGGAGGGGGAGAAGAGGATAAGAAAGTGTAAATAACCTTATTAATCCTTTGGAAGTCAGGTAGTATAGCAATACATTTATATATTTACTTCACCTCTTTGTGGATTTTTCCACAAAATTTCTTTCAAGACAGTGATTGGATGTGATTTGGCTGTGTGTTACTCCTGATAACCCGTGGTTTGTCATGTTACTTCTTTGGTGCAATACTAAACACTTACATTTGTCTGTAAGCTGGACGTCAGCGTCATTCCTCCAGATTCTGGACTGCCTGCTGCATCTTTATTTTTGCTGAAGCAAGCATCTGAATGCTTTTCTTTTCTGCATGCTGTGCTAGTTTCTCTGGGGCAGCAGGGTCAGCACAAGACGTTGGCGGAAGGTAGGCAGGGAGGAAGGAGCAGTGCGTCAGACCCTTCTCTGTCCCTCTGCTCTTTCCTTTCAGCTTCCAGTAAATGAATCAATTAAAATCTTCATCAGAAAGGTCCGTGGGCTGCTGCAAGCTAGTAAATAAAATGGTGCAGGGATTGTTCTCTGATCTCAAGACCAGCCACAACAGCTCAGTGTCCAGCCTTGCATGCCCAGGGCTACCTGGCTAAGGGGCAAGAAGCTTGCCAGGAGCAGGTCCTGGCATGTGGGCTGTCTGCAAGAGGGTTAGCTGGCCTGGCTGCTGCTGTGCTAACAATTTCATGTAGCGGCTATGGGGAGCAGTGTTCGGGCCCTCTTCATCTGGATGTTTGCATATAGCCTGTGGGTCTGTCTTTGCTCTTAGGGTGGGGTTCATCTTGGCTAATCAGTCAGCCTTACAGTCTAAGTCTAGCTGCTGCCTGCGCTTCTGCAGTTATCGGTGGAGAGAGAACAGCAGCACTGAGGGACGGTTCCTCTTAGACTGGTGGTTGTATAAAATCAGACTGCCTGTCTCTCCCTCTCTGCATTGGCCAGAGAAGGAGCCTGGATAGCCACAGGCTGTGAATGTGAATCCATCCGAAATTGCTAGAAGACACCGCTAACCAGACAGAAGTGTAAGGAAACGTTTCCCTCTTAGGCAGCCTTACCACTTATTGCTGGGGAGTCTAGCCGGCGGGTCGAAACCATCGTGCCCGTTCAGAGCTGAGGAGCAAAGGTGAGGGCTCGTGCTCTGCCGAGGAGCGCTGTATTGTGGATGCAAACAGGAGATCATCTGTGGGGTAGGCAAGGGCCAAACTTCCACATACAACTCCTTACAAGCCTTTTGGTTGGGTCGGTACTGCAGAAGAAGAAATTAAAGATCAGCCCTGAGAGGCTACACAGTGTTTTACGTGGAAATGGGACCGGTTCATCTCCTAAAGCCGCCCCTCGTTTTAGAGGATCTTGCCTTTGTGTCTGGAGTACGTGCCTGGTTTGAACTTTGGCAGTGGCATCTGTAGACGTGTTTCTTGCTGCCCTTACCATTTGTCTTTCCTCTCCCTTCTGTATTTAAGCATTTATCCTGCTCTTTTCCCTGCCTCAGGTTACGATGGAGCATTTCTGGCACTTGGATTTATTACCTTCTTCAGTCTTGTAAACTTCCTTAGTATGTTTACATGTCTTGAAAGTTTGGGGAATTTGCTGCCTCTTATGATTGTGGAGAGCATTGAGCATCTCGTACTCAAGCCCTTCGATAGCTTCCCCCTCGCCTCCTTCTCCTCCTCTTTGTTTGCTTCAGTCAGTGACCTCTGAAACTACTCCCTTTCATTTCCATCCTGCTGTTTGGTGACTAAATACAGTCCCCTCTGGCTTTAATTACTCAGCTGCTCTTCTGCTCCCAGCCGAGTATCGCTGCCAGCGACTTCGCCCCCCGGCCTTGGTGTGCTTTGTATCTCACTGCTCCGTTGTCTGCTCCCCCTCTTGTGTCTTTGCGATAAAATACCGCGACGGCTTTTTCTTGCTTGTCGGAGGTTTGTCCTTTTCCTCCCCCTTAGGAGTTTGCCTCTATTGCCTCTAATGAGAACCAGGGGTGGTTTCTCTGCCGAGAGCGAGACTGGGAGCCTGGCTGTGCCAGTGCCGAGGCGTGGCCTTCCTCTTCTGCTAGCACCTGAGCTCCTGTCCCGGCAGCTGTTGGAGCGGGACCCTCTAGGAGGAGGGAGGCCATTCCCTTCCCATGGTGTTGACCAGTGAGACTTCTGCCAAGCCAGAGGAGGCTGAGGGGAGGGGGGAAGGGGTGGGTGGGGCAGGCAGCAGCTGGAAAACATAGGCTGTGTGCAGTGGCTGCTGCTTGGTCGGGTCTTGTTGGGTGCCTGAAACTGGCTAAGGCGGATCAGATAAAAGTTCTGTGGATTCAGGGAGGTGCAAGCAGAAAGGGTAGTCTAGAGACTTAAAGCCCAAATACCTCATTTTCCCGGTTTGTGATTCTTGAAGAGGGTCTGGAGCTCAAAGGTAGAGTAAGGGGCTGGTGCACTCTCCAGCTCTGCAGATGTTTCCAGCCAAGGGACTGTCTGAGCTGGCGGCTGGGCTTCCCTTACTGTGTCAGATGGCTGTTGCCAGGCCTTTCTTCCATTAATTTGTCTAATCCCTTTTTAATTTATGCACGCTTCTGGCATCTAGGGGGTTTCCTGTGGTGATGAGTTCCACAGTTGAGTTATGCAGTATGTTACATTCACGTGAGAGCCCTCTGCTCCGAGATAGACACTGTCCTGTATAGGAATACACCAAGCTACTTCCAAGTATGCCTGTACTGTAACTCCTGTCCACCATTAGTGAGATTGTGACGTTTTACTCCTACCAATACACGGAAGATGCACAACAGAGAGATATGATGAGGCCTCAATGTATGCTATTGAGTTGGGGTTGATTTTTAAATCGTTTTCAGGTGTTTTTAAAGCAAGCTGTTTGATTTCTAGGTGGCTCTGGGAGGAGGCGACTCGGTTGTGCTCTCTAACGTCATTGACGAGCTTGTAAGGTTCCGTGCAAAGGTCCGTCATTACGCGCTTGCTCTGCCGGAAGAAGCAGCAGAAGCTATGCCAATGGAGGGTGCCACGGGAGCCAAAGGACCGAAACAAGAACAGAAGGAAAAGAGGCAGCAGTTAATGCAGGAGAGAAAACCCCTCCTGGAGGCTTGTGACAGCCTGCGTGGAGACCTTGCAGCCTTTGGAATCCACATAAAGGTAGAAGACAGTGACCCTCTTTGTGAGACCATTAGTAATTTTTTTTAAGACTGTGTTTATTTTCGCCCTTCGTGCCCCTTTGGCAGCTTTCAGCGTTGTGCCCTGCTCCCTGTACAACTGCAGCAGGAGGTGGAAGTTAAGCCCTTGCCTGGCTGTGCTGCTAGTTTGCTCTTCTGCTCCCCCTCAACCTCGTGTCTCCATGTAAGCTGTAGCTACTTCTGCAGTTACGCTACTTCTGCAGTTACTAAGGGTGTGTTATTTAGCCACTGAAAATCCCATAATATTCAGCAATCCCCAAGTTGCCCAAGTTCAGTCCAGAAGGAAAGGTAGGAGTAATGCGTGCAATCTTTAAAAATGTAGATTGCAGAGGAACTGGAAAGTAAACTGAGATGACTTACGAAAATAATGCCTCCCCACATTGCCCCATCAAAAATGGTAAATCCCCACAAGAAAGCCTCTTCGGTCTTCAGCAGTTCCCAACTTCACAACTGTTCCTGAGCCTTAAGTACTTTGCCCGATTCCTGTACCCCTCCTCTCTCTGCCCTGCTTTCTACTTTCAGCCCGCGCCTAATGCTGCTGTTCTGTTCCTTTTCTATTACCCCAATGGTGTCTTCTGATCAAGAGAAATCCCTTCACACTGGCTTACTGTCTCCTCCTGGTTTCAAGGTGCTGCATTACCTCTTTAAGGGGTGTTGCTTCTTCCAGTTCCCCTTGCTTCACTGCCCCTGTCGTCTCTCTGCTCCAGCCCTTGTCGGGTCAGCATTGCTCCTTGCATGCAGAATAATCCTCCACTTTCTCTCCAGTGTCCTTCTCCCTCCCTCCAGTTCACTCTGCTCCATTTTTTTTCCCCCTTGCTCGGGAACTGAGCCTTGCATAGTCTTCTTGCATTGTTTTGCCAATGGGAGGACGTAAAGCATAATGACATTAGGGAGTGACAGCATACATCCTCTTTAACTGCTGAACGCAAGAGCTGTCATTTGTCAACACAGCTATTAAACCCAAATATGAAGTGTGGTCAGCTGTCTCAGATGCCAGCTGGGGTGAGGGCCAAAGTGCAGTGGTGGTGAGCTGCAGCTGGGAAAGCGAAGGAAGACTGTGGGAAGCTGGAACACCTGCTTCCTTAAGTAGCTTGTACGCAGCTAAATCCTCACTGTGCTTAGCTGTCAAGGAAGCTTGCAAATCCAAACAACTGCACTGAGACAACTCTTGGGGAAGAAAACTCCCTTTTGATCTATTTGGCAAACTGGCTGCAGCCCCACCCCCCACCCTTTTGAAGATTTGTTTTGGGTTGGTTGTTTTTTAAAGGGATTTACGGACACTTAATAAGGTCCTAGAAATTGGCCTTAGCCAGGATTCAGCCCATTCCATTTATTCCTTTTTTTTTTTTAATAACCAGAAGCTCAGCACAATCCGTCTCCTGCTTGTCCCAGAGTAGTTTGCTCCTGATGATGAAGCATGCATGCCCGCAGGAGCACAGACAGCACGCGTCCGAAGCCGAACTCCGGCTTTTTTTGCTGCTTAACGAGTGGAAGTATCTGAAGGCGTGCTGTGAAGGTTGCCCAGCTCTTGCTTTGCAGATCCCAGAAGAGTCCTGCAAATCGAGCGATGCAGCTCTGCAGTTCCTTGCCCCTGTTCCCAGAGCAAACGTGTGACAAGACACGGCCCAACCCAAAGCAGGGTGCTTGCCCTCCTTATGCACAGCACGAGTCTGCTTGGCTGGGTTGGTTGGCTGCCCTGGGTGGGACATTGCCAAAAACGCCACCATAACACAGCACCAGGGTCCTGCATGCCTCGTAAGCACTTGCAGGAAGCAATCTGAATTTCTCTTTTCTACCCAGCCTCCGATTTCCATGAAACTTCTACGAGCCCCACGATACGCATGTGGTATTGTGTCTGTTAATGGGCTCTCCCTCTGCCATGTGTGGCCAACGTCCACCAGCAGCTTCTCAAGTCCATGTGCAGGAGGGAAAGCAGCAGAACAGACGAGGCAGATGAGCTTCATCTCTGCCTGGTGCTGGCTAGGAACCCCTGCTCTGGGGCTGCGTGGGGAGGGGTCGGCAGCTCTAGGGTGCGAGTAGCAGCTCGGAGAACGCTAGTAACTTCATTCCCTTAAAAATCAGCCTTTGTAGAAAGCTGTACTTTCTCCTTCAGCTTCTAAATCTGCAACTGCTGTAACGCTGGCTTCTTCCCTCCTGCTGCTCAGCGTGGACAATGTTCTGCCTGTCTGAAGTTACAGAACTTGCAACAAACTGCTTAAAATATCCACTGGTCTCTTGATGTTGTTATGGTGTGCTCAAAATGCAAGCTAAGTGAAATGTAGCAATTTGGTATTGATGCATCAGTTTTCACTTTAATATAGAAAATTCTACACTGTATTCCAGCCTCTCTCATGAGTCAGAGCTCAGGTAATGTTGCCATGTTTCAGCGGTCAGATTAACTGTTAACTGCAGTCAAACAGCAAGGTCTTAACAGTCAGAAACACTCAGTTTGACTGTAATATTCTCTTTCAAAAATAGGACAGTATTGCATGGCAGGTATTTACAGCAGCAGGCTACTGTCCTAAAATGCAGGAGGAGATCAGCTGTGTTAGGCAATATATTCTCATGTATTGGCCGTAAGAAAAGCTGTTTTGCATGTATAGGAACCATTTAAAAATGAAAATGTGATTGCCCGTGTTTAACAGTTACTCGTAAGAGAGAGTGCCTACGCCCTGCTGCAGTGTCCCATGCTAAAGAGGCAACATTTCTATCGGGGGCTTTTTTTTTGTTTCCTTCATGACTGGGACAAATTGTCTGGGTTTGGTTTACAACTCAGAGCGTTAGCAACGATGGCATTCCTGCGCAATGGTGTCGCCACCTCTCTTGCCTAACTGGATTAATAGCTCTGCTGCACAGAGCTTGGTTAAAAACCTGCACCTCCGGCTCCCTACACACATGTGCTGCCTGTGCAAGCCAGACCGCTGGGACTGACCTGCTTGCTGCTTCTTGCAGGACAGAGCTGCCGTTTCAACCTGGGAGATTGTGGAAGGAGGGCAAGGAGAGCAGCAGGCTGAGAAGAAAAGCTGAGCCTTCATCCTTGGACTTGTTTTTTACTCCAGCTGCTTTGGCAACAGTTGTAAATACTATGACTTTACAAATAAAATCCTTGGAACAGAGTGGCTAATGAAGAGGTAATTTAATCTGAGCAAAATGGTTGGTGCTACTACTAGGTAAATAAATACAGGATTCTCAGCAGGTGTGGACACAGCACGGGTGGTGGAAGCACCTAAACCCAGGGCAGCGCTCTCCCCCTGTTGCGCTGAGCACTGAAAAAGAGAGGCAAAAACTCAGGCCTGTCTTTGGGGGTGAAAACGCTTAGTTCTGTGCCCACTGGTTTAAGCACTTGTGTTCCCCTCAGGCGTAGGAGGCCTTGAAGTGTTTCCTTATTGCAGTGCTGCTGGTTTGGTCCTGTGAAATCACTAACCCTAAGGGGATGGTGTCCGGTCACCTGTAAGGCTCAGTGCTGAGACTGCCCTAGGGCTGGGAGCGGGGCACCCTCAGGATCCCCTCATCAGAACTGGGAAGGTAAACTCAAGGCTGTTCAGTCATTCCCTGTTCAGTTACCTTTTTTTCTTTTGCCATGTTTGTGGTGGAGGGGGGTGGGGAAGCAGCACCCCGGATGGCGTGGCTGTAGGTAGGTGGAGAGAGGCCTGCCTTATACACGAGGCTGAATTTATACAGGGCTTGTACTTACCTACTGGCTTTCTTTCTTTAAATCAATTTATGAAAAGGTAGCAAAACCAAGCACATGGGCTCATGCAGAAGGAATTTCATTTGCAAATACAGTTCACACAAGTAACTTGTTGAAAAGGATCAAGGCTTCCTCTTGTATTGTTGAGAATAAAATGCGATAGCTGTTTTTCTGCCCCCTCCCTTTCTGGTTATCTGTACTGCTAGGGAAGGTGGGTGTGGGGGGTGTCTTCATTAGTGCTTTGCTGCTGTTGGTATTTTAAATTTGCTAGTGGCCGTACTGCGCTGGTAAACTGAAGTTTCTGGTCAGCTGGGCTTCTGTGGGAACCATCATGGGAACACACCAAACAGAGCACACACCATGGATTTGCTATTGGTTTTATTTCCTACCAAAAGAAAACTGCTACATTTCCAGAATGTTTAAAAATTGTAACAATTTGTATACATCGGTGAATAACAGAGTTACAACGTCGGTGTAGATTCAAAACCAACGCGGCTGGTTGGAGTATGTTCTGAGCTCTGTTAACTGATTGACTTCGCCTACAAATGCCACTTACATTATAGTACCACTGATGTGCTAAATACAAAAAAACCTGCTCGTTTTAAAGGAAATCCAGTAGCTGTTTTAAAATCAGTTTTAACTTTCTGATTTGATTTAAAAGGAGTCGGGCTTCTCCAATTGTTTTAGGGGGGAAAAGCAGTAGTAGCTCAGTTTCCCCAAAGATGTAGACAGTTTACGAAACTGCTTAAATTAAACAAGAAAAACCCATCTCTCCTGAGGAAACGTTGCTCTACTCTAAAAAGTCTGCGAACCCTCATAGACCATAATGAGCAGACATTTAAAAACCTATTTTAAAAATAGGTAACTGGTTTAAAAAGAAAACCAAAAATGCATCGGGGTGAGGTAGTAGTCACAGTGCATCCAGAAACGTATCAACGATCAGGGCTGAGGGGAAATACTCGGAGCAGCCGACTGCGGGCAGCTATTGCAAGGTACGAGAACGCACTCTGAGGAGGATGCATGACGTCATAATCCAACCTAGCGCTAGGTCACCGGGCAAGAGCAGCCACGGTGAATACATCAACATCTATAGCCATACTCTGGACACATTCTGTGTTAGATACATGTGGAGCTATGCTGTAGGTTTAAGGGCAGTACCCACTTACTTACATGTACGTGGCATGAACTTGCCCCTCTCTCCATAACGCTTCAATCCCTACAAGCTTTGACTGAGTTTCCAAACATTTACTGTGCAAATATTCCCATGCAGCTTCCCCTTTTTACCGACCAGAGTCACCTGCCCTGCCGGCAAGCCGGGTGGGCACAGCCCTAACAGTCTCCCCTTGCCAAGGACAGTGAAAAAGAAGCCCCTGAGCCCAGGTGCTGCGCTCGGAGCTCAAACGCCGACCACCAGGTTTCTATTCGTGCCTTTGATCGCAGCATACGGCTGCTGGCACAACGCTAAGAGGGCACCCGTACGAGCTGCCGGCCACCTTCTGTTGCCTCAGCTCGTATTCCTGCTGGCTAACAGCTTAGCTTGGCACCACCCATCTTCCCCGAGCTCTAACTCAGCAGGCAACCCAAGTTTTAAAAGCACTTCACTCTTCTGTGATCACTGAGAGTTCGACCGGCTCTGTTAGGTATCTGCTAAGTTTCTTACCCCACCTAGTACCTCTCCAAATGATAATTTCACAAAGCTCATCATACCGAGTTCCAGAAGTGTCAAGGCCAGCTGAAGGAACAGGAATGTTTTTTCATGTAAGCACAATTCCTGTTCAATGCTAAGATACCTACAGTATAGCCTCGTGCTGCCACGGGGGGAACCTTTTGAAAAAAAACAACCAACCAACCCACCCTAAGATGCTGCAGGAAGGGGTGTCTTGTCAAAATGAACGCTGCCCCTGGGACCGGGAATGGGAAAAGGCAACTAATTACATTCAAAAACCTACAGCAATGCTCATGCCTTCCCTTTCCAAAGAGGCTTACTTTTTGCTTCCTAATATACTAGCATGGCAAAAAAAAAATAAAAATGAAGTGCAGTAGCTAATTCTAGACAGAAGGTCTAAGAATGAAAACATGACAACCTTGGTGCAGTCCAAGAAATTCAGTTGAGCTGGTGGAAGAATTTTATCTAAATATCAAGTGCATTTTTTTTTTTTGCTGTTCACACTTTAGTTATTGCTCAATAACTATCAAAAAGAACAGAGGAATACTTTCAGTTTAGTTTTATTATATTATAACAGATCTGCAACTACAGCTTATTTCAGCCAAAACATTTTTGTATTCCAAACTCTTAAAAAATATCTACATTAATCATATTTTTCTATTCTCAAAAATAAAAAAAAAAAAAAAAATCTACCTAGCATACCAATGCTGCTACAGCACTTGAAAGGGTGCATTACTTATGTAAATTCTACGGTAAAGGTAATTACTCTTGCAGTCACCGTTCTTCCTTCTCTTCTCTGCTGCTTTGGCTTCAGGTTTCAAAAAGTTTGTTAAAAGCTGTTCCAACTTCTGAAACCATGTCAGAGGCAGTCATTGAACGTCCAAATTTTTGAAAGGCTTGGTGGTTAGACTGCCTCGTCAGAGAGCAAGCTCCAAATGCAGCCACTAGAAAGGGATTTTGACTAAAAGGAAAAAAAAAACAAAACACACCCAACATCATAAACAAAATCTGAGCACTCCTGTGTAATTCATAAGGTGGTGGACATAATCTTTGTACCCATGGTTGTCAGCACTTTTGGGAAGGCCTCTTAAGCAAACATCTGTGTTTCTCAGGCCCCGGCACCGCAGAGCGCCTTTGGTTGAATTTTTTTTTTTTTTTTTAAACAAACACATCCCACGGTGCTGCACGTGACTGAGTGAGAAACACCACCTGGGCTGAAGGATGCAGAAGGAAAACGTGCTTGAGCGTTGGGTAAGAAGGTGTTCCACATCTGGTTTTACTGATGTGAAACTGCATCCGCTCCTCCAGAGGAAGGCTGAGGGCTCACCGGGCAGCCTCTTAACTCCCTCCCCTCCCACAACTGGGTTTAGTTTTGTATTGCAGGGGGTGGGGGAAGGACGGGAGGGTGCGGACAAGAGATGATTTTTAACAGGGGCACCATCACTGCTCCAGGGCCTGCATTAGATCAGCTTGACAGGGGTACGGCGACAGCAGCAGACCGCAACAGCAATTCAGGCACACTTGCTTAATGCCACCAACAGGCTTAGGGGCTGCCTGAGAGCGTGCGCCCAGCCCCAGCCCCCGGGGGCTGAGCTGCCCCCGGGGAAGGCAGCGCAGCCCTGCCACCTCCACAGCACTGTCCCACGGGCCATGCTGCCTTACAGCACCAGCGCAGGGGAAGACAACTGCAGAGTAACGCAGCGGCCGGCCCTGGGCGCCAGTTGCTGGCTGGGCTAAAAACCCCACAAAGCTCAGCCACGGCTGGGACGTAGCTGCCTGTAAGTCACTATGGGCCTACTGACTCCTGTGCCAAGTCGAGAGGTTTGTGAAGGATCACGATATAAAACACAGGCACAGCAGAACCTGAGATTATAATTAGGTGCTACCAGGGCAGCTTTAAGTATCTTTTCTTTGAAAACAGCAACTTCATATGCTCATCAAGGTGCAGGAGTATTTAAGCCACCTTGAGGGTCGATCCTGGGTGCCCAAACGCTGCTCCGAAGCAAGAGCTCAAAGGGCTCGGAGACAGCTAACGCACTTACTTCTAAGGTTACTGCATAACCAGTTCGACACACACCAAACTCTGAAGACCTCACCTTCACATCCTGTCCGCTTAACAGGAGAATCCTACCTGCACCCCTGAAAGCCAGTGCAATCTTCTTCAAAATCCCGCTCTGCACAGGCCTGTTTTGAAATGACAGCCAGGCACGAGCGTGGAAGGACTGGCTGGATTGCCTGCGGTGCAAGCTGATGCCCCGACTCACTGAACCCAAAAAGCTCCTCCTTTCCCAAAACACACACGTGAAACAAATAGGATTGGTACAGCAGGTGTTTGAGAAGGGTCATCTTAACACCGCCACAGGAGACACGGTGTATTGCTGATACCAATTACACTCTCCCACTTTCCCCTCATCTATAAAATAAAAAGGTGTTTCTGAGCGAGCTGTTTGGAAAAGCCACAGGAGCCCAAGTCAGGAGAGCCTGGAGAACACGTGCTGTGTTTGCTAATCTCTCCAACAATTTAATACTGATCTGTTGCACACTCTGCAAAAATGAAATCACCCTTTTAATGAAGTAAAACAAAACTCCTCCTTTAGGGGCAGCTGCAACTTCAGATACACAACCAATCTTGGTTTCATTTTTCAGTCTGGGTGTGTTAAGACTTCAGAATTTTCAAGTCTGGTTCAACTGGTCCCTCGTTGCTCCTGGGGGACGCAGGGCAATGCTCCCTCACAGTAAGGCAAGCACAGGCTAGTTAACCCCTGTGAACACCTAACTGTGCGTACCTGCAAGCAGACACTACAAAAGATCTCCATTCCTCAAGCTCATTACTTACTGGGAAGTGGGACCTGTTATTCCCTAACTGCTTGTGTCAGGGTTCCTTGCAACTGTATTTAAAGCAGCTCCTTTCACAGAAAGACTACATGGACCAACTAGTTGGATGGGAATTGGCATAATTTTTAACAGAAGAGCCAACAGCCAGCTGAAGCTGCATGTTTGCTTTATGTACGACCAAACTGGACTGCCCTTTGGCCTTACAATGGGTACCCTCTTTGAAACTGTATTTTATTTGCGAATTTCAACTTACCTGCTCCGCTGAATTACTCGGGTACAACGCAAGAGGATTCACCAAATTACAAAACCAAAGCTAAATGACGTGTTTTTTGAATTACAGAGATGTTACTGCCAGTGACTACCACAAATTTATTCTTCATACTTTCTGCCTATGTTATATTGTTTTGAAAACACATACCCCGTGTCCTTGAGAATCGATCCAAGCTCACACTCTTCTTCTGCTTCAGACTTGGGAGATGTTAGATCAGTGAAGAGTTTGCCTTATTAAAATTGTAACTTATGTAGACTGCTCTAGAACACCTCACATTTTTTTTAAAAGTACACAAATACCTCAGTCCCAACAACTCCAATTTCATTTGGAAATTTCTTTAGCAGGTCTACAACAGCTGCCATAGGAGAACACAGACTCGCAAGAATTAAAAGTTATGAATTAATTTTCATACCCATTTGTTTTTTCTGCTCCAGCAAGAAATGCCCAGTGCGCTAAGACTCCAAGAGAACCAGAAAGGAGGTCCCCCTGTCCACCACATCTCCGGCTGCTTCCTTCGTGACTGCACACAAGTACTACAAACAGACAAACCAAAAACAGTCATGTGCATTTTTTCCTTCTATTTACAATGGTATCCCTGCACCTGTGAGGGTTAACCCCTGAGGCACATAGCGATTAACAGGTGAGAGATTAATCACAGGCAGCAGCATATGCTGAAATACTCTATTCTTAAAAAAAATAAAATTATCGCATTCATATTTTTACAATACTTTTCTGGTTACTTTTCAACCTTTTACAAATAACATCGCACAACGTATATACACTTTCTCCCCTTCACTCAGCCTCCACAGCAGATTCAGTCACCTCTGAGTTTAGTGATTCATGTGAACTGATACTGCCATGATGAGCAATCACCCCAAAATGGACCGGGTCCCTCCATGAAGCCGTTGCACAAACGCAGCTCTCCAGAGTCTCTGACCTTCGGGAGTTTATGAAGGTAAACCAAGGTGTTTTACAGCGAGCAAATGCAAAATAGAACTAAAACCTCAAACCTTTTGCCATGCCCAGGTTATTTTACTGAAAGCAGCCTTTTCCTTACGCTTTGTAAAAACCGTACGCAATGAGAGATCTCTTTTTCTGCCAACCAACAGCGTCCTCAGTATCCGTGTATGTTTCTGTCAGCAGTGTCACTGTGGGTAGGCTCTGTCAGAATATCAGATGTTACATTTCTATTTTAAATATACAAAGGACCTTGGTCAAATCGATCTCTTTGTGGAGCTTTAAATATGAAGAACGCGCAAATGGTTTCACTAAATTTAACTCCTTTGTTCTCCACTCTCAGCAAGCCCAAGCAGGAAGCCTGGAGGATACACAAGGCACACAAAAAGAAAACAGCATCCATTCTGCTGCCCTTCTCCAAACTCTCTTGTGGGCGTGTATCTATCCTTAGCTTTCCTTCTTGCTAGGCTCTGAAAAAAAACCCAGGAGAACTTTATTTTCCCCTCCTAGGAGAAGGGAAGAGCTGGCAGAATCATCGGTGGCCAAGGAGCGACCCTTGGCCTCTCCGGTCAGCTACTGCGGAGCTGCTCGGGTTCAGGACTAGGCACACAACTCTTTGTGCGCTCCCCAGTACGCCACGTACACGAGCCAAATATGAAGCAAGGCACTGCTTGGGTAACAGCTCTTGCCTCCATTTTCTCAAGCCATCAGGGCTGCGTTTCTCCACGGTCTATGAACAGAGCAACCCAGGTGTTTTATGAGGGAGTACTATCCATATTTTTAAAAGGAATTTTTCTCTTACAAAATAATGGGAAAAATCTGCACAAAACTGAAGGACTTGCAGGTAAATCTTCTTAAATAGCAAGAGGTAAAAAAACACTTAACGCAAGTAAACCCTTTTCAGTTCATTAGCGTGGTTTATCTCTGCTTCTTCTTACTCAGTGCAGCAAAGAATTGTACTTCACTTCCATTTCCTACCAATTCCTCCAGCAATAATTGCTGGGCTCGTGAGGCCAGGCAGTTGTGCATTTTTGCTGCCACAGAGAGGGCAAAGATTCATTAGTCACCATGAACACAGCAGACACCGCTGCAGTGTTGCCAGCAGTTAATTTTCCCAATCATTCTCCTCCCCTCCCCCATCCACCCCAAATTAAGATTCTGGATGCGTTTCTCAGTGAGCAGTAGTTAACGTCAAATTTCACAAGTGTAATGCTCTTCCGAGTTAGCTGTCTGAAGAAGGTACGCCCTTTTAGGCGGCGGCATTTTTTTTTTTTTTTTAAATACAGTGCTTTGGAGAAATTGCCTCTAATTCTGCTACTTTGAAGATGGTATCTCACAGGATTTTCACTTTGAGGGCTTGAACTCCTGGCAGGAGGCAGGATGGAAATCCTCTGTTCAAAAGCTTCGGGGCCTTCTGAGTGACAGCTGAGCACAAGCCCCTGCTTATTAGCTGCATGTCACCATCTGCCACTATTCTGTAGCCCCACAACCTTCCAGTCAGTTTTGAGCTGTACAGGACAGCAAGATCTCCTCAAACTAGGCCAATTATAGTACCCCGCTACCAAAAAAAAAAAAAAGTGGTCTTTTGTTTGTGGTTTTTTAAAAAGTGAGTCTCAAATATGTGCAGACTACCTCGCAGGCAACAACAAAAGCAGACCTTTGTACTCTGCACAGAGATGCTGGAAAACAAATGCAGGCAATAGCTTCAAAGCAGCAGAACTACAGGAAATTCACTTGAGTGAGGGGGGGAAAGGTATAACGCTCCCGCAATTCTTGCGCGGAGGCTCAGTTCCTCAAAGAACATCTCAAA
Organism: Gorsachius magnificus; assembly: GCA_034008185.1. Taxonomy (NCBI): domain Eukaryota; kingdom Metazoa; phylum Chordata; class Aves; order Pelecaniformes; family Ardeidae; genus Gorsachius; species Gorsachius magnificus. The sequence continues at coordinate 65,757,373 of CM067081.1, read as the reverse complement.
ATAAAAGGATGATGAACATTACAGCAGGCCATGGGAAAAGGAATGAAAAACTCCTCTCAAGTACAGTCAAGGAATCCCGCACTACCTTCAAGACTAAGTGGCATACTGCCAGATCCACAAAGGACAAAGTCTTCCTGATGCTTTTCCCAGCCTTCTCCTAGAACAACAATAAAACTGCTGTCTTCCCACTCCCCCAATCCAGCAGTGTGCCCCTGTTGCCAAGAAGGCCAATGGTCTCCTGGGGTGCATTAAGAGGAGTGTGGCCAGCAGGTTGAGGGAGGTTATCCTCCCTCTCTACTCTGCCCTGGTGAAACCCCACCGGGAGTACTGTGTCCAGTTCTGGGCTTCCCAGTTCAAGAAAGATGAGGAACTCCTAGAGAGAGTCCAGAGGAGGGCAACAAAGATAATGAGGGGACTGGAGCATCTTCCCTGTGAGGAAAGGCTGAGGGAGCTGGGCTTGTTTAGCCTGAAGAAGAGAAGACTGAGAGGGGATCTCATCAACACATACAAATATCTTAAGGGTGGATGTCACGAGGACGGAGCCAGACTCTTCTCAGTGGTGTCCAGCGACAGGACAAGGGGCAATGGGCACAAATTGAAGCTTAAGAGGTTTCAGTTGAATATGAGGAAGAACTTCTTTCCTTTGAGGGTGACAGAGCACTGGAACAGGCTGCCCGGGGGGGTTGTGGAGTCTCCTTCTCTGGAGATATTCAAAACCTGCCTGGATGATGTCCTGTGCAACCTGCTCTAGGTGAGCCTGCTTTAGCAGGGGGGTTGGACTAGATGATCTCCCAGGGTCCCTTCCAACCCTTGGCATTCTGTGATTCTGTGAACATCCCCCACTAAATGTCTGCAATCCATTGGCTGGCTCAAGCAGTTCTTTTAAGGACCACGAGGAATGACATCCTTATATGCTGCACTGAGCAGTGGCAACGTTACAAGACCTCGATTAGATGAACATGACTGAATAGTCAGTGATGGTGCTGAGAAGGCAGGTAGTTCTATTCCCTGGAGAGATGCAGAACGATGTATTTACAGGAGGATGAAGTATTTTTTGGTCTGTTGCTCAGTGGGGCTATACCGCATTCAACTAGGGATGAACAGGTACATCAGAAACCCTAGATAACGTGGTTCTTCCAGCCTGGAATAGCTGAGGAGACCAAGACGACTGGATGCTGGACAACAGGGAAACTGCAAAGACTGGAATCACCCCAACATGTCAATGCTGAAAGGCAGCAAGAGGAGCCACTTAAGGTCAATTAGTCTGACTCTAGTTCTAGTCAAAATAATGGAGGTTAATCTGTAGTTCAACTGACTGACCTTAAGAGATAGAAACACACAACCAATGCTGGTCAAATTGGCTGCTGGGGCAGGGTGTCTTGTTTTGGTTTGGTCTGGGCTACCAAATCTGATGTCATTATTTCACAGGGTGATGAATCGAAAAAAATAACCAGTATAATTAACCGACAGTCTTTTAATGAAAACGTTTATACTAACAGCTTTCTGGAAAAAAAAACCCAAAAACCAAAAACCAAAAAAACAACACTCCCCCCCCCCCCAAAACCCTACTCCCTAGCACTTACCCATGGAACACACATATACTATCATAAGAAAAGGCTAGATGAAATAAAAATGTTACCCTTGAAGAAATCGCTGAATGAAGTATGGCAAGGAGATCTGCTAGGGTCAGAACAATCACAGCCCTATTCAACAGTTTCAACATAATCTCAGTGATTAAACGGTGTATAAATACTGCCAGAGCTGTACACAGGAAATAGAACAGTTCCCTCACATACAGTCACCCAGATTTGTTGCTTACCTAAGTCCACTGAAATAGTTTTTACTGAAATATGAGTGCAACAGAAACAAACAAACAAGACTGTCATGCTGACAAAATACTGGAAAGTAGAAATTCAAGAGTTTTAGGCTCCACACAATTCAAAGTTCTGCCCCAGATTTCCTGCATAACTATGGCCAAGTCACTTATTAGCTCTATGCTTAAGATATTTCAGGCCAGAAAATAAGTTACCATCACTCCCTTTTCAGCACTCCTTGAAGATAAGATAAACGTTAGCACTTGGGGAAGCATTCAGACCATAGTGTCACGCTTAACTATACCATTGCCAGCAAGCTGAAGGAAATCCCGGCCCAAACTGTGCTGGCAGATCAAAGCCCAGAAGAATGACTCATTTATGCCTCCTAGACACCTTACAGTTAGAAAACCAAAGGCCCGTGTAGTATAAAAAGTAATGTATGATTGTGTGTTCTTGACTTGCAACATTCACAGCAGTGAGGAAAAAACCAAACCAACAAAACAAAACAGGGATTAATTTTGATGGTTTTGTTCAGAACGCAGAATGTGAAATATGGGACAGCTAAAGGTTAAAGATGTAACGCTGATGATGATAAATTAGGCTAAAGAGCCTATGTGAAACCTCCACTTACTGAGCCTGTAGACCAAAAGACAGCTTAGAGATTAAAATTTAATTCTTGAATCTCAGATGTCCTGAACAAGTTCTCTGCACTTGTTTTCCTCTTAAAAAGCAGGAGTGTTACGCTTACCCTAACATGCTCAAGGATCCGTGCGTGAAAAGTACAACCATTCTGACTTCTGATGTGATCCAACTGAATGAGATCAGCTACCCCACAGAACAACAAATACTACCGTTTAATTAAAAGGCTTAAGATTTCCCTTTTCTACGCAAAATAATAGAGCTGTCAAGGACCATTTTGCTCCATCAGATGCAAGATTCAGGTTTAGACCATTATGAGATCTTGAGTAAAATCTTTTACCAATATACATGTCTGACCTGGCAGATATTCATACTAGTAAGAAATTTATCTTTTTCCTTTTGCAAGCTAGTTCACCAAAGCACATAGCTGGAGATTGTGGACTCCCAGAAACATGTCCCAGAGTGCATACAGACAGGGAAACCAGTGTTGATGACTTGGGCTGGAGAAATCACTCAACTGATGTGGAAAATGTAAGTTGGCTTTTATATAAAGGGTGCTTATACTTTTATATTCCCTAATCACACTTTTAAAACTTAGATAGGTCCTTGAGTATAAGACCCCAGGCAATTTAAGCTAAAAGAAAATGATCCAGATTTTATAGTCCGTTTCTTGGATAGGTGCAGGAGCCAGGGGACGGATGTGATGACAGGTGAGCAGCACCAGGGGGACTGCAGGCTGGGCTGCATGTGCAGCAGAGAGCAGAGTAGCCAGGAACTGCAACCTCCCTGTTCTGCTCACTCTCCAGGAGCCTGAGTGGAGACAAAGGTGCTGCCACTCAGTTAAAATCTTGGCAAAATTTGCTGGGCAGCGGGACACCATAAGAGCTTTTAGCTAAGTGAGCTAGGGACTAACAAGCACTGAATAGTTTCTTTTCCGGCTGTACAGGGAATGAATGGCAGAAATCAGAAGTACTGCTTTGGAATTTATGGCTTTTTACCCCATATTCAGTATTCAGTAATCCCTCTCACATGTTTCCTTACTTCTCTTGACCACAGCTGCAGCTGGGCAACTGGAGAGAAATTATGTTTGGCTACTGGCTCCAGGTAAAAGTAGTCACAGGCGGCAGTGGGCTGGTTACCCATGAAGTCTGCCTTTTGGAAGGGAGGAGAGGACGTATTGGGGAAAACAAGAGGGGAAAAAAAAAAAATCATTGTAACATTTAAAAAAACCAAAATAATCCTGTACTTCAAGGACCTAACCAAATTTTAAACATGTTAGGAACTAAGACTGGTATAACCACACTTTATTATTGACCAGTTCTCCAAAGAGTAATAAAAAGAAGACCTTAGAGAGCTGTGCCATAGTGAATAAAAGCTGACTTACCTTTTACCCACAGGCTGAGTACTCATTCCTACCCTGGTCAGTGATGGCACTGATATCACCTACCAAGAGCATGGTGAAGCTCATCTTTGTAGAGCAGGGAATCAACAACTGTAGGCCAAGCTATAATGTGAAATTGCAAAAGGAAAGAGAGAAATATAAAACTTAATTTAAAATCTTGGTGATTACGTTTACAGGGCAGTTGGCAGCTCATAACTGAAATGGAGACAAATTTTATAAAAATCTCCTTTATAGTGGAAGACTGCTACTGATTTCACAGAAGCCATGTGTGTGATTCAGTACTGATTTTAAGACCACAAGGAACCACCTGCATCATCTAATCTGGTCTGTACAAACAAACCTCAAAGGTGTCCAGACACTTCACAGCTGGGGAACCTATCAAAGTTCTAGGTATGTTATTATCATAGCTAATTTCTTTGTCTGTTAATAAAATCTGCCTTACTTTTAATATGAATTTATTAGGCTTCAGCTTCCAATCAGAATTTATTGTGTCTCTCTACTTAGATTACAGAGCTATCTGCTGACAGTAATCCTTCAACAACACCTGTACCTCCAGCTCACTATCAAGCCACCTGATAACCTTTTTCATCTTCAACTAACAGAAGTAAATTGTCTACTGAATTTCCTACAGATGCATGAGTAGAAGTAATGTGGAAATAACCACTATGATCACTCTAAGCTATAAAGTATTCACCAAGCCAGTCTTCCCTGCCACAAATTAGGCATCCTCAAAAAGCTTTCCTTCCACAACAGCCAAGCACACAACACTAAAGCTACATCGTTAAGTTTGCAATTTCTGCTTGTCCTGGAGGGCACTGAGACTTTTTTTTTTTTTTTTTTCCAGGAAGCATGCATGCAGTATATTCCCAAAGGAGAAAGTTTAAAAGTGATAAATGGAAACTATAGTATCAGTGTGCTAAGCACATTTCAAGCAGGAAATGCCTGAAAAGAGGTACAGCTTAAGTACTACAAATGGATGATGGCATGAAAAATAAAAGGCAAGAGGAGTACACAGAACTTTTCATAATATTTCATTGTGCTCAGAGGACATTGGACTGAACCAATGATCTGGATTTCCCTCACACTGGAATCATCATGTATGTTGTCTCAGCTGAAAAAAATGACATCAGATCAAAAGAACAGACAGATGAAAAAAGCAGAAGTTAAGACCGAAAAATCTAGGAGAGAATTCAAGGTCAGTGACATGACAACGTGTTCTGTGTTGTGGCACAGAGCAGAGAGTAAATCTCCTTTCTCAGTGTAAGTTTGCATTTGAAAATGTTTTAAAAAATTGACTGACAGTAACTCCCAGACCCAAAGAACATTCTTGTTAAAAGGAAGCTCTAGTCTATAGTTTCTGCAAAATTCTCAGGAACCTTCTTGCAGGCAACACAAACCCTAAAAACAGTGTTTGTAACAGACATCATAACCCGTATTAAACCTGACAACTACTTTCTTACAGCTCAGCAATGCTGCCTGTAATGTCTGTAATCCAGGAGAGAGAAAGCATCAGTGATAGAACCAAGGTAATAACAAGAAAGGAGCCTATAAGCTGGACATCAAACAACTGCTATGAAGGCAAAGAACTGTTTTTATTTCAAATCAAAAAGCCACTTAGCTAAGAGAAAGAAAATATCAGACCACAACAAAGAACAAGGTGGGGGGGAGAAAATAAAAACTAAAAGCCCCAAAAGCACACAGGACACACACCAAACTTGTGCCACACCTGAACATTCAAAATTGAAATTGGGAAGAGTTTCAGTTGTTTCCTGGTTTTTTGAACCCTGCATGACAAGAGACAATGGAGACTGAGTGTTGTCTCTCTCCAGCAATGGTGAGGATACGCTCACCTCAAGTATAACAGCTCAAAAGGAGAACAGAGAGATACTAGGTAACGTGCTCCACCTAAAGCGCTCACCCAGTTTTCCTGACATTCGTTAAAAAAGCAACAATCCTGCATAAAAAGAACATGGTTGACATAAAAACAGAGAAAGAAGATACACTATAGTGCTCAGCACTCTAAAGCTCTTCAGCTGGCATAAACTGGAGCCAGGGTATTTCATCCTCTGGCAGAGTCCATTCTCTTTTAAGCCTGGCCTGACTGTCCAAGGTTACAAACCAAGTCTGCTATGGGTGCAAATAATGCAGCAGACTTCATGAAGGGCAACTTGGGTGCTGTATGGCCAACCAAAGTCCTTCACCAGACAGGCGTAACTACATTGCTTCCAGATCCCAGCTTGCTTCGCAGCCTGCTATACTATCTGTACTAGCGGGGGTATGCGGAAGGCGGCTCTGCACAAACCAGTTGTCACTTTACATCTGTTTTTCTGTTATAAAAGACTCCCATGGCTCCCAATAATGAAAAATTGACTGTATATACAAAACGGTTCTGAAGCGGCATAAACATTTATCAGAGATTAGCATTTCAAGTAATTAGAGGCAGAGCTGCTGCTTGTTATGTATGTGAAATAAGACCACATAGCTGAAGTGTGATGAAGATACTCATGAATTAATTTTATACTGATGACACTAAATGATCAGTATAAAAAGCATCAGACAGGCAGCTAATTCTATTACGTATACTTTAACCATATTAGTAAGTGACTGCTTTAAAAAGTTGTAATGGCAATCTAGAGTTAATTTGGGGTGGTTTTTTTGGTTGTTTGGTTTTGGTTTTTTTAAATTGTCAAGGCTAATGTACAAGTCATATGTACATGCTGATCTATACAGCATGGTGGACAAGTATCAAGGAACTGAGCAGCTCATGAACCTCAAGACGTCTTCATTTTTCAGACACACCAACGTATGGTGAAACAACACTATTATTCTGCATTAATTTAGCAATGACATCTGCACTTATATACAGACCATCTCAGCTAAGGATTTTAGAACAGTTCACAAAGAATAAAGAATTAATTTCTCAATACCTGTTTAATGTAAAACATATGTTATAGCCATTTAAATGAGAAATAAAATCAGCAACTTCTTTCAACAAATAAATTAAGTTGCACTGTTTTAAAATATGAATTTACACAAATCATTTAAAGGTGATCTGCAAGGACAGGCATCCCTCCCCTTCAATCTTCAGGGGAATACAGTCAATCAGTTACTATATATAGTCCAACCACTGGACTGCGCTGAAAGCAAACAAACGAACAAAAAAATGACATTGCTAAAAGCAAAAGGCTTCACTTACCTTTCTCTCCATCTGAAATAAGATCCCTTTCTCCCTTTTGAACAACTGTCAAATTCCCCATGGCTTGGCTGAGTCTTAATACACATCCATGATGATCACTACTGTCTACGGGGTCTCTAAGCTACAACACAAGAATTCCATACACAGTACATATTTTGCTACTGGAACAACATCGCTAACACATGGTACTTTCAGCATATGTATGGGGGCCGGGGGGGAAGCATCATCATCAGTCTTTCCAAGTATTTGTATTCTATATCCACTGAAGTGCCAAAAAATTGCATAAGAAAGAGCCTTCTTAAAACAAGAGCTCTGTTTAAGAATATGCATTGTTGTGGTAATTATCCCATGGAATAAAACCCCAGAATAATGCTTCTCTTGCATATAAGAAATGGCACATAATGTTTAACCCAGTAATTAGTTGTTTATTTTCAAAGACTAAAAGATTAAACTTACACGTACTTAAATATCAAAAAGGAAAACAGCTCACCATGGCTTCATACAGTCTACTAAACTCCATATAGTTTGGGGTAAGAATAGCTCGCTGGTAGCCTTGAATAAGAGAAGGCTGCTGGGAAATGAGCCACAGTCCATCCTACAAAAACCAGTAAGAAGAACATTTACTGAATAGATTCTTAAATGTCAAACCATTGACTGAATCTAGAAAATACTTACAGCATCAATAATGATAGGAATTCCTTTGACTTTCGATTTTTCTATAATGCCCTGCAAAAAATGCAGATAACTTTAAGATGGTTGCTAATTAATACGAAAACATATAAGTTGGTTTTACAACATAAGATACAAAAAAAATCTGTTATATTCTGCAAAGTAATGCAAGACATTTTTGTATCAACTGGTAATTTTACAATTACATTGTTCTCTCCTTGGTTCAAGTACAAGCAGCATCATCAGGATTTCCACAACCGATACCTTGGTGTTGATAAGCAAACAAGCAAGCAATCTCACTCACTCTCCCTGCTGTAGGAGGCATGCAATGCCAACACAAGTCGTACATAGGAAACATACATCTCCAATTAAAAAAAAAAAAAAAAAATCCAAATGAGTATTGCAATGATACAAATCTACCGATAACTATAACACTAATTTTAGTTGCTTTTCTGATGATAGGCCCCACTGCGGTGTTTGAATTTACGTGCAAGCAAACATCCCGAGACAAGACGTATGTAAAACACGTCGTTTCACTCGTGGTCCTGGAGGTTTTATACTTTCAAAGCAAAACCAAGGCGGCCCAGACAACAGACCATTTGCAAAAGTGTTTTTCAGCAAGCGATCTCTCCAGCAGATTGTCTGCCCTTGTTCCCTCTCCTAACCAAGCAGTGGCAACAACCGATACTCAAGCTTTTTTAATAAGCAATGGCTGACAGTCAAGTTTTTTGAATCTTGGTCATTACCAGCTTGTCTTTGAAGCTGGAGAGTTTATCTTTTTCCTGTATAAGATAAGAGAGGATGGTATCCATCCAAAAGTCTAATTATTTTTGAACGTTATTAAGCTCTTCAGATTAGCTATCATACGGCACTGAGCTCCACAGGTTAGCAAGACATTATGTAAGGAACAAGAAAGCAGTTTTTAATTAATTTTCCAGGTACTGAATGTACCTCTGTTCTCATGTTGTGGTCAAAATAAACACTACCCACCTTGCTTCCTGCAATTATTAATGATGGCATATACATATCCTCACTAACTCACTCCTACCCGATTTTGATTTTTTCCAACACCAGCAGGAATCTTTCCCTTCTATTTTTAAACAGATGACCAGAATTTAGCAGCGTACTTCAACCCAACGCTACTTTTGTTTGCTTGAGTACTGTTAGCACATGTTAAGTGTGAGACTGAAACACTACCCACTGCTCCAAGCCTGAGGACTTGTCTCAACACACAGCTGTAGCTACGTTGGAAGGCACTAAAGAATAAAAACCGTCCCGTGATAAACACACGCTTGTACTGGTCTCAGCTTGGGCTGTGTCACAGACTGTCAGGTGCCCACCCTTGTCGGGATCCCAAGGGAACACCACAAGTCTTTGCTGATATTCAGCTACTTAAGTAATTTTGAACCAATCACAAGTTTTACACAACTCATACCATTCAGCTACTACTAAATTATTCAAGTCTATGAGTAAGTATATTTAACAGCTGTGCAAGGCTGGAATCTTAAAACATACCTAGAATTAGTTGTGGCATACTGAAAACCAGACCGTGTTACTTTCGAGGCTTTTAAGAAATTTATGAGACAAAGTCACTTCTTTATTCATTAATGTTAATCTGCACAGATGCACACAACTCAGTTTTCCTTCACAGAAGCTGTACTGCTGTGTGAAGTTCATTAACAATTACATTTAATTTGACTCAATTGGTTTTAATAAAATAAGGCTGTGAATCTAGCAACCAGGTTTATGTTTGTGGTTTTTTTTCCTGTATAAATGAATGCTATACATACAACAGCCCAACTATTTCTGAACCATAGTAAGCTCTTTTGATTAGGTATCATACGGCATTGAGCCCCGGAGGTTAGCAAAACATTATGTAAGAAAGCATTCAGATTGTCCTCCCCCAATTTTTGAAGATACAAATACCACTTACTGCAACCTCATTTTCTAACTGGTTTTAATTAGAATATTTTTGTACATTAGCAGCTTCACCAAACTCCTTCAGTACACTTAAAATGAATACTGCTCCACTTCCCACTAACATGAATCACCAGTTTATTCTAGTGTGTCAATTTTAATAAGCCACTCTTTCATGACACTTCCTTTTTTAAAACCAAAAAAGATTTCCCCAACAGACTCTGTAAGGAAGTCTGAAGGAAGACACCAGATCCCAGAAGTCCTTATCCTTCCAAACTATTCTCTTAAATTCATTATGAGCAATCCATAGAACTAATTTTGCCAAAGTTCTGTTCCCGAAACAGTTAAGGTTTGGCTGCTGCTGTTATTATTTGGCCCCTTGTCATGTTTTTTTGTAATTGTCACTTTGACTGCTGGTTAGACTTTCTATTTTTGTCTACGTATGTATCTAACAACAGGCTAAATCAAGAATCCTGAAAATCCATTGTTCACCAAAAGAACGTAAGTATAAGGGAAAAAACCACACATGTAAGTTACAAAGCATGAAAGTATACGTACAGGTAAATAGCTTCTGGAAGGCTGGGTCACTGCTACACTCCAGAGAAGTAAGACATTTCTTCCTAATAACATTTTGAGTTCCTACCTCTCCAGCACATCCTCCACAATCCTGAGACATTTGACCTCTGCTCTGAAAAGAAATTTCATCTTGCTAAGTAAAACCTACTGGCCAAGCAACTTTTATTGTGTACCAAGTCCCTGAGGTATTAGTTTCTATTCTAACATACTGAGTGATCTTTGCTTTTTCTTTCTCTCCTTATAAAAGGGGATGCAAAATCCTTTGTCTTACTTCGAAAGCTCATTTTTGATTAAAAAAAAAACCAAAACAACAAAACAAACAAGCCAAACAGAAACACCCAAACAAAAAACTACCCTAATTATTTTCCTTTCCTCTTCATCCCTTAAACACAGACAGAAATTGCTTGGAGACAGACAAGGAAGTTCTGGGGACGGAGGAGTTAATCTGGCAACCTAATAAAGCACAGATAAGAGAAAGAGAAACAGAGATAAGAGAACCCCCATAAGACAACCACTCATTTGAAGGACACAACATTCATTGGAGAACCTCTGTTTCCTATTGATTGTGCACAGGACTCATCTCACCTGCTGCCATTTAAAGGTCAAATGGCTCACCACCAGAGACCAATTCATCCCATGCAGCTTCGACACCACATTTAGGGTGGCATGAATCACCACCAGACATACCTGTCTCGCCTCAGCTATCATGGAGGGAGCAAAGACACTGTACCGCTTTACTTTTAACCACCAAGAAGTAGGTGAGATGAAGCCCACTTTTAAACACTCTATTCCTGCAGATGCTGTACAAAAAAAAAAATGTATTTGAATAAGAGGTGTGTACAGCACTAATGACAATGTCCTCTATGCAGAGTATTTTGTTCCTGGAAACAAAAATAATTTTTCAGCTGAATCTGTATCTCTACATTTGGCAAGGACTTTCCTGGTTTAATACTTATAAGCATACAGAAGAACCTTCACTGCTAATTGCACAATTAATAGCGCTCAGACTAACTTTACTTTTGCACCAAAACTTATTTAACAGTTTCTGATAGGACTCTGTGTATGAGCAGGAACCATCTGTTCAGTTTTATCCCAGGTAACAATTACTTATACGGAAAAGGACTTAGAAGAGAACACTGCTAATTAAAAATACTAAGGAATGTTACTAAGACAAGACCTGAAATCCAAACACCAATCGCACAAGTAAACAGCAACGCATACAGGTATCAATAACAAAACCAAGACACCACCCCTTCCCTTGAAGCAACATTTTGAATATTAAGATTTTGGAGATTCTAGCTCCAAGATATCCCAGTGGACTACCTTTCTGTGCACAGAATATATTACACCACAACAGCGGTGGTTCAGCTTGGTGCAGAACAAGACTGGAGCACTTCCTTTACTCGATTCCTATGCACTTGAGGACATCCAGAAATGAAAGACTGGACTCACAGGGCAACTTTGGGACTAGCCACAAGTAGAGAGGACGATGAGGAGGAGGAAGAGGAGGGAGTGTGACATGCTGCAGTCATCCAACCTCATGACCTACAGCCACACTGGTTAGCTAAGATATCAAAGACTGAAATTTGGATCCTTCCTCTGCGATATTTACAGCCAGCCCCAAATTTCCATCTCCTACCTTTCATGTATACAGTCCTAATAACAGGGGTTTGGGCAGTCTCTTGCTAGAGATATTCTGCTTTGTATGAGTTAGCTAAATACTCAGTGACTCTCCAAAACAGTGATTCCACAGCCCACAACATCTGAGTGAAAAAAGGGAAACAGGTTCCAGCCCGCTGTGGTTAAAATCAGCAATATATTGAACTGTATTACAAGACCACAGAACTCATGCTAGAACAAATCTGTAAGGAGAGCTTCCTCTCCTAATAATTGAAGGCCAAAGTTTAAGTTTCTACCCTAATTAAGCCAAAGAGGAAATGACCTGGGAGTCACACAGCCCGTGAAGGTGCTGCGTGTGACAATCTCCCACACAGTTATCATTTGTTAGTGGCACATCGTGGCAGTGGCAGTTATCATTTGTTAGTGTTATTCGACATTTAGGAATGCCCAAAATAGTATTTTAGTGATTGCAATTTTTGGTGGTTGAGGGGAGGAGAGCACAGAGGGGGTAAAATTAACCTTAATCTACTCCCACTCTACTCTTGAAATACACAATTTCCTGAAAATTCTTTGTTCTGTGACTGGATATCCAGGACTTGCAACCTACTCAGTAAGAACTGAAAAAGAAGTTGTGTCACAGTAGAAACCAGTGCTCTATCTGGGTGAAGGTAGCCCTTCACTGTAACTGGGAAAATTTACAAAGTAAGGGCAAAGAATTTGTGTGTTTTAATTAATTTTTTGATTATCAGGGAAGCTATTCCTTGAAATGCAATGCGTTCATTTTAATAGAAATCTGTGTTCTCTCACATGGGAATTTTAAAATGGATCCCCAAAACCAAATTCTAATCTTTTTTTTTTAAAAAACAAACAAACAAACAAACTCCACAACCCAAACCACAAAACCCCCAATACACTGAAACCAGAACAACACACATACAAAATCAGAATCATTCAGGCTGGACAGGACCACAGGAGGAAGAAGCTTGAAGGAATGGATGGACAGGCTACTGCTGAAAGAGGGTACAGTAATGAAGAAAAGCATGATACGATTTATCCATTTGATAGCCTGTAGCTGTGCTATGAAACACAACGTTCACCTCCACTGCACTGACATGGATATCCAGGACTCTAGCACACTTCCACAATTACTATGGAAAAAGGGAATGAGCCAGGTGCTGGCTACAAAAACCAGCTAGGAGGGGAATGGGGGAAACATGTGAGGGAGGAATAAATTGCTGTGGAGTTTCTAAGGTACAATCAAAGGATATCTAGTCAGCCATGGAAGTCTTCATAGAGTAGCCACCCTGAGGCACCAGGAGCAGATCGCAAGTGGTGCACTCATAGCAAGCCTCTTGCAAAACTCTGCAGTCTGGACTTCTCCGCCCAAGTCCACGAGCCAGCAATAACACACATACCCTATTTACTCTGCCTGCATGCAACAGCACAGAAGCTGGTTCTCCATGGCTCTTTGGAAAAGACAATTATATACAGTTTTTCCCACACCTGACTTAGATACACTTTTCAGCTTTTTTAATTAGATGTGGACTGGCAGCAGAATGCCCGCAATGACTTTTAATATATTATTAGTTGTATCACTACTTCTGTTTTTCCTGATGAACTGGCTTAACTACACAGTAACTTTGGCATTCAGTGTTTGCAAAGGGAAGAATCAGGAAATTAGAGCCACTGGTTTTAATAGAAGATTGAATTTTAATGAAATAAACAGAAAACCACAATAGCAGCATATATAAAGCAACATCTATCCCACAACAGTAATTAATTTTCAGTAAGGATGCATCACATTGTCATCTTTCTACCTTGCAAAGGAAAGAAACTGCAGGCAAAGCTTCCTTTGCTGACACCTGCAACAAACGCTGCATTTCCTAGGTCCCTTCAAGAGTCATGTCTTGCCCTACTCTTGGCAAAATTCTTTACCCATGTGCTCAAAAAGAAGTTCAAGCTTCTGCATGCTTTAATAATGGACAGCATTGACCACGATGACATCCAAACATTTTAGGAAGCAGTACCACCTTCCCCTTCAGCCCACCAAAAGTGCATTCTACTGCAACCTGCAAATGCCAAGTATGTAATTAAATCTTCTGCTAGATGTTCCAAGTAAAGTTAAAATATCTTAGGAGAGCTGTTAAGCAGGTGAGGTCCTTCAAACAAGAGTTTGTACCCATACAGCTTGTTAATAACCTGATTTCTAAGAGAGAGTAATATCCTTGCTTGTCCAAACAGGTGACTGCCAGACCTCCTTGGTACCTGGGCAGTATGTGCCTTGTCAGTGAAGCACCGTGCCTGCATTTACACATATAAAACTCCAGTCAGCTGAGGCCTGCAGAGCAAGTCAATGCTGTCCTATATTGTACTCCTCTGGCAGGGTAATCAAAGGCCTGCCCATAGCCCAGGAGAGGTTGTAAGGCCCATTCTCTAGAAAAGCTCAAATACTACCTTCTGGAATGCTGGTTACATTAAGGTGATGGACGGAACAGTTCAGCTCCACTGCTCCAGTCCGTGCTACTGATTTCACAGCACTGGCTGCCTAATCTGGAGTCGCCAGACTCAAGGCAGCAAGAGTGATGAGCTTCGGGTTTGGTCGTATGCACATGCAAATGTGCATAACCTGGCACGGGTTAGGCCTCATACAACCTTAAATAATCAAAAGGGAGCGGCAGCCCCTTCTACAAAGAACCCTCTACTGAAAGCTAGGATCAGAAACTGCTGTTGAAATGCCACCTATAATTGCTTGTATTTTCCGCATGGATGCTGCTCTCACCCAGCACTCCTGAATCCATGGTTTTGTCTGGAACAGAGAGATAAAAGGGAAGAAATAGCCAGAGATTTCCCCGTAAATGCAGCAGCTGGAAGCATTTCTGCACAACCCCCTCCCCAAGGTGCCCGGGAGGAACAAACAAGTTCGACTGCAACATGCTGCAAACCAGTTCCTACAAATAGGCACTGAAAACCCTAGAAAGCATTTCTGTCTTTCTTGCTTTAAGCCTGGATAAATGCAGAGTTAGCAGGGACTCAGCTGCATAGAGGTCAGGATGCAGCTCTGTGGCAGAGATGCTTGGAAAATGGGCTTGGCAAGCACAAGTTTGTAATCTTGCACAGCTAGAGGTAGGCAAATATCCCAAAGCCCAGGCTAGGCTCAAGGGTACAGTCAGGGTTGGTGGGGGGCAGAAGCTTCCCTAAATAGAATGTATTTGATACAGGAGATTTTGAAAAAACATTAAAAATGCAGTTCCACTGTTTGAGATTCTTCACGTTAGAGACATATTTTCAGTAACTGGTTTTGTTCTTTTTTATTTACCCACTGGTTAATATGCAATTCTCTCTGAAACTTGCTTTCATTAGTTCCCACAAACTGATCCAAGAACTCATCCTCCTTTCAAAACTCAGCAACGTCAAACAAAAACACATTTTATGGGCAAGATTTATAGAAATCATCTTTAACTAGCCTAATTGCCTCAGTTTTATGTTATGTATTCCTGTATGAATAGCTATCACTAGCTCATTAATCACTCCACTAAGCTCTCAAACCTCACGTAAGAAATGATTAACTACTGACCACCACTCCTACTACTTGAATGAAGAGTCACATAACACAGATGAATATCCTTTCTTTGAAACAAATAGCTTCTTTATCTCATGGTTTATGGTCCATTCAATTTAACTGGGTCTTTTCTCTTTTAACTGCAGTACCACATGCTAGGCCCTGTTTTCCAAAACAGATTTTCAGGTGCACAGGAAAATACTTTGTTTAGGCCAGGCAGAGGGTTATAAGGACTCTAAATAGAGTACCCCACTACATCATCAAGCTCATTAAGTGCTTTGGGAAATGTTAAATGCTGTTGTTACAACTAACAAAGCTGAAGATGCTGTAGATGGCAGCTAACCAAAACTGTTCTATTCTACATTAAAAAAATAAAAAATAAAAAAAAGAGGGGGAGAAAGAGAGAATGGTCCACTTGTAGATTCCCTTTGAATTCAAAGGAGATCACTTGCTGTCAAACTTGGCGCAACACTGCAGCTAGCAGTTTCTTAATATCTGCCTCGATCATACGCTAAATTCTTAAAGAAGTGACATGATCGAAGGCAATGCCTGAACTTAAGAAACACAAGAAAACAAAGCAAAAGCCTCTGAAATACTATCCCAATTATGCAAAAAACCCAGCACTCCTTTTTAGCTATTCCCACCAAATTAACAATCAGTCAGACACCACTTGAGAAGCCACATTTATACGTTTCCATCCCTAAACACATCCAAATCCAATACAAGCAATAATCCTGTTTACTTCAATCCACAGTAAAAAATTTAAACTGGAATAAATAAAGGCACTGAATTTTCTCAGGCTGTCTCATCCATTGAGCATTTGCACTCATGAAGTAAACTCTAAAAGGTTTCCAATTCATGGTTGATTATGTTAATGTTAGATTTAGCTTAAGATATTCATGGTCAGCTGTTGGCATTTGGTCTTAAAATGAAACAAATAAACATAAACTTAAAGTGAACTCTGGGATTTATCACTGCCAATTTCTTTTTAGGGTTTCTAGCTGAATGATGTTCAGAAAGAGTTGAAAAGGTATCCAATTCCAGCATTTTGCTTGCAAATGCTTTTAAGTATCAAAATCAAATTAAACAACAATATAAGCCAGGACACAGAAAGCAAATAAACATCCCACTTCACTGTGAATGACTTTCATCAAGATCCATTACATGTATTAGAAAATAAATTCTGCTTGCAAGCTGCATAAACCTGTATTTAAGGTCCTGTTAGCATATTTTCAAACACTGTTTTTCTAATCAAGACATTTGTGAGGAAGCCACAGAATACTAATAGTTCTTAGCACAAGCAGCAATAGTTCTTAGTGTAACCAAGAGGACCTCTCTGCGTAGAGCTGGCATTCCCAAGCTTTATCCACACCAGTACCACCATCACAGAGAAAGAACCGCACCCTATCCCAGCAACTGCCTCATCCTAGGTGAAGCTGTCCACAAATCCTGACTCTCATCGGGCTGTTTGAAAGCAATGAGGCTTGGCTAGCAGGAGAGTAATTTTTCACTGGATACTACTTGTGGTATACACATCGATCTTGGAGGCTGGGTGAGGGCTGAGAGGCATACAGTTTACACGCACATTCTCACAGTGGGTGTGTGTACATGCCCTCTGGTTTTTGCCTCTCACAGGCACAAGATCTCATCCACCTCATCTCCTCCTAACTGAAGGCTGAGAACACAAAGTGGTGTGTCCTTGCTGCTACTTTACGTCCCTACGAACTACCAAATCCCCACACAGCAGGAATCTCTGGAGGACATAAACAGGGCAGGAAGTAAATGCACATGTGACACATCTTGAAGAATTGATTCTGGTAAATAATTTTTCTGCTAACTTGAGTCAACATGAGCAGTGATTCCAAACACTAATACATCCTGTCGTTCACATTCATACACGGCGGTAGGTACCATGGACAACACTACTAACCTATCAACCGCAACATTAGTCCAGGATGCTTCTCAGGTGTCTTATACTTGGTACCCAGGGGGCTGCTCAGCTGGCAAGAGGAGAATGCTTCTCAAAGCCCATAGTGGCAGATTTAGCTTTAACGGACTGCTATGACAACAAAAGGCAGCTCTGTATTCGGCAGTCCTTTTGAGCTTGCAAAAACTAGTGCAGGTAGTGTACTGAAGCACCTGGTCCTGTTCTCACAATCTACTAAGGCTATAAAGTGTTGCCTAAATCCTGAAGGCATGATGCTTGAAGGGGTGAAATTAATCCAACTAGCCAAAACCACAGAAAGGTTGATATCTCAGCTGAGGTGGAACTGAAAGTCTATCTGAAAGAGTAAACTTCAAATGGGCTCTCTCTGGGCACACTTGATGGAGGTGATCCATGACAATGGCCCAGACCTCTCCCACCCTTTGCTAGACATTAACTACAGCCAAGACATTTCCACGCAACCTTAAGATAATGTCACTAGGGGTGAAAAATTAGATTTCTGAAATTTATATCCCAACAGACAGCACAGATCTTTAAGGGCCAACGACTGCCTGACATTGCAGTGTGAGAGTTGCGGAGAAAAAGAGCAACAGCAATGGGCCAAAATGGCAGGTAGGCAGGGCCTCAGCCAAAAAGAAGAACCATCCAGGCTGGAATTGAGAATGTTTTCTTGGACCTAAAACAAAGACTGAGAATTGAACAAGAGGAACAAGTATGCTGTTTGAGAACCCAGTCCATTTTACCATGTAATCTGAGTTACACAGAGCCGTTCTTGCTGTTAATCATTACCTCTCCTACAGGAGGGAACCAAGCATGCTCTGCTGAAAACACCAATCTTAACTTTGCTGCTGCAAGACAAGCATGGCAAGACCGGAGTGGCAGAGTTCGCAATTTGGTGCTACCACTTCAGGGACACAGGCAACATCGAAGCCTTACTTCAATTAAGGGCAGGGCTCTTCATCAGGATGAATGATTTTCTCTACCTGATCCCAATAGTAACTACTATTCTACCAACAATTCTGTATCAGTCCATTTGACCACAAAGCCAGTAACGTACCCAATAAAGATTCACCAAAATCAGAAGCAGAAAATTGGACAGGAACATCACATTCAGGCCAGGAGTAGGAGGAGAAAGGAGATGACAAGAGGCTAGAAACTGATACAGGACTCAGTTAAGCCTATAACTGCCTAACTGCTGGGCAGTAGCCGAACGCAGAATGTCCTGGAGCATTAGGCAGCATCGTCTCCTCCCCCAGAGGGCTATGCAAGGAATATAACATTCTTTCCAAAGTCCTCTCAGGAGCTGCACTCACCACCCTGCAGGAGAGCAACTTGTTTCTCTTACAAACCTGAGGAACAGCTCTCAGTGCTACACGTGGGAATTCCCCTACTTCCAAGCCTCAGGCTACAAAGAAAAATCAGACCAGAGTAAGAATACAAGTGCAAACATCCCCAGAATGGCTGAATGAAGAACACTGTGGTGGGTAGATGAGATAGGGACTTAACATTGCTGTTGTGTGAAAAAAGGAGAACACCTGATAGCTTTGGAAATACACTGCTTCTAAGACAGAGGAGAGTTGTAGGGACCTTGGCCTTGCTTCTAGACAGCAGCTAAACTCTTTCTCAGCAGAGTCTAAACCACCACCAGCTGCATACCAACTGAGGTGAACTTGGAGAGGTAATGGTGCTGCCATCTCTGGCCAGAATCAGTCACGGACACTGCAAGACAAAAACAGACAGCCTGATGTTGCCTACAAGGAAGCTGGATGTGGTAGCCAAGTTCCACACCAGATACCGTACAGCATTTCAGCAATTTGATGCAGAATGGGGAGCAGAGGTGCTTCAATCCGCACACACCAGAGCTGAGAAGTGGAGCAGAAATGTGTTTTTGTTCCTTTTTCTTGAAGAGAAATAGCCTGGACTGCTTACTTGCTCCCCAGTTGAAGGGTCTAACTAGGCCAAGACTAGGATTGACACATTGACATGGGATCCAGCTGCACAGCTATGCTGTGCACACAACAAATGCTTTCTGTAGGAGATTTTGCTGAAGCTGCAGCTCATGGTCCTGCAATCCCATGGCTAGAAAGCTGTGAGAGAGCATCAGCCCTCACCCAGGCAACTGAGGAACAGCATGTGAGGGTTTTGGCACAGACTCACATAAGCGGCATATGAAAGAGGGATATAACTTTTAGGGTGGCTTCTTGTAACAGGACTTGTAAATAGAATTACAACCAAAACCAGACAATGACGGGAAGCCAGTAAGTATGTATTCAAAGAGTATCACTACTCTCAAGAAGAAGGAAAAAAAAAAAAAATATCAAAGCAAACTGATCACAAGGTGCTGCTTTTCCATCAGACTGTTAAAAAGGACCAGAAATGCCACAGGGCATACACTGCAGGCATTAAGCACAAGGGAGGCAGGTGATACAGTAAAGATGCTGAGGAAGCAAAGCATTCTCTGGTCTGGAGAGAGAAAAGATGCACCATCTGGTCAACAAGTACTTGGGCTATTCCACAATAAAACAGTGTCCATGGGTCGTATACCAGAAATTGTGGGTTACTGCATTAGTATCTTTATTTCTCAGTGCTCAGAAGAGAGCAGCAGACCAAACACTGCTTGGACAAGGACAATCGTTGGCAATGTGCTGGCACAATACTTGACAAGAACTGACATAAGACCAGCATCAGAGAGATGACAGACCACTACGCCTCAGCACTTTAATGGGGCAGGAGGAGGAAGATGTGAAGCTCTCTCCCATCCTCCCTGCCACTCTGATACAAAGCCCGGACCAGAAAGCAGACACTAATCTACATCTCAGCCCTGTATTCATATGACAGCATGCTGAGGTTAGCTTAAAGGGAGAACAGAAAATTGTATACCAAGCCAGCCTCCCATAAAAGTTTAAAATAGCAACGCTATCATCACTTGCTTTTCTTCTTGAAGGTTAAGAGTGATACAAAGCTTAAAATTCACTGGCAGAAGCAAGAGGAAGACTCAGCCTTTCCTCAGCACAAAGCACCGGTCTTCCTCAAGCCAGCAATCAGGGTTCACTTGTGCCCCATTACATGCACTTACTAAAACTTCTGGCCGAACAAAGAATTTAGAAGATTATGATAGTTGGATTAAAAAAACCCAACATTGAGTAGTTAATGAACAGTTACATACGTACAGGGAAGACAAAGAACTTGAGGTTTAGTGTGACTTGAAATTAATAAAGTCAGATCCACAGCACAAATGAACGTGGCCTGAGATTTTAGCCCAAAGTGACTTCCAAACGCCTTGTCTTCATTGGCTGGGTTTGTTTCTTTAAGCTAGCTCACCACAGGACAGCCAGGCTGAAGTAAAAGCATGCTTGTAATTCACTAAGAAAGCAAAATTATTTTTAGCAAGGATAAGAATACAATACAATCAAGGCATTTTCCAGATACTTCTGTAATACAGATAACAACACTGACAGATATTTATAAAACCCAGATGGAATTCTGATATAAAAGCAGCTTGAGTTAAATATCTTGGATATTCTAAATGAATTCTTATTTTCTTTTGTTTAAAGTTGTTTTCCTTTAGAAAAAAAAACCTAATTTTTTTTAAAAACCAAGAAAAAAGAAAAATAACTTCCAAAATCTTTTGCTGTAAATAGAATTCTGAAAAAATGCTTTCAAAAAAGAATAAAATGTTGAAATTTTTTATTCAGAATAGAATTTGATTTCTTGATCAGCTGTGATAAATTTCTTTTTTCTTTCTTTCCGAATCCATGCTCTTTATTAGTTTTGCACTTCTATATGATAAACCAAATGTTTTTTGGAAGCAGAGGGAGAATTAAAGCAGCAAAGAGCTCCAATAGCAACTTCCTCCAACAAAAGCCTAGCAAAACTACCCTCCATAGCTCTCAAGGTTTTCTAAACTACTTGGATAGTGTGGTCTCCAGTCTCTTGCCTCCCCCTGTTTTACAATTTCACTATGTAACTGTCAACATTTCTGTACATTATATTAATTCCACTTGTTAGTATCACTGATTAATTCAGTAAAACTTCTCAGGAAAAAAAAAAATAAAATGGTACAAAATTAGATTGACATTGGACTGAAAGATATACTTTGAATGTACAAAGATGTGTTGACAGTAATACTAGACATCATCTGGAAGACAGTGTAAGTGCATATTATTTAGAGTACAGAACTACCTAAGCTCCTGTTTTCAGCTCTCCACCAAGGCTTGACAGAAAATAGGATTACCTCTTTATCCAGAGTAGAAATCTGCAACATTTTATAATTAAGAGTATTATTTCTTATTGCAAGAGGACACAGCCCCTATTCTTTGGTATCCTCTCCTGATACAAGTTGTCAAGTATGATTCCAAAAATGATGAGCTCAAATTCATATTTATGTTCTTACAGTACAGTACAGTACAGGTGCTTTGCACCTAAGAAAACTCAGAGCCCTGTATCTAGAGATGCCAACATCTATTTCTTAATCAGCGACTTTCACAATCAAAACAAAAGCAAATTAAAACAACCATATGGGTGCCTAAAATTCAGAGTGATGCTTACAGTTTAATAATGAAGACCATGACTAACAGCTGTAATTTTCAGTCAACAACATTTTATTAAATTTGTTATTTAGTAACCCTATCAAAAGCATTTGTGTAATCATGTAAAAGACAGGAAATTGGTTAATAAACTTCAACATAAAGACACAGAATAAAATATCAGTATACACATTACCTTAGCATTCTCAAGTAGAACTTCATCTCTACCTAAGCCAGGTCCTATAACAACTGAGTGCAGTCGTGGTAACCACTTTTCCACCTCATGGACAGCATTGGGACTATCACTAAATGGAATTGGGAAAAAAAAAAAGACAAGTTTAAAAAGGCTTACTTTCAGTATTCTCAGAATCTGAGTTGAAGATGCAAGATAGAAAGAGGTATTTCCTATATTGAGTGTCAGACAATTTTATCCTGCAAGCTACCAAAAAATCTGTGACCCAGGAAATACGGAATGGTTGTCCAGCTAAAATGAAACATTTCACTTGATTCATTCCTTAGGGAATACCACATAAAAATGAAGAGGTAACTCTAAAGTATCCGCTATGGTTGTTACAAAACGAAAAAAAAAAAAAAACAGGCAGGAAACCAACAATTCTTACAGTCTGCCACAGTTCCCTATTTAATGCTTCTTTGCAGAGATCATACCTTGGAGAGAGATCCACCATCTCACAGGTATATACTGCAGGTTGCTGGAAATGATGCAATTATTTATTACCCTGCATGGAAAAATGATAAATCTACTCATATGCTTTTTTGTCAATTGCTTCATAAGCATTTGTTCCAACTGAATTACGGCCAAACTGTCCCCCTTCCCCAAAAGGCAATAGGAGAACCAAGTTATTCAGTAAGTCTAACGCTCAAGATTTCTGTAGCGTTCAGGTTTCGTCTGCATCGGAAAAATGATGAGAAAATCCACTGCCAAATACAGCTGCCACAATACAGCATTCAGCCACTGACCAGAACTGTTTATTTTGCTCTGATCAGTTGTGTTGTGTAAATAGGTCAGAATACTTTGAAAGCGCTGCCCAACAATGTCAGTTAATCCTTATTGACAGTACGGAGGGAAAATTTAGCCTCCCTCCCTCCCCACCTCCGACATAAGTGACAGCAATAAATGAACATTTTAACTGAAGCATGGGGGAATAAAAGATCCCTATAGGCTAAGCAAGGAGGTACTGTTTAACAGTATTACTCAGAATATTTTGAGCTTGCAATACTTCAACAAAGCTTTATTATTACAGACAAAAGCCCTTGCATGTTTTTCATAACCAACAGCTGTTCTGATGGGACACACCACTCGGGAACAAGCGTTTAGCTCGCGTCTGGCAGAATCAGCAAATTCCACGACGATTTCTGCAAGTGCCAGGCAGGAGCCCAAAGCTTTTGCAGCTGCACCGAGCGCGGCGGCCCGCTCAAGGCCGCAGGGATGCAGTGCCTCGTGCCTGGCCGCGGCCCAGCGGCCCCTCCACCGACAATAGCTGCTTCAGAAATCCCTGGCTGCAGCAGTGCCCGCTCCCCAAAGGCGCCCTGTGCTGAACCACGGAACAGCTCTGTCAAAACAAGGCTGCTGGCTGGAAGCGATGACCTGCTCCAAGGGCAAGGGAGACAACGAACCGCGTGAGGACACCGGTGTCCCTGAAGCAGTCCCCCGCTTAGCGAGCTGAAGCTGAATTTTCATTTGAACGATGCAGCTCCCTCCCTTCTCCTCTAACTCACAAGGAAACAGCAGTAGCTTGAAAACTGCCGAAGAGCTTGCTGCTTTTTTTTTTTGTGTCCCTGTACAACCACCTATCCGTTTATGATGTAGATACAGGCTGGAAATAAAAATGATTCAAGAAATATTTAAAGTGCTATTAAAAAAAAAAAAAGCCAGTTCTTTTATATGTGGTAGGTTGAACACGTGAAAAACTGTCTGTGAACCAAACTCTAATAAAACGTCACCATTTCTGAATGCAGACCACTTATTTATTTACATGCTGAAACTGATTTTACCTCTAGAAGAGCAATATGTATCTCAAATATATGTATTTCTCAAATAAGTATCTCCTATATATCCGTATATCATATAGATGTAAGAATACTGCTATATATATAAGGACGCTTGAATGGATTGGATTCAAAATAGCCATGGATAGTAGAAGCCAAATACATTAAATAAACGTTCCATTAAACATAAGCTAAGAACAGAGCCATAGATAGTATCGTAACTGTTCTACTCTTTTATAAGTATCTCACGCAAATAATCTCAAGGTAGAAAGTTTGCCAATTTATTTATATTCGGGATTGAAATAAGATAATTTTGTCTCCAACCCAATTGATAATGTGCACTCTTCAAAACAAAGCCACCTCTTGGGAAATGAACAGTCCAACATTAAGCCACTGCTGCTCACTTTGCCTCTGGTAATAATAAAAACCTACAGTAGAGCTTTTCATCTTCAAAGCATTTTACAAACACTACGTTCACATAACTCCTTTGCAGCTTCACATCAAGAAGCAACCCAAGGCATATGAAGGGCCAAGAGATTTAAAATGGTGATAATGACTATTACATTGCAAAATCAGCTATAAAAATGTGCTGAAAAATAACTGATGGATTTTGATTCTTCATAAAGAAAGCAGAACAAATACTGCCTCAGAGAAGCATCATGCCAACTTCACTTTTAAGATACCCAACGTTCACAATGGCTGTGATTATGCAGTTAAGGAAACCTTACGAATACCCTGTGTCTACAGCTTCTCTGAAGGTGGAAGGGCTATCGTGTCATCTTACAGTTTATTCCCACGCACAGACATCAAAGTAGTAGCATTTTAAAGCTGACAGGGTACAAATGATCAGCATGTAACTTTCTTCATGAAGGGGTGTCACCTTGAACGTTGCTGACCATGGGATTTAGCACAAAGACAGACACTCTTCCAGCGCTTAACAGCTACGGTCTATACGCAAGATTTAAAGATGCCCAGAAGAGTTCTGTGACACTGAGGTCAGCCGGCCTCTACACCCTCAGAGCAGGTAACGCTCAAGCTGCCTGTCCAGCACAGGCCCCCGTCCGTGGTGGGTCCTCAGCAGTGGTTGGGAGAGGCTAGTTGGCACGGGCCAAAAACCTTGCCAAGGATCATTTGGATAATTCGACCATACAAATAATCACATTCAGGTACCTGGGAATAAATATTCCTTGGCAGTGTTTAAACCACCTAATAAACTAAGTGTTCAGTTTATTAGGTGGTATTTAGTTTATTACTACAGAAGAAGCCACTGTGTATTCTTGTTTGCCTGTGGTTCAAAACCAGAAAAAAAAACCCAAAATACTTTGGAGGTACCAGCACAGAAAGCAAGTCAGGTCCTCAGATGTTCCCTGTGTACTACACTCACACAGGTCATGTTGTTAACTTCCTTTGTCCCTTCATGCCAATTTCTCTGCCTGATTACTAACCTGATTTCTAACATCTCCCATTTAATTACCACCTCCACTGCCCAAGACATGCATACACAATTGAAATTACCACTGTATTTTTTTTAAAAGTATCTAGAAAGGCATGAGATATGAAGAAGACATCCCTTTGATCAAAGAGATGCAATATTCTGGCTTTGACAGAAAGGGATCAAGTAAGCAAGAATCAGTATTGTCTTTAGTGATGCAGAGCTATACGATAAGTGACTCGGCTTTTTTCCAGAACAGGAATCACAAATGCAACACGCCTACTGTAAAGCACAAAGCTAAGATTAATGTAAAAAGGGGTCAGAAAACCTCTTGCAAGGCCACAAGAAAACAGCATTTGAACTTCTGAAAAGGTAAAAACGTTTGAGAGAGACTTTGATTAACTAAAAATCAGTGATTTCCAAAAATAAAGCAAGCTTTTTTGGAAGGTAATGGGGCAAGAGATTGGGAAGCAGTCTAGCTTTCCCGTAATTTGAAAATACAAGCTGCACCATGAACATACACACCAGGAGTAATTTGGGAAGCTGAATCCAAGCAGTAACACCTGTAAACATGGAGAGTGAACTATAATACCATTGTGCAGATGTGTGCAATTAAAGATTCTAGTGACAGACCACAGTTGTGGCCTTGCCGGGAATAAACAGATCTGCAAACAGCTACTTAGCTAACCACTATGTGTTATGTGACACGTTATCAGATGCCATTCTGATGAAACTCCAGATTATGACAGCTCACTGCTGTTCAACCAAGCAGTGGAACACCACCCCTCCAAACCCCCAAAGCTTCCTCAAAGTCTTAGCTTGTCTGGAAAGCAACCGATAAAGCTCTGACTGCATACAGAAAAGAACTATCCCAGGATAAACACATAAATAACAACTGCAAGGTAGCAGAATCATTAATAAGGAAAACCAAAGGAGCTTCTGTAACTCGTCTCATTCTCGTGAAGTTTAGTAGGTAAGGAAGAGTCTAAAGCTAATGCCATCATCCAATCAACTTTACACATTGTCCATTAGTCAAAGCAGATCTAAACAAACAAGCAAGCACACAGAGAGTCTCACAGGGGGGCAAATCATGAAAAAGGACCCCACAGATGTTTACCTGATCCTTGGCTATTAGTGAGAGGTAGAGGAGAGAGACAAATCTTCACTTCAGTGGAGGCTGAGAAAACTATGATCTCATGGGAAGACAGACACAACAGCTTTATCGTTTGCCTTCCCTGAAGCCCTGTGTAGACAGGGCCAAGGTGTGGTGTTCAGCATCTTGCATGTTCATCTTTTCACTCTTTTCTTTACCTCCAGAACATATTTAGACAAGTAATTTCCATGGCAAAATCTACAAAGATTATTCAAATTAAACAGCACTGAGCTTCTGAAATGGTGGGGACAAATTTTTTTTGTGAATTATTGGTAGCTTTAGATACCTTCTGCCAAATTAAAATCAATACACCCTGAAAAAATTCGTCTTGTCTTGCCACCTCAATTATTTTTGCATACAAGAACAGCACTGGGTTGGTTACAGTGCTTATAGCAGTAATCACTGGATTCAGTACTGCACAGTCTCATTGTTGCCTCTTATCTTAACGCACGACCTCACAGCCTCTTGTAATAGCTTTTAGTTTTGAAAAGCTAATAAAGAAAATAAAAACTTTAAGTCAAGCTTTTTGCTCTTCAGGACACTTCTGTGTTTCACTATCATGCAAGAAAAATAGACGTAGAACACATTTTGTGTATCTTCATCTTGGTGGAACCTTGATGTAATTAACTTTCCAAAAACAACAAAGAGCCTGAAAAAAGATGGTGGCTACTGCCCTGAGATCACCTGTGGATTCTAAACATCTTCCAGAGCAATTTGTAACAGATACGTGACAGGTGCCTTCTGCTTGAAAGTCTATTCTAGGCTGGTCACTGTCTAGAGTGGGAGGACACTTGACAACTAGGACCTGAAACGCAACTCCCCTCTCCACCCCCCAAAACAAAGAAAATTTTGCTGTGCGCTGTATTTCATTCAAAGACTGGCTTTCCCCAAATGATCAAAAGCCACCAAGGCAATAGCTTTAAATTATCACAGAAAGCTCTAAACACAGCAGCTTTCCTCATTCAGGATGAATGACAGTTACTGTCACTGCTTGCTAGAGGAGGGAAAGGAACAATGGTGATAAGGTGCAGCCTTGTCAAATTTTACACTGGAACAAGAAAATGTGAAGTGAAGTCAGCATGGGTGTAACCAGGAGCTACGGAAACAGCAGATAAACATGAATGACAGCGCAGACAGGAGGCAGCAGGACCGCAGCTCTTCGCACGTGTTTTAGGCAGAGCTGGAACCACCTTAAAAATCAGAGATGTGGCTTGGACGTCACAAAACGCCAATCAGTGGGACCTCCTGCTAGAGAAGAACATGGGATGCAAGCAAAACGGCCGACACCTGATCAACTATACAGCTCCTTGCGGGACAGCCTATTTTTCAAATTCTGCTAATTATCTGTGCACGCTTGGTGTGACTGAGGCAACTCCAAATGCATCAAAATGTACTGTTGCAAGAATCCATTAGGTCAACTCAGACAAAGCCACTTTAAGTGGGCAGTTTCAAAAGCCACCCTAGAGTCTTATCTTCAAAGATGGGAAAAAGTCTCTGATCTGAGGATGAAAGAGTTTCAGTTTTGTTTGTCCAAGCACTGCAAGTAATTATATTAATATGAATCAAATGTTAGACCTGCTGACATTTAGATCCTGTCATGTTATACACTACATAAAAGAGCGAAAGATGGGACATAATGCATAGCTCTAGAATTTAAGTAGTTATCTCAGAAAGCTAATTATTAACTATTGTGGTAAACCTTGGGTAAGGTCGTTATTGGAAACTGGGTAAATGAGACAGGGAGAGAGATTATTTTGGAAAGGTTAGGTCAAAGGAATTAAAGGCAAAACCACACAGCGCAAAAATGGTTTGAGCATAAAATTAAACTAATTCTATATTCCAAGAGTAGCTGTATTCATCAATGTTTAAATCATCATTCTTGTAAATTAACGCCAAATTTCCAGAAGCCCAAAGGCTTGAGGCAGCATTTTTCAGCCCGTTGAACAGAACTGGAAATAACAACTTATTCTAGAAAAGCTCACTAATTCCATTATCAACTCATGGGTCTCTCACCAAGCACCTCAATCAGGTAGAGCAAATCTCAGTGACACCACAGTGGCATGAAGTTGGCTGGATGCAATTAGAGACCAGAGAGATATATTTAGTAAATTAAGATTAGTATATGAAAATGCCCCCCAAAATTTTACAGGACAAAACGGTCATTTTTACCTACCAGGCTGCTGAAAAATCCTTATATAGTGTTTAATCTGGGAATGCTGGGTAGACAAGAGCTATTTTCTTGCTACAATCTGATTAAATGACAAGGAAGAAAATGATAGAAAAAGAAAAACAAAGATCCTAATGAGAGAGGGTTTGAATACTATGCAAATCAAGTGTTCCTCTTCAGCCATTGAGTAAGTTAATTTAGACACCAAAAAGTGAACCTGGTAGGCTTCATCTGAATGCAACGCAGCAGCAAGAACAGCAAGCCACCAGCCAGAAGCACTGGTGTCACAGGTTCATAGCAAGAGACTGCTCTAAATATGCGGACACTAGTGTCTTTACTTGCTCCATATTCTACCTCAAGGTAGCGAGAGTGTGAATGGCCTACTGAGGGACGCGTTTAGAAAAAAAATGCCCTATTTACCATGTCATATTTTTCGTATCATAATAATGATGTCGAAACCCAAAATGTATTCTACAGCTGCTACTTGGACACCAAAGACTCTCATGTAGGTATCGGATTGCCTGTTTCACTAGGTGTTGGGCAGGAGTGTTGTCAACACACTACAGGCATCAGAGCCAATAACAACCTCTTTAATAATAAATCCAAGCTCATTATACAAATGGGGTCACTTTTCTTACACAGAGCCTCTCACATCCTGTGAGAAAAAGCCGCAAAGAAGAAAAAACTATTGCCTGACTCAATTTTCTGAGATTTCTCACACAGACATGACAACAGCACTCAAGGTCAACCTTACCCAGCCTTAAAAAGATACCACAGGTATTAACAAAATCATTTTACAACTTGCATTTAGATATATCCAAATCTTCAAAGCAGTGGTAGTATGTTTCAATCTCAACTGCATTACTGATGTGTGTTATGACAATCCCCCCAAAAAGTATAATGATAACCAAATGTCTTGACTTCATATTTTCAGAGTTCATGGAAGTGGTCCTGACCTATTAGTACTTCCCGTTAACTGACTTGCTAAGTTAAATCTGTCAAATATTCTTCCAAATGGACTGCAATCAACCAAATCTGTGACTTCAAAAGTGACAGAATGAAGTTGAGATGACAATGTAATTTCCCTCAGAATGAAGCAGACTTAAAACATCCCTAGAAAAACTAATGCACTTTTTTTTAATGTTAAAACCAATAAAGTGAAAAGCTTTTATCGCATTGGTATCCCTCTTTAGTTTGCACTCAACTCTTAAGGCATAGATGATAGTTGAATCAATACCCAGAAGGCTAGAGTACTTCAAATCAGCTGTGGACACATGAGAAGACAGAACAAATCTCAGCTGAAATATCTGTTTGGCCGATTGTCAACTGGAAAAAGAAGAATGAGATCCTAAAAGCTAGATGATGATGATGATAAAATCCCAGGCATGCCTGCCCTGACCCAAACACAAGAAAGATTATAAATACCAAAGAAATCCAATCCTCGTGTCAAATCACAGCAGTATGGCAAGTGTTCAGAAGGATGAATTTGGTCAGGACCTAACTGGAGTAAAATGCTCCTACACATGTATATACCTCTTTCTGATGTATCAAAAAGCAGCAAGAACAGTGGCACTCTCCGCAATGATGCTAAAAATCTTTGGCTACTTCTCACATTTTGAGTAGGTGGCAAGACCTCTGTTAGTATCACCTGGGACAAGGACTTCTGCAACAACAGGGAGGAAAGGGACTATAGTATGCGGTGAATCACCTCCCATCTTTTATTCACTCTGCAGCATACAGCAAAGCAGCAGCAGCTTTTTGCTGTGAAAGCTGGACACAGGAAACGGGTCCATAAACAAGTTTTGCCCATGGCACTGCACAACAGGATTAGCAACAATTTAAGTATACTTCTCCGGGTCAGCACATACAATCTGACCTTTACCTCTCCTTAAGTACTTAAAAAAAAAACCAAACCCAAACTTTCTCATGTGATTCCTAGCTAGGCTGCTGTCTAAATGAGGTTTGGGAGAAAGATCACAAAGTTTATGTCTGCATCTTCTCTGCAGGTATAATAGGGATCCAGCAGCCAAGTCACTTGGGAGGCATCTTTTTGGTAGTTGGAGCAATCTGTGCTTTCTCCTTGACTTTCTCTATGACAAGAATTCTTGCACTTCTTCCAGCAGCTGATTCAAACAGCGGTTAGTCCCACATTACACAGAAGTGTTTAACAGTTATCCTTAGCTAATACAACTAAAAGGTATAAGCTCTCTCCCACAAAGGACCAATGTTTTTGAATCTCCTCTCCTCATAATGAATTAGAAAGGACCAAAAATCTTAAGATTGTTCCTGGGCTTTTTTAAAGAGACTTGGCAGTGGTTAAAAGTGCTCAAGTAACTTATCAGGAGCTCACTATCTGTGATTCATTTCCATGTTTTTTTTCAAATTATCGAAACATAGACAAAGTCCAATAAAACTAGGTAGAATATGTTCCAGCAACACTGATCTAAGCTAAGCTTCTTCATTCAACTACAGGCCAGCCTCATGAGAGTTTTTTTCCCCACTTATTTTTATTTCAAAGTGAAAATAATCTTTTTCAAAATCCAAATCAAAGCTTGAACTCCACAATTAACTATAATAATTCTGGCAATCTTTCCTAGTCCATACAGACCCGTAGATACAACCACCTGGGAGGAAGATATTGGTTTTAAATCCATACCTAGTTCAAGGGTGACTTTTTTGGAGATATGGAAAAATTATGTAACTTTTTCAGGACCACAAGAAATTAATGACCTGACATCTCATTCTACTTCTCTGATAAAACTGTGAAGATCAAGGAGTATATCCACTGTTGACTTTTCAAATCGTCTGACAACCAGGTTACAAGTGGGCTACTCAGTAGTATCTCGATCTTTCCTGGCCTACAAAGAAAAACTCTGTAAGATTATGAAAAAAGTCCTTGCAAGAAGGGACTAACACAATAGATTTAGTCTCTCTTCTTTTAAAATATAACCAGCTGGGTTCATATAGCTCATTTAACTCTGTGATCACTCACCTATCAAGACAGGGTAAGTTAATCCAACACTGGTATCCAAGAAGTCTATTCAACCTGACCTGAGCCAGGGAATTAACATGGGGAATATAAAAAAAGCCCCTGAAAACTGTTCTCTAGAAAGTTCCCAACACTAATGCAAGGAATTATGTTCACATGTGCAGCAGAAACCTACACAGAAAATACCTGCAATAAAACTTAATAAAATACAAAAGCTAAGTTCTATCTTGTCTAAATTTGTGTAGAGTTTACAGTAGGAGCACGTTAGCTGAGAAAACAGAAAAACGTAGCACAAACTGGGGGTAGCAGTGACAAGAGCAAGGCAGCTGTGACCAAGACTTGGTATACTCCACTGTTCAAAAGGACCCTGACTTCTGCAATACACACTTTTCACTTCTCCACAGGAAAGCAAAAATACTGAACTTGTCAGCAGGTCAGTTTTTAATTAATACTTTCATTAATATAAAGTCTTCATGGAAGGGGCCTAATGCATTTGATAGAATGCCAGAATAAAAAGGAAAAGCTACTATTGATAACATTGACTATTCATGGCCCCTAGACAGCCACCTATCACTGTTCAGCTCAGGTGGCGAGGACGCACAGAGCCAGGCGTTGAAACTTCATCTTTCCACATCCCGGACTACCACGTGCAGTCCCATCTCTCTTAGCTGCACTCATGCAACAGGGAATGAAGTCGTGAGACAGAAAACACAAAGCTGTGTTATGGGTGTCCCCAGCACAGGATATTACACCAAAAGTAATCCCAGGATTGCCTGCAGCTGTGGCCACATGGAATTACCCTGGCAATGCTGCAAGATGGGTGCCCATTTTCATAACCCTCCTTCTGCAATCCTACTCAATCTTTCTCACGTAACATTCCTCTCATCCTTGAAGTGACAGACATTTCCCAAGGACCTGAAATGCAACAGTGCAACGTCTAGCTCTTGCATATCTTTGCTAGTCATGCCATCAAAGATCCACGACAGCAGCTCTAATGAGCCAGAAGAGCCCTCGCCTTCAGAGGGCAGCAGCAAAAAAAGAGCATGTTCTTCCCTTGAGGTGATCCCCTGTGAGGTAAAGGCAGCAGGGAAAGGTAGCGGCAGCCAAGTCGCAGAGGAGATGATAAAATGTCAGACTCCTGGCAGTACAAAATGGCAGCTGAACCCTGGCGAAATGCCAAGCTGTTCAAACTGTGAATTGCGGAGTACACGGGGCCATAATTATGATTAGCATAATAAGAGAGGGGTACAACAGCTACCTAGTTACTCTGAAGGGTCATGGAGAAATCATAACAAAGCGAAGTTTTAAGGAGAGACACAAAAGAAAACAATGACGTAGCTGCTCAGTGGGTTTTACCCGGAGGTTCTTCCATGCGTGAAGTGTGGCCCGGGAGAAAGTACAAAGACTGTTTAAGAGATCAGGCTTGAATCAAGAGTGGGCGGCCGTGCCTGCAGAACTCGAACGGCTCCACAACATATAAAAGATCATATGAAAAGTGTGACACTGAAGACAAAGGACCTTATGAGAAAAATAGGCTGTTTGTGTAAATGTGAATAAAACCTGGGCTCAATAGAGTCAGTCAAGATTTTTTTCCTTTCTAACCAGAAAAGACTGTTTTCTCTTTTCCTCAAATGAAGCAGAAAGAAAATTTAACAAACAAAATCCGAATATTCTGATATTTGCATTTTTTCATTTTGAATGTCATATAAACAATATTTACAGATCCATGGCTTCATACAATTAGCCAGCTGTCTGGATGAAATTAATCAGAGTTGTAATAAAAGTACTAAACATTGAGTTTCAGACTTAAAGCTATATGGATATGAAAATCTAGATGCACTGTACATCTGGAGGAATTTATAGGCAGAGCTGAAGTTTAAAATGAAAAGTTCTCTTTGCAAATAGAAAGATCAGACTTTTCACTGGGATCTGAATTTCACCAAAGACACTGAGAATCTGTATATAAAAAAACCCCCCAATCCTTATTTTGTAGGCATAATCTGGTCCCCCATGAACAGTAATTTTACTGTTTACACATTGACACCTCCCTTTTTCTCTATGCTGCTTCCGTTCCTCCTGTTGACCTTTTACATTACAACAGACATCAAGAGCCTTGTGTATATGAAAAATGCTTCTCCCAAGGCAAGGTCAACTCCTTCCCATTCAAGACAACCATATGCTGTATCCAGAGTGTCATCCATCAAGACAACCTACATTACAAGCTAATACTGCCATTAAGATTCTCCATCTCATTTGTTATCATATGATATCAGACAGAATATCAACTGAAGATGTACCTTTTGGATTTTAGAGGCTAATGCAGCTGGACTGGTAAAAACCCTACCCTTGTATCCTCCCCTTGCTTTCAAACATCATTTTTCCCCCCCTGTCTAAAATCTACCAAGTCATGGATTTCTTCTATCTTTAGGAAAAAAACCACAAACAAACCCAACAAAGCACAACCCTTGATATCTAACTGCCTTCTTTCTAAGCGCCTCTCTCTACACCGACAAGAACGAAACCCACCTTTAGAATGTAATAAACTTATGCCTTCCAACCGCAGCTGTCCCCATAAGGGAGATCATATTCTTCTTCTCAAGACACTGAAATATTTCTACTGTTGTAAATCCTTCCTGACAGCAATATCTGACAAACACGATTTTAAATTATCCTTTTTCTAGCTTAATCACAGCTTTGCTATGTACACCAAAAGACTTTGACACGCACTGGTGCAAGCTAAGCTCAGTGACATATACCTAAGGCACACATCTTAATTCTCATTCGCAGTGCTCATTGTAAACCATCATAACACCTAATTGAAACAATTTATCCTGTAAAAGTTCATCGACCAGTGACATATTTCAGAACACAAACTCAGGGAAGCACACACTGATTCTCCGCATTAGGACAGTTGCTTATTAAACTTCTCATCTTCTTGTTAACAAACACTGTGGTTTAGATCATTTTAGAACATTCATTTATTCCCAGGAATAGGTGAGTATCTACTGCAACATACTTACAAAGAAAAATGAGAATCATCATCTCTCTTGCCCAGTAATTTTGCGTAAATGACTATATACACAGTAGTGAGAGAAGAAAAGATACACTACTGTTAAATACTGTTAGGACAGAAGAAGCAAGAGAACATACTCTATTTGCCTTTCAAATTCAGATTCTAAAATGCTGACTTGAAGTTCTGGATTTTGCTACTGTTCACAGTTAAATGCAGACAGACATGTCAGCAAGTAGTGGAAAGCAAGATCTTTGCTTTTTTAAAAAATTGTACTTTGATAGCAATGAAAAAAAAAATCGCAACTGGTCATTCTGTATTAAGTATCTAACTGTAATGAAAGGACAAACCCAGGAGTTTTTGTAGTTTCCAGCTCACCCATCCTGTAACTCAGAAATAACGCAAACTAATCAACTGTCAGACTGAAATGTTCAAACTAGTAATCCTGACTCGCTCATTTAAAGAAAAGGTAAGTCACTTACAGAACTGGATGAACAATCAGCTCTGGACTATACGATTTGATTACTGTTGCTGCATCTTTGGTACAAAACACATGGGATAAATCTGCACCCTAAAAAAGAAAATTTGCAAATAGAATTATCAAATTTATACTTAATAACAACTTCATAATTCCAAAGTTTACTCAGTGAATAATTCACCTGAATTCTTACTTCTCAGTAGTTAAAGCAAACTTTACTACTTTTTCTGTTTTGGCTTAGACTACCTTTTGGAAACTTTTTTTAACTTCCAGTATGTTTTTTTTTCTGTTTTTCACCAATAGAATGACTGAAAAGATAGATCTTGAACCTTTACTCACTTGAAAAATGTTTCTTATTTGCAGATGAGTAAAGACTAAAATGTCACACGCATGGTAAGAAGGCAGGCAAGAGAACACAGCTGAACATGAGATAAGCTACATTAAAGAAGAAAAATAATTCTGTAATACACTTGCAGAATATAGCTATGGCAATCTACGAGTAGATTTCCAGTCCTACCATTTTTACTCAATGGGCCAAATCCGTACCAGATAAAGGCTGGCACAATTTCACCAACACCCCTTAAATTAAATAAACATTAAAGCTGAGGAGTTTAGCCTCAAGCTTCTGTTATCAACTCAAAAAATCATACATACACATAAAAATTATGTAAGCAGCGACCAGAAAGCCTGATCTTGTATCTGCCTCGCATATTGAAATTTCCCAAGGTTAACAAAGTGTCTCCTCTGCTGTACTACTATACATTTAACATTTCAAGCTACTAAGCAACACAGATATTTGATCCTATGACTCTTTATATGCAGGTGTAATGATCTGAGACCAAGTGACTTCAACAGGGGACCTCCTAGCATGCTGCTGTATTTGCACATAGTGAACAGAAAGCTGAGTGGCCTTAATATCTTATATAAGAAGATCATTAAATAATATCATTTCAGTTTTAAACCCTTGAGGGACGGCATCCTCGGAGGGTGGGGGGTGGAAATACCTGAATTGGTTACCCACTTAGTGAAACAAATCTTCAAAAAGAAAAGCATACGCAGTGAACTGAGAGTACTGACACACTATATATAGAATACTGAAATGTATATGTATTATGTAAGCATGACTCGTTTACATTTGAATAATCACCACTGTATTTATGTAGTCTGCAGTATACACATTTTTAGCCAGTTAATAAGTCACTAAAATAAGGTAGTTCACACTTCTAGGGGAAAAAAGCTTAGAAAATACTTCTGTTAAAGATCATAATGTAAATAAAATATGCTATTAACAATTAAATTCAACCAACAATCTTTAAACTTACAGCACATAAGAATTTTACTAGCCTAAAGCTGTAGGCTTTGAAAGAAAGTTACTTCCTCCAACATACTTACCAGGTTCAGAAAAAAATTCTGAAGGACTGACTGCAGCACTAAAAACATAACTTTAAACATAAACCTAAAGTTACTTTATTGTTCACTTTTGGAGAAAATACTTCATCAAGTTTTGAAATTTCCTATCTAAGTCTCTGACAAAACAGTTCTTCCTCTGAAATTTTCAATATTTTGACCTATGCCTAACTTTACCTTATACAGAGAGAATATTTACAGAAAACATAGCAAATGACACATATTTACAAACTATTTCTACAAATCCTGGACTAAGGATTTTCCTTATTTAATAGAAGACCTTTTAGAACTCAAATTTCATGTGCAGCACAGAACAAATGCTTTTAAAAAATGGCACTTAGCCAACATAAATGATGAAAAGTTAATTTTGGATTGGTATAGAAGAACACGTACCACTTTGAGAGCTGTAATTGCAGCAAAATACGGTGCTCCAGTGTATCTAGAATGAAATACAATTTAAGTTAGGAAACAGAGTCATGAGATTAGACAAGGCAACCTGCCTTAATGAAGTCCCAAATTCAAGAGCAAATTTAAAAAAAAATGCTCGTTTGCTGTAAGAGACAGATAAAATCTTGCTATACTAAAGCCAATCTCAAACCTTCCTTTGATTTCAAAGGCACAGGATTTCACCTTACCCACCTGATCCTTTCATAAAAATATTTATAAAGATCATGACATAAAAAAAGCAAACTCTTCTCAGACAACCAACTTAAAAGTTGAGAGACAAACCAAACAAGAGTCGAGCACTGTTTGCAAGCCAAATCTGGGATCTGTGACCTGGATCAATCCCATCTGGTTTTAGATGCTTAACTGAAGTGCCTAAATGGTGATTCCAGTTGCCCTGAATTCTCTTTATGAAGACTGGAGGGCGGGGGGGGGGAGAGGGGGAGGACGGGGGGGGATGGGACACAGAATCACCCTCCAGAGGTACCTACTTCAGCCAAGAGGTTAAGAACCCAAGACCACAACAGGAAAACTAACTCCTGGCTAATCGACCCAGCTATAAGACAGCACCTTTTTGCTCTTTATAAAATGTTTATTAATGGTAAATGTCCAACAGCAGATCTCTTTTATAGGAAAAAGATGCCATCTCTATTTCAAAAGCAGAAAATGAAAAACAAGAGGGTGTAGTGGCTCATTCAAAGTATTGTGCAGATTACTGAGCGTGGCCAGGAAAACAATAGAGCCTGTTTTATTCCTAGGTCAGTACAGCATTTAACTGATTTAGGCTGCATCTCTTTTTTCCCTATTTCTGTTACTCCGGAAAATAAAACAAGGTATTGACAGAATCCAATAAACACTACAATTTATCAAAACAAAAAGCATGCAGTAAGAAAATATTCTATTCCTGATTTAAGAGACCAAGTTCCCAAGATACCAAAATATAAAAAAAAATTCAGATGTGTCACTATCTTACTCTATTCTATCTTACTCTATTCTACCTATTCTATAACTTCATCATGCAACGGGAAAAGACAAACGCTGAAAGCAGAGGGAGTTTGGTGGTCAAAAAAGACAGAGAAGGTAGACACAGACACAAACAGCGTTGTAAGTTTCAACCACATTCACTACCAGAATTTTGCAACACAACTGCAGGGAAACATATTCTTTCATAAGTATGTATGGTCATGATGACAGACTAGTAAAGCTCTCTGGAAAATACTCATGTTTTAAATGTAAGGTGAGTTTGAATGGTTTCTACAAGTACTTATGACATCCTCAAACTCCCTCAGAAACAAAAATTAAATTTCTATTTAACTTACTCTTGACATCCTCCAACAATGCCTATACGTCCGTCTTGACCTTTATGCTTTTTCCCTGTTAGAGGAGGGATAACATTGCGCACCAGTTGAAAAATGTTCTCCATATCCTTTAGAGAGTGTGTTCTGTGCAGTGAAAAAGATCTTTCTATAACTGAAAAGAAGAAAATAAGTGTTAAAGTATATTCCTTCTTAAACTACCGTCAGAATTTCTTTTAAGCACTCGTAAACACTAATAAAATCACTCAAAGATACACAAAGTGACACACTTCTAAAAACCAAATGCTTCGTCACTTAAAGGCCTTTAAACAGCAAGTAACTAGGGAAGGTGATAGTTTTAAAAAATAATTTAGGGTCTGATGCGGAGAATATTCCCATTGACTGCTCACAGTCCCAATTTAGGGCTCAGGTACAGAAAGCAACAACAGCCCAGAATAGTTATACGAACATTTTGTAACTAGAAATATCTTCTTAGTTCAGCCTGAAATCACTTCCATAATTAAGCTCAACTGAAATAGGTACACTTAGTAAGGACTAAACACATCCAGACACAGAGCAAGCACAGAGCAACTAAAACCACATTTTAAATGTACACCCTACCTTATTTTTCGCTTCCCCTTAAAGACTTCCACCTCTTAGCAGAATCAGGGCCTATCTCACTGCTTTTTTATTTTGGCAGGTGGTTACAAAGCATAATGGAAGTCTTTCTGCAAAACTATAATCCAACACACTAGATGCAAATGTTACAAATATCACACAAAGATAATTTTTAGCTATAATACAACCACAGATCTCTAATGCAAAGCTACATGTCAAGCTACACATTAAAACAATTCCACACTCAAAAGGCTACATATTCAAATTACTGCTTCAAAAGACTACAAAGATTCAGAAGAAAAAAAAGTATTTCAACAATTACAGCTAAAGAGAATTAAATTGTTTACCTAACATGGGACAAATTTGAAGATCGGTACTTCTATCGATGTGTTAACTATAAATTGCAGTAAATACACTAAAAGAATAAGTTCTTCTATTTCAACAAAGCTCCTCATTAACTGTACAATTCTGTTCAGAAGAGCAGTTTATTTGAATGTTAATGTTAGTCTCCTAGACCATAGCTGTGCTTACTTTCTTTTTTACAGATCTTCTAAAAAAGCTTTCAAGGAGCTGCTATATAGTAATACATAATTATGTAAAAAAATAACTCCCACGATCCTCCTTATTTTTAGCTGTATAAAACTTAGTAATCCTACCCCCCAACTCCAACTCCGAAATCTAGAGGGGAGGAAAGGGGGAAAAAAAAAAAAAAAAAAGGAAAAACTGCTCCAGAATTTTTTGACATAATAACGAGGTTAAAAATGTAATAAACAAGGAAACTCCACATCTGTGTGCTATCAGCAGAAAGCATCTTTTTCTCCATCTTCCACAGAATCTAAACCTAAACCAGACGCGCTAATCTTCAGTAATAAAATGCTTTAGTGTTCAATAATAATAAATACTCATGGCTGATCTTTTGCTTTTAAAATCCTTCTATAATACAGGCATCCCACTTCTATTGAGATAACCAAAAAAAAAAAAAAAAAAAGAAAAAAGAAAAAAAGAAAAAAACCATCCTGTTTTGGATTATGGCCAAAATAGCATTGCAGTGACCCAGAGGAGAACAAAACGTTCATCTCCTCTGGAAACAGGACAGATTATTTTCTTTAAATCACACTTCATATATTCACTAGTTTTCAACCACACAAGAAATATAATATAGCTTGTAACCCTTAAACTGCAATGTCATCAAGAAGGTCCTCTGGTTTTTTGTTTAGATGTAAATATAAAGTGATTGCATAATAAATGGGGAGAAAACAGAAAGTGATGCAGAAAGTGATTCCTAATAGAGCCCCACTTACCTACAGAAACACTAAGGCATATTTAGCTATGAACAACTGAAATCTTAATTCCTTAAAAGACGTGCTGCCTGAAGCGTTATTTTCACATTATAAACGCTTTGTTACACCTTCACCAATTAAAAGATTAGAATCCTGAGTTGCTCTTGCCACCGCTAAACATATATAATGCATTTCTGCACAGTATAATATGATTGTACACCTCTATGATGAAATACAGCAAGAAAAACTTAGTTTCAAGTCTTTACAGATAATGAAACTCTTTCAGCAAAAAACCTTTCAGAAGTAATGGTAAGGCCTTGTAAGTACCACCACCCCACTCTAGAACCTCAAATGATTCCCTAAGGGATTTTCCAAAGCACTTCAGGTTTCCTTTTAATTTAAAAGTGAAAACAACATTTAAAACACAGAATCCATACGTATGTCATAATTTATCTACAAAAGTCTGCTGCCATTGAGGAATGCTACAGATCAACTATCCAGTCAAAAAGAAACACAACCAAGTCAGCCAGCCTAACCTTCCAACAATCCTAACCATCCAGTCCCCCGTGCGTTTTACAGGGAAACACAGTATGTAATGTAGAACTGAAAAGGTTCCAAGATTCTCTCAGGAATCAGAGAATGCCCTTTACGATCTGGCATGCGGATTATTATTCAACACTGAGGCTGAGTGGGTTTTTTTTTCTTTTCAAACCACGTTTTTCTTCCAAGCAGTGTGAAATTCAGGATTAAAACAGAACGAGACTTGTGCCTTTTCCATGCGGCAGGCTACAACCACCGAGCCCTGAGCCGACTCTGGTTTCAGCACTGACAAGAGTATCCCTGTTTTCCCCCTGCCCACGCAATCTACCTCCACGTACAAAGAGACTATGATAAAGATAAATGACACGGAGCCACAGATCCCAAGAAGTCTGTTAATGAATGCTAATATCCGATTATCAGCTTCTGGCCCACACATAAGGTAGAGAAGGAAAAGTCTGTGCATAAATACCAATTCTAGAGTTATCGCTTTGCCTTGTTCTTTAAAATAAATTCAGACCTCCAAAGAATTTATAAATGAACTGTTATAGAGTAAAAATATATGCCAATATTTTCATCTTCTGTTATGCCTACTACAGTAACACGATATTTAATTAAAAGATAAGATTCAGAATTTTGATTTAAAGAAATTTATTTTAAAGAAGCTGGATTTTAACATTTGACTTACTTCAGTGTAGGCAAAACTCCACTCTTTTCCCAACCCTGAAAAAACACATGCCCAGCCTTAACTTCACATACTGGGTTAGGCCTGTTAACTTCAACAGCAGCAGAATTTCCGCTACAAGGTACCCAGTGTTTCCAGGCAGCTTTCAGCAAATGTGCCACTTGCCTTTTACATATAAAACTTCTCCTAACTTCACTTTATAGAGACGTGAACGTGGAAAGAAAGTTTATGGGGTTTGAAAAGTGTGATTTTGCTCATTAGAATTTGTTGTAACTAATGTATCTACATTAAATAGTAAGTACAATTGTACGAATGACGTTTTAATTTCATTTTATATCAGACAGACACCTTCACCACAATATTAAATAATTCCAACTAGCTTTTATTTTCAAAAGCTACTTACTACCAGTGCTTTCACACAGGAGTTTAAAATAAACGAGCTTTTGTTTATGCTATAGAAGGAAGTACCTATCGGTGGAGAAAGTGCTGCTGTCATAGCATTATAATTAAAGTTATCCCCATATGAACGATGGTTTGCTCTCTGAGGTGGACTCGCTGGTATAGATTGTGACCTTTGTGATACCGTAGAAGAAATTCCTGCCAACATCTGTCCCAACATCTGTAACATCTGGAGCTCTCGAGCATGCTCAGCTTCCCGACGCTTGTCCTCAATTTTGAGCCTCTGCTCTTCATATCTGTAAAATTTCTCTTCTGTATCCACACTCTGCTGCAGGAATTTTTCCATCATTTTATCCAACGTTAAATTTGCATGGCGTTTTTTTGATCTTTTGGGCTGACTGAGAGGTGGGGTAATAGTTGGAGCATTCATTTCTTTAAAGCCTAAAACAAGAGGACAGACAATTATTTTTCTTAAGTCCTAAGAAGAAAGCAGAAAAAAAAAAAAACATCTCCCTATGAGATGTGGACCTAATACGTCACGAAGTTGTTACTCTTTTTCCATGTGAATTGTAATTATTTCAGATATTTTTATTCCAGAGCACCAAAGCAAAACCACAAGCCTCTGCAAAGTTATAAAGGTAACACGAAAATTACACAGAGGCATCTTTTAATTGTTGTAGTACTAAACTTCAACAATAGGAGTCTTTTTGATCTTCTAAAAAGGTTTAAGTGAAGGCTATTAAATAGTATAGCCTCATTTGTGCATTGCAGGTAATTACATTAATCTAAATTGAGTTTCAGTCTGTTGGCATTCCGGATTTGCATTTCAAAAGAACATTAGTGTAAACAATTCTTTGATGGGGTTTATGTGTAAAAAGAAGGTTGGTTAAACGTCAACCAATTGGCTGATTCCTCAGTGATGTCAACTTCTGAAGACAGGTTCATGTTTGTATTAAAACCACGGTGTTAATCCAGATTTAAAACAAACAAATAACACTGCCCTCCCCACCTCCACAACACAAATACGGAGTTGAGGGTAAAGAACAAGAAAGGAAGGGACAAGGCTCTATCTAAGGGCCGCCTCTGTCCGCAAGCCTGCTAAAGTTAGAAGCAAGCATTTCTGAAACAACTCAAGCAATTAATTACGTAAAAGCTCTCCCCTAGCTTTCTGGCCTATCTGCAACAATAAGCAGATTTTTCAGGTATTATCGTCATCATCGTTTTAATACCGATTAACAAAACCGCACACGGTCTGCAGAGAATGGGGAAATCCTCCCGCGAGAAGGATGCCTATTTGCTTGTACAGCACTACCCGACACTTTGTCTCGATAATCTCTGCGCTAGTTTTCCTTCGGTTTCCCACTGATAAACACCGATAAAAACTCACGGCGGTCTCCGTCCCCCAGCATCTCCCCCTACCCGGTTTTGCAGCATTTCCCACCCCCCCGCCACCCTTCCAGGAGGCGTTCGCGGAGGCGGGGGGAGCACTCGCGGGGACGAGCAAGGTGCAGGGGCGGATTTCGGAGCGCGGAGGACGGGGCGGGAGGGAGGAGGGTAAGGCAGAAGCCACTAGAAGCACGCTAGCGGGAGAGAGGCGCCGGCAGTCGGGCTGCCGGAGCCCGGGGCGGGGGGGCGCGCTGCCCGCGGGGTGAAGGGAGGACACCCGGCGCCGGCAGCCCGCCGGCTACTCACCGTCGCCCGGCGGCACGGGGATGGCGAAGGGGGGGCACTCCACCTTGATGGGGTGGTCGGCGTAGGAGGAGCACTCCCCGGAGTCCTCGGTGAAGTTGTCGCGGGGGGACTCCAGCTCGGCGTCCTCGTCCAGCTCGGCGTCCACCTCCCGGCTGTTGTGCGGCGTGCCCGGCGTGGGCGGCCCGGCGAGCGGCCCCGCCGGCTGGGCGCCGTCGGGCGGCGGGGCCAGCGGCTCGGGAGCGCCGTCGGGGCCCCCCCGGCAGCTGAGGATCCGGTCCATCTCGTCGTAGTACTTGCATATCTTGCGGGC
Source organism: Gorsachius magnificus (assembly GCA_034008185.1). Taxonomy (NCBI): domain Eukaryota; kingdom Metazoa; phylum Chordata; class Aves; order Pelecaniformes; family Ardeidae; genus Gorsachius; species Gorsachius magnificus. Next base: position 65,713,607 of record CM067081.1, on the reverse strand, counting down.
GTGCCCGTTCTTCTTCAGCCCGTCCCGGGCCTGGTAGTACTGGCGCTTGAGGCCCTTGATGCGGATGCGGCACTGCTCGGGGGTGCGCTCGAAGCCCAGCTCGGCCAGGCGGCAGGCCACGTCCCGGTACACATGGCTGTTCCGAAAGTTGCCGTCCAGCGCCGACTGCACGTCCGCCTCGCCCCAGATCTCCAGCAGCGCCCGCGTCTCCAGGTCCGACCAGAGGAAGCCCCGCGTGTTCGTGATCATCCTTGGCCGGCCGGGGTCACTGCAATGGCCGCGCACCGGGGAGAGGGAGGGAGGGAGGGAGGCAGGGAGGGAGGGAGGGGGAGAGCGAGGGAGGGACGGAGGGGGGCGGAGGAGGGCGGTGGGGAGGAGGGAGGGGGTTTAGTGCCCGCACTCGGCTCTCCCAGGGGCCGCCTACGCCAGCCCCGGCCGCGGCAGCCGCGGTGCGGCGGGAAGCGGCGGGAAGCGGCGGGGAGCCGGGCCCCGGGCCCCGCATCCCAGCCCGGGCCGCCGCCGCCGCTCGCAGCCCGCACGCACGCAAACAAAACTTTCCAGGCGCCGCTGTGCGCCGCGGGCACCTGCAAAAAGGGGAGGGGGTTAAAAAATAAAATAATAAAAATAATATAAAAAAAAATAATAAAAAAAAATCCCTTCCCACCCCGGCTCGGCCCGCTCCGAAAACAATGATGATAAATAACAAATAAAGAACCGGGCTCCCCGGCGCGGAGGAGCGGCCCCCTCCCCCGGGGCAGGACGCGCCGCCACCCCGCTCAGGCAGTCATCCGTGCGCGGCCGCTCCCCCGCCCCGGGCTCCTCCGGGAGCGGCAGGACGACGGCACTGGCTGGACTTGGAGGCCCTGCTCATCACAGTGCGCCTGCCTCCCTGCCTCCCATTCTCCCCTCCCTCCTCCCTCCCCGCCGCAGTGGAGCGCGATCCCTGCGCGCACACACGCACAGCCACACACACGCACGCAGGCCCAGGGCGCTGCGGCTCGGCGCAGGGGGGCCGACAGCCCGCGGCTCCGCTCGCCGCCCTACCTCACCCCAGCGCCCCGCGCCCTGCACGGCCGGCCCCCCCCCCCCAGCCCCGGGGCAGGCCGCCAGCCTCCCGCACGCAGGAGCGGTGCCCGCGGCGCAGAAAGCCCAGGCTGCGGCTGGCGGAGGCGGCGCCTCCCGGAGGCCCCCGCGGGACCAGGCAGGCAGGTTCCGCGGCCCCCGCGGGGGGCCCGCCCGCCGCCCCCTCATGCCCCGGCCCAGCCCCCCCGCGGGGCAGCCCGGCCGGGCCCCCGCCCCGGCCTTTGGGGAAAACACACACACCCGCCCCGCCCGTCCGCGGCTTCCCCCCCCCGGGGGGCGCCGGCGGGCGGGGGCAACCTGCCGGGCCCCCCCCCGGGGCAGGCCCCACCCCCTCCCCGGCAGAGCCCCGGTGCGGAGATGCGTATACCTTCATCACAGCGCAGCCAGAGGGCCGCGGCCACGGCCAGCGCAGCCAGGGCGCCGGCGGTGATAGCGCCCCGTCCCCACATCCTCCCGGGGGAGAAGGCAGGGGCCGGGCCCCGCGGCGCGCCGCTCCGCGCTCCCTACCTGCCACGCGCGGGGCTCCCGCCGCCCCGCCAAGCGCGCGGCAAGCGGCGCACACACTCACGGCGCGGCTTCCGGCTCCGCGCCGGGCCGGGCCGGGCAGGCCTAGGCGGGCGGGTGCACCCGCCCGACACCACTCCGCGCCTCCCCGCGGCGCGCCGCGGCCTGCCCTCCGCCTCCCCCAACCCCCCCCCCGGCGGCAGCCAATGGCGGCGCGGGGCCTGCGCGGGCGGGCCGCGCTGAGGTTGGGCCCCCCCCCCCCCCCGCCGGCGGGGTGGGGGGGCGGTTGGGGGGGCCCGGCCCGGGAGCGGGGAGGTAAGAGCCGGGAGTGTCCGGCCCGGCCGTCACGGCGTTTTGGGGCTGCCTTCCCAGCCCTTTCGATTGGCAGCAATGAAAAACTCCTAGGAATTAGCATCTCTTGCTCCCAGCATTTAAAAGCTCTTCACGTCCCTCACCTCGGCAGGCGTTTTTGAGCAAACCCCTTGTGATAAATGAGGGAGTCCCAAGTAGGATTGCAGTCAAAGTTTACAATTTATTAAACGAATAGAGGCAAGCAAACAGCGCTGGGTGCGCCGGGAGTCTCCGCTCCACCAAGACGCACACGGTACAGTTCCTATTTCTGGCTTATATATCTTCCAAGAATAGGCGTCTCTTAAACTTCTCTTGCTTCGGTTAGCAACAATCTCTTGCTTCGGTTAGCAATAAAACCGGTTTAAGCTGGTATCCTGGAATGCCTGTCAGGCGACCGTTGCAAGATATAGGGACTATATACATTCAGTTCCTGTTTTTCTTAGGCTTGTGGTTATACAAGGGTATGTGAGACAGAAGGTCACATTTCATCATGCGGCCCTAGCATTGTTCCATATTGACACGAATCAGATGGACACATTTCACACCCCTGATTTGCGAGTGTGATTAATTTCTAAGCCGCTATTTCTAGTTCAGATACATCATTTTAGAGCACTATTCTGGCAGTGTTTTCTTTAAAAACCACCAGAGCTGGTGGAAATACCAGCTGATGTTCACCTCTGGTCCAATGTCACCTACTTAATCTAGGCTGTGATAAATGACTGAGTCCCAAATAGGATTGCAATCAAAGTTTACAATTTATTAAATGAATAGAGGCAAGCAAACAGCACTGGGTGCGCCGGGAGTCTCCGCTCCGCCAAGACGCACACGGTACAGTTCCTTTTTCCGGTTTATATATCTTCCAGGAACAGGCGTCTCTCAAACTTCTCTTGCTTCGGTTAGCAACAATCTCTTGCTTCGGTTAGCAATAATGTCCTGCTTCGGTTAGCAATAAATCCGGTTTAAGCTGGTATGCTGGGATGCTTGTCAGCCCCCCGCCAGACACAGGAGCTACATATACCCAGTTCCTGTTTTTCTTTTTTAGGCTTGTGGTTATACAAGGGTATGTAAGACAAAAGATCACTTTTTATCATGCGGCCCTAGCATTGTTCCATATTGACACGAACCAGACGGACACATTTCACATAGACAATAAATCAAAATACAGCATTGCCCAGGAAGAAACCTAACGGGATTACATGCATGAGAAATCCGAAACATTAAAGCTCCAAACAGCTGTAACTTCTGCTCTAGACTCCTGGGCATTTCAAGCAAGAGTGTCGTTAGTAGCTCACACAAGCTTCTAGCCTAACTACAGCAGTAAAATGTCAAATGTTTCAAGCAACTAATATTTTGAAGGGGTGAGGACAGACAACATTTTCCTTCACTGTTTTTTGTCTTGTGTGTAAGCTGTGGTCAAACAGACCTGCTGGTTGTTCCTGGACCAAACCCAAGCAGGAGAGATTTTCCGCCCTTCTGCTTTGGAGGCATCACTTCAAACAGCCACGCTGTCTGCAAGTTGCAAGACAGACAAACTGAGCTTTTAGTAACTCAGATTGAACAGTAACCCACGTACCGGAGCAGGAACTTGGATGCCTGACAAGTTCACTGTCAGGTATTAACTTGTTGATTGAAAAGTTGCTCTTCTATAGGTCCTGGTATCTGGTACGATTTTAGGGGCAATACCAGGTCAGTAAAATTTGCCCCGTGTTCAGTCAGCACGGGTAATGCTTTTTACCCTTTGATTCTCTGACTGTGTGGCAACCCAAAAGATGGATTCAACGGCCAATAGCATTTAGTTTTTACATGAGTTTTAACCCAGGGAAAGGTTATTGGGTTGTTTAACACCGCAGTTCTTACACTCGTGTTTTGATTCCAACTGGAAAGATAAAGAGCGTGTAGATTTCCTGTAACTCCAGCACTGATTTAATGCCTGGAGCAGCGGGGGAGGGGGAAAGAATGATGCGGATGTTTTTATCATCCCATCAAGTATCTCTGGCTCTGCCAAAACCAGGTCTTGTGCCCATCAAAAGAGAGAGGAGGAAAGATACAGTCCTAATGTTTTTCACTGGGTTCTCGGGTTTCCTTTGTAGCAGAGATGGCAGCAAGTTCTTCTGATGCTGCAGAACCCTCAGAAGTTGTTTGTGGAATCCGTGAAGTTTCCCAGGACCGATTTCTCAATTCACGTGTAGAAGAAAACCTGAAGGTATCTATGGACTTCCTCTGCACCAAAGTTGTTCACGTTGTTACGCACAGCCTCGACACCAGCTAAACTAGTCTTGCTGCTACTATTGGCCAACATGAGTGTAAAAACTTTGAGCAAAACACATTGCCGCTTCTCAAACGTTCTAACTCAAGTTACCTTCTTTTGGTACGGTACTGGCTGCCGTCTCCATACCATGTGCAGTATAAATCCATGACTACCAGTGCTGCCACCTCTGAGCCTGGCATCAGCGGTGTTACTTAACCACGGGATGAGGCGGGGAAAAGGAGCCTTTCACAGAGCTACAGGAGGTAAGAGGTGTGTGAGGGAAAAGTTCCCACGCTCATCATAGAGAAAAAGCAACTGCAAGAGGCAAGTATTTCTTTAGGTATACACCATGCTGTGCATTTTTTATTGATCTTCCTGTTCTGACAATCCTGTCACTTTGTCTGCTTCTCTCTCTGCTTGTCCCTCTCTCACATGGTGGGAGGAATGGCCCTGCTGCTGAGTTCCCTTTCATGCTTGGGGCAAAATCCTTCAGGCTTCATTGCTTGTTGCTCCATTGCTGGCCCCTACCTCTTTCTCAGAGCCTTGACCTTCCTTTCCTAGCTCTTGATCTCAGCCTTTTAACCCTTTTCTAGCCACACTGTCACCACAATGTGTCCTTCTCATTAGTGGAATAATTACTGCAACCTCTGCTTCCCCTGCTACACAAAGAAGGAAGGCTAGCCATCACTGGCCGACCCGAGGATGTCCTACTACTGCCAAGGTAGTAGGCAGGAGCTTGGAGGTTTGACTTAGTAGTAGATGGCAGCAGTCACTGACAGCTGGTGCTTGCTGGGAACAGAATGTATATACATAGATAGGGTGAGGTATGGACTGTAAGCTAGATGTCCCTAGGTAGAGACCCCAAAACAGTGACCATTCTGGACCATTTTGTGGTTTCTTCTGCAGGTTCCTATTGGATCTTTGTTCACAATATTTTTGCTTGTTGCTTCTGATCACCTTGTACCCACTCAGTACTTAAGTCTTAGTCCTTGCCATCCATTTGGTAACTGTTGTGCAACCCTGCCTACCCAAGCCATTCCAAGGTGAACGTGGACAGCAGGTGGCAATAGCAGAGCTTGCAACATCCTTTGATTGTGTTCTTTCCACTCAAATAATTTTCAGCCTGTACTAGAATCACCATTTAATATAAATATTATAAACATATCTATGTTAATAACTGCAACAGGAGGTTTAAGCATTCATGTGGAGTGAGGGAATGGCAGAACTCAGAAGTAATAGGTAGCTTTAATTGGAACTGCCCATAAAATATGACTGAAGATTTCTTTGTTGTTGACATGTGAATCTGGAAGCACTTTTCATCGTGAAAAAGGGGAAAGTCTTAATTTCATTTGAATCTTTACCTAGCTAAATTGTAGGAGTTAGAATTGATAGTGGTAATAGAGAAGGCAGTAATGGTATAGGCATTAAGATAAAAAGTGGGCCAATCCTGAAGGTGGTATTAGCAGTACTATTTACTGCCATCAAAGTGAGTGGAATGAGCGTGTTTTACACCAAATACTATGTTTCTCTTAGTACAAGACAAAATGTGGTTTTATATGGTGTTAATTTTAGTTTGTTAGTTTTGATGTCTCTCTAGGTTGCAAAGAAACTGAAAACAGAAAAAGAAGACCTGAAGCTATAATAATTATTCCTGTCACTACACCTCTGTGCATTTTTATATTCAAGAGAAAGGATAGCAGCAAGCGATTAACAACAAGCTGTTAAAAAAAAACCACAGAATCATAGAATCATTTGGTTGGAGAAGACCTCCAAGATCATCAAGTCCAACTGTACCTGTCCACCACTAAACCATGTCCCTAAGCACCTCGTCTACTTGTCTTTTAAATACCCCTGGAGATGGTGACACGACCACTTCCCTGGGTAGTCTGTTCCAGTGCCTGATAACCCTTTCAGGGAAGAAATTTTTCCTACTATCTAATCTAAACCTGGTTAGTCAAGCATAAACCCGTGTTGACTGGGCCTGATCACCTGGTTGTCCTGGAAATGCTGCATGATGGCACTCAAGATGATCTGCTCCATGACCTTCCCCGGCACTGAGGTCAGACCAACAAGCCTGTAGTTCTGTGGATATTCCCTCCAGCCCTTCTTGTAAATGGGCATCATATTTGCCAGCCTCCAGTCAAGTGCAACTTCAACAGTCATCCAGGACTGCTGAAAGATGAGGGAAAGGGGCTTGGTGAGCACCTCCACCAGCTCCCTCAGTACCCTTGAGTGGACCCCATCTGGCCCCATAGACTTGTGTGTAACTGGCTGAGCACATCACTAACCATTTCTTCTTGGATCATGGGAGCTTTGTTCTGCTCCCTGTCCCTGCCTTCTGGCTCAAGGTGCTGTGTACCCAGAGAACTGGTCTTACTACTAAAGACTGAGGCAAAGAAGGCATTAAGTACCTCAGCCTTATCATCATCCTTTGTCACTATGGTTCCCCCTGCATCCAGTAAAGAATGGGGATTCTCCTTGGTCTCCCTTTTGCTGTTAACATATTTATAGAAACATTTTTTATTATCTTCCACAGAGTTGGCTAATTTACGTTCTAGTTGGGCTTTAGCCCTTCTGATTTTCTCTCTGCATGACTCACAACATCCTTATTGTCCTCCTGAGATGCCTGCCCTTCTTCCAAAGCTCATAGACTTTCCCCTTTTTTTCTGAGATCCAGCCAAAGCTCTCTGTTCAGCCAGGCTGGTTTTCTTCCCCACTGGCTCATCTTTCGGCACATGGGGATGGCCTGCTCTTGCACCTCCAGGATTTCCTTCTTGAAGAGCGTCCAGCCTTGGACTCCTTTGCCTTTCAGGACTGCTCCCAAGGGACTTCGTCAACCAGGCTTCTGAACAGTCCAAAGTCTGCCCTCCGGAAGTCCAAGGTGGCCGTTCTGCTGACCCCCCTTCTTACTTCTCCAAGAGTCAAAAATTCTATCATTTCATGATCACTGTGCCCCAGGTGTCCTCCCAACCATCATGTCACCCACCAGGCCTTCTCTGTTCACAAACAACAGGTCCAGCGGGGCGCCTTCCCTAGTTGGTTGACTCACCAGCTCTGTCAGGAAGTTGTCTTCCACACACTCCAGGAACCTCCTAGACTGTTTCCTTTCTGCTGTGTTGTACTTCCAGCAGACATCTGGTAAGCTGAAGTCACCCACAAGAACAAGGGCTAGCGATCATGACACTTCTCCCAGTTGCTTGTAGAATATTTCATCTGTCTCTTCTTCCTGGTTGGGCGGTTTATAACAGACTCCCACCATGATATCTGCCTTGTTGGCCTTTCCCCTGATTCTTACCCGTAAACATGCAACCCTATCATCACCATCATTAAGCTCAAGGCAATCAAAACACTCTCTAACATACAGGGCTACCCCACCACCTCTCCTTCCTTGCCTATCCTCCCTGAAGAGTTTATAGCCATCCACGGCAGCACTCCAGTTATGTGAGTTGTCCCACCATGTTTCTGTGATGGCGGCTATATCATAGTTTTCCTGCTGCATGATGGCTTCTACTTCCTCCTGTTTGTTTCCCATGCTGCAAGCATTGGTATAGATGCACTTCAGTTGGGCTAATGATCCTGCCACTCTTCTGAGGGGAGAATTCTTAAGTGACTAATCGCAGTTGTTACTAACCCATCAATAACCTTTGCATCTTTGCTGCCACTTGGATTACTGTCCATCACTTCCTCTGAGGTGACAGACCAAAGGACCTCGCTTAGCATGCTGTCCCTCACACATTGGCATGCCATCTCCAGGCTTATTTCTAGCAAGCCTGGTTTCATCCCCCCCCCCCCCCCTTCAAATCTAGTTTAAAGCTCTTTCAGTGAGCCCTGCTAACTTCTTGGTAGGCATTTGTTTGCGCCTTGGAGACAGGTGTACCCCATCGTTTGCCAGCATGCCTGGTGTTGTGTAGGCCAACCTGTGGTCACACATCAACATGCTTTGGTTTACCTATAAAGTTTACTAAGCAGGAATATCACATGGGCTGAAGAAGAGAAAGGAAACTGTAATTGAGACGAAACATACCCACACCTGATTAAATACTGTGTAGTAAGTTAGTCCCTACAGCTTCTGTAATTCTTTTTTTTTACCAGGGCCATACAGATCCTATCACTTCTAGACATATGTAGTATAATAATATTTGTCAAGCTCTGTGCTTCACTCAATAATTTTTGGTTTATCCAAAGTGAACAGTAAGATTTTTTCAGTTTTGCTGAGTGGTAATGGTGAAGAAAACAGGTATCAAGGAGACAATAAAGGGAATGTTTTTGTTTTGTCCTCTTCTTATAGCAGGTGATAAGAATGATTGATGTACTGTAGTAGAAGAGGGTTTTTTTGGGCTCACCCAGCTTCTTCAAACAAGTTTCTGATATCTAGTGCAAACATATAAACTTGCACACCTTTTAAGCAACATCCAAAAAGTTAAAACACATGGTCTCTTTTTCAGTGGGCAGTAATGAGACTCTAAGAAAGTAAATACTGTGGAGTTGTACAGTTTTCCGTAAAACTGCTTTTGCTCTGTCTTTTAGTGGCAGAGAGTAACATATGCAAAATCCATTAACTTACACAATTGAGAACACTGCTATTATTATAAAATATACTACTCATTTATATCACTTTTTTACTGTTCAATAGCTACATGATGGTTTATTTTAGTTGTGTTGTAGATGAGCCTGGAGACTTTGCCTGGGTGTTGTCTTATCCATTGTGCATACACAAAAGTCAACCCCTAGCTCAAAACTCAGCTTTATGCGCATTTAAGAGAGGCATGGATACTCAGAATGATGGACAGATTTGTAACGGATAAATTGGTTTTACCTTAAGTGACACAGTTCTGTTCAGTCTTGGAAACACACAGTATATATTGAACATGACTGCTAGAAGAAGACTGCATACTATACCCACAAAGGGATTTGAAGGCTGAAAGGTTCCTCTTTCAGGTACCTTGCTTCCTTTTTTTTTTTTCCTGTAATATGTTTCTAGTCATCTCACAGATCCAGCATATCAACATTAGTAGTTGTGTCCCCAGGTTTTTCTGGAGACTGTGGTTGCTTTCCCCACAACCCCCTAAGCCTTGCATTTGTAGTCAGTCTCAGATTGCTGTAATGCCACGGGTGATGTCTTTGCCTCCAGTTGCTTCTGGAGGTGTGCATAATCTTGTTGCCCAAAGGAAAAAGCTGTAGTTCTCTTTCCTCCCTGTCAGAGCCATTCATGTTACATATTCCTGAGATCTCGTATATGGTATATGGAAAATATATTCTAGTCTTTAATATGCCTGCTCTTCAATATACAGGTGTTAAAATTTAACACGTGTATCTGAGTTTGATTACAGCATCCTCTACTTGAAAGTCAGTATGTATGCATGTGTATTACTTCCTCCTGTTGTTGCCACAGCTGTAAAAGTGTATGGGCAGCAACAATTCATTTTCTTCATGCCAAGGCCAGCTCTGCAAGTTTTACTGGTATAATTAATCCCCCTGGGGGAAGATAAGGTCATTTAAAAATAAAAGCCAAAATAGGGTAAGAGGGTGGATATAACTATGTCGTTACAAAGATGACACATCAACACGGTAATTTTCCTTGCTGTATGGGAATAGCTATCCCAGTATAAAGCACCTTTATACAAATGTAACTATAGACATGTTAAGAAGTTGAGATAGCAGGCAAATTGTATTGCTTTAGTTCTATTATGATAATTAAAATGGAACCTATTTTTGACAGACAAGCCCCAAATAACCTATGGCAATTTTAAATTACTTCATTTGGCCAGTGGTTTTCCACAAAGAAGCTTGTCCTTTCATGTGAAGTAAAATAAACTTTTCAAAACCACATTTCCATTTTCTATCCTTCATTATTGTTAACACCTTTCCCAGAAAGGCGTGCCACATCAGTGAATCCTGTTCTCCTGATAGCACATTTTGGTGAAGAGTAGTTAATGAAGGAGCAGCAAAGATCAGGAGGGGCGTGAATTTTGGGGGGTGGGTATGGGAAGGAGAGCCTTGACAGATGGTTCCCCAGAACTAGGGCTGCCAACCAGCACCTGTCAAGAAAGAGGATGTGTGGCTAGGGAAGAAGGGAGGCAGGTAGCCCTTCTGCCCCTCCTGCTGTCACCTCTAGATTTGCCTTGAAAAGAGTTCAGGCAGCCCATGCCATGGTCACCACTCTGTACCAACCCACCCTTCCTGCACTCTGCTCTCCTGCTGCCTTCCAGTGTCTTCCACCGAACCCGAGTCTCATTCACAGATTAAAATAAGATTAAACATTCAGTGAGTGAAGGGGAGAGGTCTCTGCATGCCCATGCAGTCAGGTGAAAGTCTTGCTGCCCTGAGGCCATCCCACCGGTGCTCCTCAGCTCCAGAGCCTTTCCTCTCCCTCCGTGCCTGCCCACTCTCAGCCCCTTCCCTTGCTGGCCACCCTGTGGCTCAGCACCTGGTGCTGGCTGGCTCCAGCCTCCCCCTACCATGCCCTGAGGCTGCCCACAGTGGCCTTCTGCTCCCACTCTCCCTGTGCAAGAAGTGGGTCCTCCTGCTGGCAGTAAGGCAGACACAGTCTGCACTTCACCAAAATCCACCCAGGCAGGACCCCAATGGAGGAAAAAGAGGAGATGTGTGCAGCAAAACCCAGACATCTTAGCCAGGACTAACCATGCCAACCCTTGGTATGGTGGTGGGAGGAACGGGTGGCAGAGTGATAGTAAGCTGGAGTGTCTTGGGATGCTGAGGCCAAACCCCAGCTAGGGATGCAGAACTCAAGTGAGCAGATAATATTATCATGTATCATCTTCAGCCTGAAGTGCTGGCTGATCTCCTGTCATGCTAAACCACCCCTTCAACACCATGCAGGGAGAGGAGGGCTAAAAGCAATAGTGTCAAAAGCCCTCTTAGGTACCTCCATTATGCAAAGAAGGACCCCAGGACATTCCTCTTACCTTCCCCATTCTTTAATTATACAGCCCACTTCCTCAGGCTACCACCCCCCTAATTTTTGCATCCCCACTCTCCCCTTTTCTCTTTAGTACCTCCCTGTCCCACTGTCGAGCATGCTTTGGGCCCTGCTCTGTATTTTCTTTTGCAAGAGGGTCCCAGCACTATGTTGAATGTGAGGCAACACCTTGTGGTGGAGCAGGCACCACAGCCGGGTGCCGAGCCTCCCACACTTTTACAGGATTAGTGTGCATTTCCATACGATATACTGTATGTACCTCAGGTGAGCAGTTTCTGCAGGTGACGGCAGAGGACCAAAGAAATAATCTGTAAGCCGCCTTCAGCCCAGTTGTCAGCTGATGTAAAAGTCTTTTAAGGTGCTGCCTTCCAAGTGGCTATGAAGGCTTCCTTCTGTTATACAGAAACCAGATTATCACTGAACTTATTTGATCCACTCCTAGGGAATAATGAAATACACATTTTGCTCAGTAAAAACTCCATCTGGTCTCTGAGATATATTGGCATGGCAAGCGTCCACCTTCCATCGCTGTCACTCGCATTCCCCATCCAGCCACTTATCAGTTTATCTGTCAACAAGCAGCAGAAAGATTTTCCTTGCATAGACAAAAAGTCACCTCCCTGAAGCCTCTAGTAACTGGTCCTGCCTCTGTTTTGGCAGCTGAAGCGGCACATTTTAAGGTTGTAGCGGCCTAAAAAGAATTTAATAGCTGACCTTTCTACTCAGGCACTCAGAACTGTCTCTCTACAAAGAAATTGTGTAATGGGGAGGGAAGGCATTGGGAAGAAAAAATTAATCACTCGTGTTTTTTTTCCTGGGAGAGCTCTTTTATAATGCTTCAGAGCAGACAGGAGTTTGCTGGTTAGGAAAATCAGCAAACTGAATGCCATTCTTTTGAGATAAAATGGGATGCCTTTCATTAGCAGCTGTGCACACACAGTCTTAAGCCGCCCCATGTTTATCAGGTTCAAAAGCACTTTTATCATATTCACTGAGGAAAAAGAAGTGCCGCAGGTTTGGGCTTAACTATCTTTCTGATACCTGTGGTTCAAGGCTGAGACCTCAGGTCTTTCATTTCTCGGAGGAGGGACTCGCTTCCCTCCCTCTTAGGCTGAGTTTATTAAAGCTGTTGCAGTTCATCATGATTACACAAGTGACTCAGTCACCTTTCAAAAGCATCACATTATTTCAAGACAAAACCATTACTGAGTAATACCTTGACGGTAAATATCTGATGGAAAAAATACTATTTATCAGGTTTAACAGATGCTTGAGGTTACTAGTTCTGTCAAGTGTGGGTTTCTGCATGTGTTTCCTTGACCCTGTTGAGAGGTGCTCTGTCTCTGTGCCTTTCTCCCTCCCTGTTTTTTGTCCTGTTGAGCGAGAATCCACTATTAATAGTAATTTTGTTGAGGGCACAAGGCTTCTCAGACTTGTTTATCAGCTGTAAGATTAATCTTAACTACTGTCCAGTGATTCTAGATCTCAAAGATGCAAAGGACACCTATGGATACATTAACCTATGAAGAACTCGTGTGCAGAGTCTGGAGATAGAGTAATTTTTGCTTTTTCTGGCCTTCCAAAGTCTAATGTTGTTACAAAAAGGCGCTTAGACTATTCAGTGTGAGTAAAAAGACTCAGAATTGGAGGTCAAAGTGACAAAGATGACCTAATTGTGGAGGTGTGTGAGGACTGTTTCAGAATAGTGGAAAAAGTGGAAATAAAGGAGGTCAAAGAGTTTCAGAAGATGCTTCTGGCTGAGTATTTTTGCCAGGTCATGAGCTGTAACGGGAAATGTGGAGTGTAACTCAGCTCCAGATTGTAGACATCTAAATTTAGCTGTTAAATGTAGGTGACTGCGTGTGAGCCACATACCTAAACTTCCATTTCAAGCAATGGAGATCAAGTCCTTAGAGTTATTTGGGCCTGGAGAGCTACCGAGCTCATCCTAAATTAGACACCTACCAGGCCAGTCAAAGACCCTCTCCTGCTGCTGCTGAGGTACTTCTTAAACTTTGGTAAGTCTATTTGGCACATATCCAGATGCCTAGGGTGCCTGAGGAGGTGCTGGGTTCCCCAAAGCCAGAGGAACTATGCACAACCCTCTGGTAACTCTGTTGGCAGGGGGAAACGGTGAACCCGTTTGCCCACTCAGAAATACACCAGATGGTTGGGACAGCTGAGTGTAATGCATCCTTCAGTGCAAGCCTCCTTGAATGTCCCACAGGCTGCTCATATACTTGCTTGTTTCACAAGGTAGGCACATGAAGGACGTAAACATGGCATCAGCTGCTCCTGGGAAGCCCAAGAGCTTCATCTGTTCAGAGTGTCTCCGCCAGGCTTACTAACGTGGGCATAGTCTTGACTGTGGGGCTATGGGCGGGAGCTGTAGGACTCTGGGCTGTTTGATGAGAGTGGCTAGATATGTCTGCAGTAAATGCTATTAATTAGAGACGTGGCATGACAACCCTGGCATTTTATATACGGAAAAAATAGGGAGGCTAGAAACAAATTTTATAGCTCCAGCACTAAAGTCTGTAGCACGCTCATTTACAAGAGAAAGGGCGCTTTCCTCATTTATGTCTCCTTTATCTTCCCCTCTACCCAAACCTAAAAGGTAAAAGAAAATAAAAGCTCAAACACTCCCACAATGACATTATCAGAGCTTATTTTTATCTCTTTGCAGAGTTCGCTCACAAGGTTACAAATCTTTTTGGTATATTGCACAAGGATTACAGGAATTTACGAATGGATTTTCACAGTAGAACATAAGATGAGTACAGAGCATTTCTGGAAACACAGTATGTTCATACAGTTCAACATAAGATGTGTGAACACACAGATACTTAACAGCAGATACTAAGAATAGAAACCATCGGCTAACACAGGAGGATATATGCATAGATAATTGACTTGCACTTCATGAGAAAGTTCTTGGTCCCTCGCTGCTCATTGCCCATTCCCTTCACAAGGTATTCCTGGTACACATCTGCCTTAAAAGCATCATCAGCTTTGTCTGTGCCACTGTTTCTACACAGTCATGTCCTTTCTTGCCGTTGTTAGGCTTGTGTTTGCAGCTACAGGCTGTTACTTCCATCTGCTATGGGCAAAAATCTGCCTCAGAAAGACTCTCCCTGTCCCTTGGCAGCGTGCCACAGAAATGTTTCTCCACAAAAACAGTAGCTGTCAGTGCTGGATTTTAAGGGCTACAGGATCACCTTCAGTACATAACAGCACACCTTTACATTAGTTACTATTAGGTCCCTCCTGGACATGAATTTTCTGGGCCTGGACTTCTGAGCCTCTTGCATTCCCCAGATGGGCAAAGTGACTGCTGTACAGCCCCACCATTCGTGCAGACGCAAGGCAGCCTGGAGAGTTGCAGTGCTGTGAATCTTCTTCCTTTTCTCACTTCTAAGCAAGAGAGCTTGAAAGAGAAGTGATTCCTCTCTCATAACCCGCATGTATCACTGTGCTCTGCTGTCTACCCAACAAAAGATTTCCTCTCACTACGCCCTTTGTAATCATTATTGACAGCACAATTCTGATTGTCAATTGGATTTATAAACCAGCATCACCTTCAGATTGAAACTTGTCTTCAAGTTCCTTCCATTAAAGCTATGCCTGAATCTTGGAGGTGATTTTTGCCTGCTGTTCAGAGGAAGTGATCCTTCCTATCTACTCGCACACCAAAAAGCTTGTCAAATCCAGGCACTGCAGTATTAGAAGAAGAGTGAGAACTGCTGGGTTTTGTCAGAATCCTTGTCTGTAATTTCTGGCACACTTAGAAGCACTACTCACTGATCATGACCCCGTTGTACTAGGAATTGTGTAAAGTTTGTAAAAAGGAAGGGTCCCAGAAGTATATGAGACAACACTCGGGTGGATACAAGCAAGCAGGCAGGAAAATGCAGACAATTGAGAAGTCATTATTGGTCAGGGTCGGGGTGACAGGACTTCCAGCACAACTGCAGCATAAGAGTTTCAAGATTTTTGCTGGAAAGCTTTGAAAAGCACAGTGCATTCACTGCATAAACATTTATGGCATTCTCCTCCCGTATGTGATGGCTGCATGGGAGGAGGCACCAAAAGGATGCATCAAGAAATGCAGCAGATGGCCAGTTAGTAGCTGGAATCAGCTGCTTCTAGAGAATGAGGGATAAGAACACCGTGCAAACATGCTAGGAAGGCCCTTGTAAATAAAGACAGGGATATATTTGATGAGAGAGACAAAAAAGCAGAGAATAAACATGGAGTTCAAAGACAAACTGATGGAGAGGCAATAAAATAAATGAATGGAGGGCAGAAGCTGTTAGATATGGTGGTGAGGGTGCAACCTTTAGCTCGGCAAGTTCCTAAGCTGCTGACTATGGGAAGAAAGAGAGGAACCCTCTAAACTTTTAGTTTTCTGCCCATGCTTTGAGCATCTCTGGGACTCCACAAGGGATTTCAAAGACTGTGAGATAAGGTAGATACAAAGGAGAAGTCTTGAAAGTAGGGTTAGGCATTTGCACTGGCAAATGTTTTGGAAACTTCTCACTGAAAAGTAATGGTCTGTGCATTATTCTCCCTGAATACACCTAATGACCAAAAGTAGGGTATGAGTTCAGATGCTGTGATTTTGTTACCAGGACAGATGGAAGAATGAAGGACATACATAGGATGGGGGACTCAGCACTAGAAACTCACCTGTGTTACAGTTACAAATTTCTTAGCTGTATTTAGCTGGCTAGAGAAAAACTATGACTAAGATACTGGTATCCAAATAAACCCAATTCATGCACAGACCACATTAGATTGTCTGCGGGATACGAGTGTGTCTCTTAAATTTGTTGAGTTTTCCCTCCAACCACTCAGCACCTTTTATGCTACAACCCCTTATCCCTGGAACCCCTTATCCCTGCCTGCAGAGCCGCTCACCTCGTCTCAGCTTTTTTTTTCTCCTTAATATAAAAGAAAAGGAGTTTTGAACCAAACATTACTTACAGTGAAACTCCTTTCACCTAAGACTTGTCATTTAAAAGCTAGCCTATTAATCTAAAAGTCAATCTACTGATTCAGTTCTGGATGAATAAATTGAGAGTGTGGTTCATTTCATTCCTTAAAAATAAGTGTGTACTTACATTTGCAAAGATATTGTAAGTCCTTTAAGGTAAGGCTTCATTTTTTTCTTGATCTTGATATCAAAACTGAGGTTCAGGTGCACTCGAAGGTAAATCCTGTGTTAATAGTCACTGATTGCCCACATTGGGGGACCTGTTGGAGTACATCACTGCCTCCTCCTTTCTCATGTATCCAGGTCTTCCTCGGGTGGAAAAGAGCCTCAGGGAAGGAAAAGGAGCACAAACATCTGGCTTTCCCCCTAGTATGCAGTCAGGGTGGAGTCAGAGTGGGTATCTGGACCCTGATGCTCTTTGATCTATGATGTATTATACCAAACAATCTCTCTTTATGTTTGTAATGTAAGAGTGGTATGATTTTTTTGAGCTGTCAGACATGGTATGCGTATCTGTAACTACTTTACAAAGCAGGTCACAAAACCCAGGAAGGGGAAGAGGTTAACAAGGCCTGTATTCAAAGGCCTTTGGCAGCCGCTTCTGTCTCTTTCCTGTATTTTTTATACTAATCTCTTGAAATTTTATGATGTTGTTTTCATATGTGTTTTCCACATTTATTGCTTGACATTATTAATATATTATTATTAAGCTGATTATGTGTCTGTGGCTGCTCTTCTCATGATTCTTCTCATTTTTAAAATGTTCATTCATACCTTTGAGAAAAAAAAAGAAGCATGTGCAATAATTCATAGACATAGCAAACTTCAAAAAAGCTGCTCAGGTTTCTGAGCTCTCAATTTTAATACTCTGTCCCTTTAATGTCAGCTGAACACTTAATACTTATGACAAGACAGCTGGTTGTTCAGACATGGATGTACAACATCTGCTGGCTGCTGTATAAGCATGAGATTTGGAACAGCTTCCACTCACTGTGCACCTGACTTTTTTGAAAATGGTCCAGTTTTTGTGTTTGCGAACTGATTTGGTGCCTTTATTCATCATAGAGCATCTCCTCATTCCTTCTTTATCCATCCTTGAATGTGTGCCACGCCATCTGAAAATAAAAGATTGAATTGGAAGGATAGCACTTGGTTTTTAGCTTTTACACAGTTCTTCCAATATATCCTTTAGTTAAAACAAAAAGAAATTATTTTTGGAGTGGCTGCAAGTCTGTGTGACTCTTTGTCTCCCTTGCCACAGGTGGCAGAAGTGAGAAAACAAAACACCCAAACGCTCACAAGCTTAGAGCTTGTGAACAAGGGGCTGCTAGAGAATCTGCACAGGGGTGAAGAGTCCTGCAGAAGCTGAAGTATGAGGTCTCATTTCTTTAAAGAGGGAACAGGTAAAGCTTGTGACTTGTAAGTGTGTTCGAGAAATGACTTAAAACAGCAGCATTGGAATCCACTCACAATAAAGAAATAAAAAAGTTCCTGGGTCCCTGATTGTAGCTGGGTGGGCATCCAGTGAGGAGAAACCTTTCCAGGGCTGTAACCTGCACTCAGAATGCTTCCCATGCTGCTGGGACCTTTCAGCAAAATACCACAAGATGGTTTGCAAGTACTGAATATGTACATCTACAGGTGGTGGCTTTCTAATTCTGTAAAATCCTTTCTTTCCAACACACAACACAGACATGTCATTCTGTGCTGGTGTGAATGTGCTCATACAGTTTGCTAAAAACATCCTTTATTTTAACATAAAGGGACAAATGGGGAGATGAGAACTTTATTTACCGTCAACACAAAAGTAAGAAGGGATGCATTTCATTGCCTCTTTCCACTTCACCTTAGGCATTTTCTCAGGGCAGGAAATTATTAATTAGGATTTGAAAGGTTTCTACAAGGTGTATTTTTGCTCTTTTTTGTTGGGATTCTGCATTTTTACCCTTGCTGAACTATGTTCACTGGGTCACTTCTTACTCTCTTTCCAAGCAGAATTTGTGAATTGTGCCAGGAAGTGTTGGTCTTTTTAGGTCTCTGATTCACCTGCACTGGACTGAAGAGCTGTGGTGATTTAGGCTATTTCAACAGCTGCCTGCTCTTTCCCTTTGCCAGGGAGAACAGAATTTCTTCTTTTGGCTGAGCTACGGTAGTCCGTAGATCAGGGTAGCAAACCCACTTCATCCGCATTTTAGCTACAATAAACTCTGAACTGGAAGACTTAAAGTATGTGCTTGATTACACTGGTACCCTTCTAGGGGTGTGTGGATGGACTAGAAATTTTTTTGGTGACTGCAGTGCCTTTGTTGGGCCCCTTCTATACAAATGCCTTGTGAGGAAATATGGACACACTGATCTCCATTTTGGATTGTGGACACAATCATATTTTAGCTTATGCCACTGGTTGTGACAAGGCTATAGTGTATTTGCTTGTGTACATGTCCAAAACCTCCTGGCAGTTTGCATTCCCTATGGAGGTTGAAAGGCAAGGGTAGAACTAATTTCCTTTAATAAAGTATTTAGCCTCAGATTGTCATTGTAGGCTCCTTTTATGATCAATGACCAGGGAAATGTGCCATCAAAGATGGTATGTGTCATCCTAAAATGGATGCCAGTGAAAAGTTAGGCAACCGAGAGAGACAGCTCCTCTGTTTCTTTCCATTATACTTAAAGAGAACATAGGGTACGAGCTCATGACTGCTGTGGATAACTTTCAGGCTCCCACAGACTGGTGGCAATAATTAAATGTTCACTGAACGTGGACATCCCTCTTCACAGGTAACAAAAGTAGAACACAACTATGAAGTCATACAAGTAAGTGACAGAAGGACTTGAGGTGACAGACATTTACAGTGGCCATCAGGACTGGATGGCTCTTCTCCAGGAGTGATAAAGAATGGAACAGCTGACTTGTTAATAAATACCTACAAGTGATCATCTCACATTTATTATGCCACGCTGAGATGAAACCCTAACCCTGACTCTAACTCTAGCCCTAGGAATAACAGTTAAGTTATAGATATTTTATTTTCGCATTATCCTGAAGAACATAAATATTGCTAACACTGAACTCATGCTAAAGAAATTCCAAAGAAACACCAACCAGCGATCTTAGTCTCATTACTAAGAATAGTATTTAGCAAACATATTGAGAATGACAAAATACGGAGACGCTTACAGTTTAAGAGCAAATTATCAGCTTTCATGAGGATAAATTCTGACTAATTTTGTGTCTTTTTTGTAGCAAATTAATAAAGGAAGGGAGAAAGAAAACCAGGCAAATAATTTACTGGCTGAACTTTCACCCAACAGGCTGTAAAGGAAACTTGAAAACCCCAGGGTTGTAGGAGCTGTACTATCATTAATCAAAACCCTCAAGAGAAAGGAAGCAAAGGATAATAATATCAGTCCTAAATGAGGTTAAATGAGTGACCAGCACATGGAAAAGTTTCTCGTGTACTATCATCAGCCTGAGTTTAAAAGAGAATTAGCCTATTATCATAAAATATGTGTATAATTAATTAGCAAAATGTTCCAGATCTGAAAAAAATTATTTCAGGTTGGAGATTAGCACTTATTTTTCTCAAACTTCATTTCACCCAGCTATGCTGCAAAACCTTCCTACAGTATTATTTTATTCAAGCAACTTGCAGAGTGAAGGATTCACTTTCTTCATCCAAATCCCTGGAATACATCCGTTTGCTAAGTTTCAGGTTCTGCATTTTCTGGTGTCCATGAAGTAGGATGGGAGTGCAGCTGGTCACAGTTGCTCGTGCTTTGTACCTCTTGACATATAACAGCCTGGAAAAAAGCCATGAGCGTGCCATCGTGAGCATGTTGGCTTGAACATTTGGCCAGTGGCATACAAAATAGAAACCCTAATGCCTGACCCCAGCACGCAAAACATAGACTCAAAGTACGGCAATGCTGCTACAGAGGGAGAAGGAAGCAACCCACAAGGTAACGCTGTGTCAGATCATGGTAAAAATCTCACTCCGGACTTTAAACTTTCTCTGGACTTTTGCATAAGTTTGCCCCCTAGTTATTTTGTAGGGGCTGGTGGTAACAGGAGCTCGGCAGAACCACACAGGCAATCTTATTCACTGAACAGTTGCACTGACCAGGTGGTCCTGTGAGGTTGGCTGGGGACACAGACGCTTCTTTTTACACTTTCTAGGAAGCGTCCAGATGCAACTAAGTGAGCCAGGAAAAAAAAATCTGTTCTTCTTTCCTTGGAAAGCTGAGGTAGTAAGGAAGAAATGCTTCAGGTTTTCCAGAACACACTCCTAAAATGGCTTGGTGAAGAAGCATGTTTGACCAGAGAAACACGGACAACACAGTGTCACATTTTTGGATGGGTGAGGTGAGGGGGAGAACTCCTGCAGTGTGGAAACAACCTAAGGTTGTTTTTTGCTGCCTCCTACGCCTTGTGACACCATCAAGGTGTCACACGACAGGAGCCACAGGGTCTGTCACTGGTAATCTTTCCACACCCCGTGGAGGCAGTTTCATTTACCTGCCCTCTGCCTCCAAACTGGCTACTGATACCAAGTGGAGAAGGTCTCAGTGGGGGCCAGTTTGTGGTAGAAATATTAAATATTTCCTTGCTTACCTGGATGACAGCAACGAGTCTAACTTGGTTTGACACTTTCTTAACCTCATTTGAGCCCTGTTAAAGACAGGGTCTTCGTCTTAACCATTCTTCTTGTGCACTCATGCTCTTCAGCCCTTGGAAAGACATTGGTTTCCTGGAGGAAAATTGTTTCTGTAGCCAGGGGCGGGGGTAGGTGTCTAACCAAGTAATCCGCTCCAGAACCACAGTCAGCATCACTAACACGCCCATTAAAGCCTGTGAAATGCATGCAAGTAAAATTTAGGAATATGATTGTCATTTGCCTGTTTCCAGTACCTCTTAGATTGTCAAATAAATTGTTGAAGATTAGGGCTTTATTATCCTCTTTATTGGAGGCATGAACTGAGGGATGGAGTAGTGAAGGAATATGAATAATAACAAAGAAGGAAGTTGCTCCAAAGGTTTTGGCCAGGATGGCATATTCCCAACGAGCTAATGAAGACTTTGCAACAACCCTTTTTTTTTAATGCCTTCAGCTCAAAATGCCAACTGAATGAATCAAAATTAGGAGTGTTCAGCAGAGCAAAAAAGACTGCAGAGGACTGCTCCTGTGAAAATTAACAGAGACGTTCTGGAACCCCGGCTCAGACGCATGAATGAGTCTGTAACCTCAACTATCAAAAATTTGTTATATATGTAGCTTTGGGGGATTTAACAAGCTGTTTGAAAGATCAGAAATTATAGGAGAAATGAAAAACAAATTAAATATGTTCATTACAGTATCATTACTTCATTTTGCCTTCAGAAACTGGCACGTATGATTTGGCTGAACAGACATGGAACAGTTTCTTTTGATCAGTATGAATTACAATGTGTTTTGCCCTGCTGCTGCTTTCTGTTACTCCTTCCGTGGCTCAGATTGCATGGGGTTTGATTAATGTACATACGTTACATGGGGTCACTTTTTCTTTTATAGCCCCACTCATAATTATATAAAAAGACAGTATCTACCCTGGATCAGAACTCCCTTGTTAGAGAAAACACACACACACACACACACTTTTTTCCCCCCTGAATTTTTGCTCTACAGTTTTAAAGGAAAATCACTTTGAAGCTCATGATTTCTGCTCTTTAATGACCACAGTATCGGTCTAGGAAGGGAGCAAACCTAGAAATTAATAATCAGCCAGAGTCTCTTACTGCCCTGACAGCTACAGGCTTGGCCTGGTGTGATGCACTTTGTCTCAGCAACTAGTAATTGAAGGCACCAACCATCTCATTGGCACTATCAAGACAATTTGATTTAAGGATCTAGTTACTCTTAATGTTCTGTATTTTTCTGGTTGGACTGCGTGCATTTAATTGGTAAACAAAATTTAAACCAATGGGATGTTATTGTGTTAATATACATAGAATCATAGAATCACTTTGGTTGGAAAAGACCTTTAAGATCATTGAGTCCAACCTTTAACCTAACCCTGCCATCCCACCACTAAACCATGTCCCTAAGCACCTCATCTATCCTTCTTTTAAATACCTCCAGGGATGGGGACTCGACCACCTCCCTGGGCAGCCCATTCCAGAGCCTGAATACATACTGCTGCTAAAAGACTCAGCCTGCCTCCTGGCTGAAAAAGTTCAATTATCCCTTTTCAATATGAATAAAAGTAGGTTGGTGGTTTGGTTTTTTTTTTTTACTTTTCCAAAAGCTCCTGCAAAATTTCATTTCACCCAGACTTCAGAGTTGTTTTTATTCTCATACTGATATAACTCTACAGGCCTCAAAATGCCCTATATAAAATTTATTTAACTTTCAGAGGACTTGACTAATAATTTCCTTTCGTTTACAAGAGTTGTTGTTGCATCAAAACTATTCGGGTTGTATCAACATTTCCAATACTGCAAACGGTGTCAGACACTGGAAGCGCTATTCCTGTGTCCAGAGCTGGCAGAAGGAAGCTGCTCTGCAGAGTTTTTTGCTCACCATGAGCAACCACTGAAATACATTCAAGAATCCACATATTATCATTAATTAAAAAGAGGGAAAAAAACCCCAAACCACCTAAAACTCTCAGCACCACAGTTTGTATCAAAGGAAATCCTCAGCTTGTTTTTGCCCCCCTAGTTGCTGTTTCTTTACTTCAGCCTTTGCTATGCAAGGCTTAAGATACTAGGATACTTAGACCACTCTCTTAACATATGAATTTTTTCATACAACTGGAGTACTTAGTCCAGTCAGAAGGTAATTTCTGAGGTAGGTGAGGAAACATAATGTATAGACATTTATTTACTATAGATATACTGACATTGTATCATGACTTGGGAAGAGGGGAATGTAGAGATGAAAAACTTGGAAGCTGACTTGATGACTTTCACTCCCAGCAGCTTAATCCAGTACACCCGCTCATTCCCACAGGCTGTCCACAGTAAGGACGGGCAAATTCTTCAGGTAACTCCTGCAAGGTGAATGTTCCTGTGGTTCCTGTGGCTGAGGCAGTACCGCTCCACCAGGACACAGCTATGCAGCCTTCAGGACACACGCTGCTCCAAATGGACTTTCTGTTCTGTTCCAACCACTTTGCACAGCTCAGGCACTATCAGAGGGCTGCAGCACGTCTGGAGATGGCCAGCAGAGAATTTCTTCCATACAAAGGAGCTTTTCATTGGCATTAAGCACGCAGAGCCAGCAGAGCTGTGCTCTGTACCAGCCGTGCTGCCCTTGGGTGGTTTACCGGTGCCAGGGGAAAAGGGCAGACTGGAGAAGAGGGACTGACAGAGCTCCATGCCCGTTTTCCTCTGTGCTGCCTCCAGGAAATTCCAGACAGCCCCAGGATGGGGGGCACTGGCAGCCTGCACACAGAGCCCCTGCACTAAGACCATCACCTGCTGTTGATGAGGAACAGCGGAGTTCTTCATATATATTTAAGGACAGGAGGAAAAAAATGTCCTCAGCGGCAGCCCCAGCACAGCCAGGTGGTAACACAACCTGAAAATTACCCAGCGGGCAGCAACGGGACACCTGACACAGGTTTCATTCAGAACAGGCTTCAGCAAGGTACGTGCCTGCATAGGAGGGAGCAGAGGGATATGCTGTGCCAGCACATCTATGAGAGTGGAATATAAACTACGCTTTAAAGGAAGTTATTTGTTTTCATGTCTTTAAGGGATGCTGTCAGCCTCTATGCTCATCAGAAACAAATAGCAAACAAGTTTTCCAGGAAAGTGAGCTTGATCTTAACAGCATCTGACATGCGAACATTTTCTGAATACAATGACATTTCTATTGCTTTTTTATATAAAGTATACCTGGGAAGAGTACTCCATGACAGAGAATTTACTGTAAAAACAGAGCAGGAAAAAAGTGACTGAAGAAGGAAAGCCTTCAGCATTTCAGTGCTGTAAACATGGAGGTGACTGTTCTGATCTGGCTTGAAACCTGAGAGATCCTGCACTCATCACTCTTCCCGTGGCATCCATTTCCAGCCAGTGTGAAGAGGGGTCTCACGCTGGTCGGTGAATCCCCAGGCAGCGGCAGCCTCTGGGCTGTCATGACAACCACGGGTTATGGCCATGGGCCCTGGACGCACACTGCATGGACGCTGGGTTTGTGACTAATCCTTTACCATCAGCTGACTGTTGCCCCCTGCCAATGCTTCTTCCAGTTCAGAGATCACGGGAAGTCATTTCCACCAGGCCATTCATTCGTACTGCTGACCTAATGGTACTTTTCTGACTAATGGTACCAGATTATTCTGGGAAATAATGTATCAAATGACCATTTTAGCAATAGTCTAAAAAACAGTATACCCTCTTCTGTTTCTTTCAGTTCAGCAGTGGCCCCTAAACTCTTTCTTTCCTAAGTTCAGGGTCATTGTTGATTACTGCAGTGGTAGACTACAGCCCGTGACAGGGAACATGAACAGCAATATCCCAAGTATGTCAGCATCTCAGCACAGTGTGACTGCAATACAGATGATTTTTGGACTCATGCTGTGACTATTCAGGGGAATATCCACCATCAGTACCTTCACAGCTCTTATCACTGGAGCTTTTCCAGAGGGTGAACAACCTGGGTAATCTCTGCAGTTTGAATCATTAGTCTTTGTCAAGTATTTCTTGCTGTGATAAGCTTTCAGTTTAATTTGTGGATAGGATCGTTCATGTTCAGTGGTGGCAGCAGAGCTGTATCCAAACAGGATAGATGCTGGTCCTTACTTGCCACAGTATTACTGCAGTTTCACGATGCTGCTGTTCCTTGAATTGGCGGGAGGGGGATTAAGAGTGCCGTAGCCCTCCACTGGCACACCGGGTACGTGGTTCAAGGAAAGACACGCAGCCCCTGCACCCCCGGATACGAACATCACTGAGACCAGCGCTGACCTGCACCGGGGCCACCGCCAGCCAGGGCCACCGCTGCCCTGGTGTGAGACCCTCTGAGCAGCCGCAGCGGTGGGAGAACCAGACACAGACTCGCAGGGCAGCTCTAGGTCTCCCTCTCCAGGAGCAAGGCTGAGCCTGATCGTCCGTTCCTTCGTTTGCCAGCTTCTTCAGAAGGTAAGGTTGTTATCATTGAAGAAACGCTCTCTTACTGCAGCCACATGACTGTTACGTACTTGGGCTTTCAGGTTAAGCGGTTCGAGAGCAAAGAGTAGTGAGGAAATACTTAAGAGACAGCCAGTCTCTGGGGCCCGGGGAGTCAAGGGGGCTTCCCCGGACTCGTGGAAGCTAATTTATTTATTAGCTGCTGGGGAACAGCAATAACCCTGTGTCAGTACTTGCCAGAATCCAGCCCCGATACCCTTCCCCACGAGGTGGGGCTGGCACCTCTGCGAAGCCACGGTCTCAAAAAATGATTCTGTGAGGAGGCAGGTCAGAGAAGCGCAGGCAGCCCGGCCGCCTCCCATCGCACCGCTGTGAATTGTTGGGATTTAGAAGGTTGGAAAGAGCAGAACCCCAAAATATCCAAGGGGCCACCGCAGCTGAGACCTCCGGCGAGTGGAGCGGAGGAGGGAGTGCTGGCTGTTCGCTAACGACTTCCCGGTACGAGACACACCCCCCCGCCCTGGCCCAGGCCCCAGTCCAGGCCCCGCTCCAGGCCGCGGCCCAGGCCTCGGCCCCGGGCGAGCCCTTCGGCGGGGCCGGGCGGGTGGGGGGACCCGTGCTGCCACCTGCCGGCTCCGGATCTTCCTTCTCCCCTCGCTTTGTGCCCTGCACAAATGATCCTACCTTATCTTCTGGTTTTCAAACTCGTCTGGGACCACGCGTATCCCAAGCAGTCATGTAACATCCAGCATGTTTTATCCTACGCTGTAATGTAAATATTAATAACACCGACTGCACGTTTAACAGGGGTGATTTTCTGAAAAAGTATGTCTAACATAAATGGCAATTGCTTTTTTTTTTTTTTCTTTCTTTGCAAGAGCTTGTTTCAGAAACAATTCCTTTGGTTTAGGTTGTGCCAATACTCCCAGGGCGCATACTCTATATATGCCTGCAGTCTTGATTTTCCTACTTATCCAGATAAAGACCCCTGCCCAAATTTGCATCTGCTCAAGACTGCACCTGCTCTCTCCTGTCTGAACATTAAGTTTTCTTTTACATAGAAAAAAAAAGGGGGATGGCGAAAGGACAGGTATGGTGTTTCAAGCATGAAATCAGGACAGAAGTTTTTAAGCGTCAAGACTTGGCAACAGAGGGGTGCCCTCATGCCCCGTAACACAGTCATATCCTGAATGTCCTTTTGTGATTGGAGTCCGTTGTGTTTCGAGACACGGCAACTCAAATCCACAAAACCCCCACGTACTGTAGTATGAGACTAGGCACCAGCTTAGGGTTGTAGATTCTTCCAGGGTGTCTTCCAAAAGGATGTCTCTCTTCCAGAGGATATCTTCTCAGGATAACCACTACAAGTCCTCTAGAACTGCAGAAATTGAAATATCTTCTGAGCCATGTAATGGTTGGGAGGCTGTAGTTTCACATTATCACAGAAGAAGCGAGCATCACAGCTGCTAGATTCCCATGATTTTGGACAAAATCCTGTGAGTTGTAAAGCATCTATGAGGGATGGCACGTGTGAGCGGAGAGCTCCTGCTTTCATCTTCCGATGAAAAATATTCTTAGAGAGAGGAAGTTGATGCAACACATTAAAATCCTCACTTTCTTAGCCAAAATAGAAATGCCTCTATGGGTATGCCCATATTGCAGCCAAATTCATGACTACAGCTCCAAGTAGTTCAGACTACCATAATTCCCACCCACAGGCTTCTGCTGTATTAGCAATAGTAAGGGGTAAAGATACATTGACTCAGCTCTCCTCTCCTTGACATTATTTGGGTCAAATGGAAAGGATTTTTTTCTTCATCTTATATAATAGAAAAGCTGTCAAGCAGATGACCTTGACCATTCAGCCATAAAACTATGGTATCATGCAAATTTTTAGTTCATTCCAAATTAATCTTATTGTGCCTTTTTAAACAAAAACCTCTAGAAGTTAAAAAACGAAGCATGGAGTCTCAAAGGAAAAAAATGCACAACAGTTATTAACAAAAACCTTACTACATTCACCAGACTTGGTCCATGACTATTCAGTACTTTTGATGAACTCATACAGCCAGTCTTGTTAAAGCCTTTTGAAAGTTTGGGTAAACAGTACTAGCTTTTTTCCCCTGCCTAGGAGCACATTTAAAGAACAGTAATTGAAGAGGGAGATTTTCCAGGGTGAGGCTGCTTGATTAGGTATCAGACCGTGACAGCCAAAGTATTTTTATGGATCAAAAATACAGCTAGTGAGTGGAAAACATGATAGAAATGAATACTACCTTTCTTCATGACAAAAAGTTAATAGAGGGTTGTTTCAAGTTTCTGTATTAGATATGACATGGTTTGATAGGTAAAATAAATAAGGCAGAAGGTCAGTTAAAGAAGAGGGATGAATGAGGTGACTCTCACAAATGGTACAACGTGTACCATTTCACTAATGCTGGCCACCTTACCATGCCCTGTTGCCCTGTCTAAGCAGGTTGTTTCACCCTACTCCCTTTGGGAGGTGGAGTAAATTGCTGTGGTGAGGTTCTCGTTTCTCTCCACTGACCACAGAGGGAACCCAGGCATCCACCCTCTCTACTTGCTCACCTTTTCTTTTGGCAAGTTACCCCTCCTGCTTCAAGTTCTGTCATTTACTAATGTCCAGAAAAGACAAAGTAGAAATTCAGAGAATCTTAACTGGATTTAACTGAAGGGGTAACACAATATGACGATCGATGAAACTCATTGTTAATAAATGATAAATGATAAATAATTCCCCCCAGGGACACCTACATTGGCTGACAGGGTCTCCTACAGGAGACCTCTTTTCATTGACTGTATGGCCTATGCCCAAGCCATTCAGTGCAGGAACTATGAGGCAGAAATGTGGCTCACAGGCTGACAGAAGGCAACAGGCTGCTTTCCAGACAAGGTACACCATGTATACATGGGTCAGTTTAGATGCAGTCATAGGGGATGGAGGTAATGAGCTTAGGCAGACCACTTTGTGAATGAGGGTTCCTACTTTGCACCTATGGTACAGGTGCAAAGGTCCTTTGTGCTGTGGAAACAACAGATATTTGTAAATATTTATGAGATCCCCTCTCAGTCTTCTCTTCTTCAGGCTAAACAAGCCCAGCTCTCTCAGCCTTTCCTCGTGGGGGAGATGCTCCAGTCCTCTCATCATCTTTGTAGCCCTCCTCTAGACTCCTAGATAGAGTTCCTCATCTTTCTTGAACTGGGGAGCCCAGAACTGGACGCAGTACTCCACATGCGGTCTCACTAGGGCAGCGGGGGAGGATAACCATTCATGATTAATTGCTTCTCACAGGATGCTTCCTGTGGTGGGCTGAGGTCCTAAGAGCCCACCCACAGCCAGTTTTTTTTGTTTGTTTCCTGCAAAAAAGTGGGCTGTACAGAAGGTGAGAATACAATTCCTCTAATTCAGAGAAACGGTGTCAAAACTGGAGGCTGGACTGTTAGCCCCTGATGAATGGTTACTTTTACTGCTACATTTGTTATCACATTACATTAACACAATTAATATGCACAAACAGTAGATGCTAAGCTACTCCTCTCTTAGAAGAGGCTGATTGTTTTTTGCTGCAATCAGAAATGCAGTTTGTGAAGGTCATGAATCATCTAATTTCTCCGCAATGGCTGATCTCAGAGTGTGACCAAACCAGCCTCCATTTACTGGTTAATAGTTAACAGTTTATTTCAAGTGCCTGATAAATTCTGAGTCAGGTCTCCTGAAAACATCTGAGGGCTCAGAGTTAATGTTTATTTTAGCAGGGTGAAAATATGAACCACTTACTTCTGTAGCCTCTTGTGATTTGATTTTATTTCCAGCATGAAACAAATGGGGCACAAGCAGCCACCTGCCTTGCCAGGGAGATCTAACAAAAGAGCCGAGCAGAAAAGTCTCTCAGAAATAGAAGACCAGATGGGAGGAAGCTACAAAGATTGGAATAACAAGTTACCACTTCTATCAAATAGCTTAAGATAGTTTAAGGCCAAACATCTACCCTCATCTAAGTTTTGATCAAGCTACACAGTTTTTGCAAACCTTTTTCAATTCCATAATCTCTAACTACTCTCTCTACATTTCTTTGCTTAAATCCAGTATAGACTATACTACTTCTTAAAATCCACACTCCTTAATTTCTTCTTTCCTTTCAACTAGCTGGATCATGCCATCTTCAGTTTTACGATCCTTCCAGCTGATAACTGAGAAGCAAGAGAGCACCTACAGCTTGTTAGTAAAAAACCTGAAAAGTAAAGCCTTGGACAGCTGTTAGCCTTCATGTGGGTCTAATTTATAATAGAGGATGAGTTAGCCCAGAATCTGGGAGACCTTTCCAGCTCCTTTCCACAGTCACCTCCCACCCTGACAGCACCTCTAAATCTCCGTGTCCCATAGAAGGGACAAATGAGCCATCATTTTCATCTCCTGAAATGCCACAGCTTTTAGATTAATGCTTTGAGACAAGCTGACCCGAATTTCAGTTTATGTTTATATGTAACTGCAGCAGTTCGGGGGCTGCTTCATAAAACCATTCCTTTCACAGAGGCGAGGAGGATGCAAGTGAGAAACAAAGCAAGCGTCCAGGAGCTCTTTCCTGGTAAATGCTGCAAGTGTCTGAGAGTTAGCAGCTTCAGGACTTTGTGATTTCCATTAGTCTAACCTTTTATTTTAACTTTTGGCCTCCACAAGGCAAGGAGTTCTGCAATATAATCACACACTGAGAACAAACAATTACTTCCTTCAGTTTTAAACCTTCTACTACAAGACTGTAATGGCTACTCTCACTATTGCTAGCTTCCTGCTAGTTTTTCATCCTTTGTATTGGCAATTTGAGGACAGAGGCAATGAGGTAAATGTTTTATCTAGAGAACAAACTCCACTTCCATTCCCTGGATTGCCTAAATCCTTCCATTTTAAAAAGGCCTTGAGTTTCAAGTTGTTACAGTTCTTGTGCCTTCATACAAAGGTTTGTTACAAATCGTTTCTCTTTCATGATCACAAGATGTACTTACAATGAGTGTAAGAACATTGTGAAATTGTGTGCCTCATCCATCAAAACACAGGCTTTGACCTGAAGCTCCCTGAAACGGATGGATTTTTTTTCTACCCGCTCTGAAGAACACAGCTAACAAGTGTTTGCTGTGATTTTTCCATTTGTACTCTCTTGGTTTTTATTTCCTTTTATTACAATCCATTTTCCGTATGTCCAGAAGTTAGCTAATTTATAACCCTAATCAAAACCTCGTAATAGCATTTAAATTCAGGTCCATCCTTCTTCACTGAAGAATTTTAGCATAGGTCTCATTTAGGTACGCTTTTAACTGTTAATAATATTCCTAAGAGCTAAGAAAATACTTCAGCCCTCAGCTGACCAGCAACAGGCTATGTGATCAGGCCCCTACTTGCCATGGAAATCTTTTTCTACAGTCACTGATGTCTTCCAACCAGAGTGGATATTCCTATTTATTTTTCTTTTACCCTCTTCCATTCTCATTTTCCATGTATGTATTCTATAGTGAAGCTTTTGTTTTACACTTTGTATCCTCTCTTTTCTCTTTTGGACAACCCCCCTTTTGTTTCACCTTTTAATTTCAGTTATCTTTTCCATTCAGTTTCATTTGTCTATAGTAAATTGATTTTCTCCTTTCTCCTTTTTCTGATTTAAGAATAACAATCTTGCTATGTTATTTTATAGTAATCTCATCTGTGCTTTAGAGAATTATAAGCTTCTTTATTTGAATTAAATACGAACAAGCTCACTCCAATAATAATATCTTACATTAACATCTCCAATATATTCTAAAAGTGCTCTTTACTCTGTTATTTTTACTCCTTAAACAGACCAGCTTTGACACAAGCAGGTGTTTGAAGTCAATTAGATTGTATCATATTAAATCTGGAATGAGTTTCACCCAGCACTTCTGTTTAAATTAGGGATTTAGATCCAGTATCAACAAGCATTAATAATTTCTGCAACTTCCTCTATCTCACAGAAGCTGTTTTCTCAGTGTGATAAAAGGATAAATATAATTCACATTCTATGAAAAAAAAGTTCTCATAATAGAAACTTTTTCCTTGAGCATTTTGCTTCTTCCATCTTTATGATTTTAAGTTTTCCCTCTGATTTAAGAGTTTCTTGCCCCTGGTGTGAAGGAAGGTTGGGATACCTTATACTCAAAGCTGCTGGAACTGATCAGTGAAGTGATGTGTTAGGCCAAATATGGAACTGATTTGCTCCCATAAGCAATTTAAGCAATGTTTCAGTGAAGTTGGCATAAGCGTAAATCAGCACAGAACATAGCGCTACGTTTCTGCAATGGCTCTGAAGATGGAAACATCAGAACAATCCTAATTATTACTGATAACTAAATAGCCAAAGAAAGGCAATCTGTAATTATGTTTACCTCCCACTTGGCATTTTAAATGGAAAAATCCAAGCAAGCAAATTTTCAAATAATATTTTCAGAGTGGAAGCCAGACCAGGAGGTACTAAAGCAATTACTTCAGCAACTTCCTTTTATAAAGGGAATCACCAGCAACAGGTTTCATTTCTAGGTAACTTCCCAGGCTCCCAAGAAACAAAGCAGCATCTACAGTCTGGAAAGGTGTCAAAACAGTAGCATGCAATTCACAACAACTCAGAAACAAAGTGCCAAGGAATACACTGCTTCAGCAAACATGATTTGCATCAAATTTTCCCATAACAGAACTACATAGAGGATAATTATATTATAGCAGGAGAAAAAAGTTTCCATTTCAGCTGTGAACAGCAGACACTGTTTGTCAGAGGCGATTTTAAAGTATTTTTGCTCTTGAATTTAGAGCAGGATTATGTCTATATAATTAGATAGGAGAATATTTTTTTGAGGTGGCTGAAGGTCAAATCCCATTATACTTATTTATACCTTGGCTATGAATAGTTCCACTGATCTCAATAAGACTTCTGGAGGCATACCCAAGGTGAGTAATGATGAAAAACTTGGTTATTAAAAAAGAAAGGGCAAAAGCAAAACAGAACAGTTTCATAAGATCAATCAAATTTCTAAATAGTGAAATTGAAAATGCACTCAAAAGAATGACACAGAAATGAATTCCCAGAAACACTGTGATGTAAAGGGATGCATTGGGGAGTGGTGCGCTGTATTTTAGTCATAAATATATGGTTAAAGACACAGAAAGATAGGAAATTCTGAATGCAGCATTTTTATGTAAACTCTCTACAGGATTTTACAGCATGGCAATGTTTCAAATGTAACCATGTTGCCCTTATGCTATGTTTGAAATGGTTTTAATAAACTTTAGTGTTGTTTTAGTAGGCTTTAGTGCCAAGATATAATGTCTAATACAGTGAAAGTCCAATTAACTAGCTATCATACTGGAATACTCTGTGGTTTTTTGTCTCTTTATACAAGTTTGAAAGGCAGCTAGGAAGTCCTCTTTCATATTTGAGGAGGGAAAGATTTTCTGTTACAGAAGTAACTGTTACTAACAAAATCATCATAGCATCCTTTTTTCTAGTTCTAAACTAGGACTAGAAGAGGACTTGAAAATTTTACACAGTAAGTTTCTAATTTGAAGATCACAGACAAGCAAAAATTTCCTTGTTACTCTCCAAGAACATGCTGGTATCAATTACATTTGCATGTTCTAAATTCCACTTTGATCATCCTTTCTTCTCTTAATCTCCCAGTCCCATCTTCACACATGTAAGTAAGTCATGACCGTCTTTATACTCCTAATTACATTAATATTTGCTTTCTAAGTAATTTCTATTATCCACCAATAGCTGACACATCCGTTGCCCAAGGGCCAGACATAGGCAGATGAAGCAAGAGCCCATGAAGGGGTTCCATGCTTTTAGGAAAAATCATTGTGATACATTTCATTTCACAGTGATCAGTTTACCCTTTGAAGGTCACAATATTATCCTTCTGTAAGGGGATAAAAAGAGAAAAGCTGTTCTTTACCGCCAAATTCAATCAAATTCTTTTGAGCTTTAACAAGCGCCTAGAGGAGAAGTCCTGCTTCTCTCTGCATACTGCCAGTATGGGTGGGGAGGAGTTCAAAGAGGAAGGGAAAAAGGGAATCACAATGGCTCGTCCAGCCAAGAGGTGAAACAAAAGTGTAGTAACATGGCTAGAGGCAGGACAAAGTGACTCCTGACTGAATGTGATTTTGCCCTGAGGCAAAGTAGTCACTCTTCAATGACCTTTTCCTCCTGACCAGGAACAACACTGACAAGCTTGGCACCACTTTAATTTTTTCATAGGGAACAACTATGGCTCACAGCCTAGAGAAATGTCTTAAAATTAGAGTATAAAATGCAGAAGATACTTGATATGCATGAATGTCAATAGTGACGAGGTGGGTTCCACTGAAACCACAGGTTTATTCTTTATATGTCGCTTTTTCTAATGATTCACGTGATGACAGTATTGAACTTGCGAATAAAAATAAAGTTCTTCCAACTGTCACAAACCTGCATTGTGAAAATAACTTCACATTTAAAGGTAACAAGTTGCATTCATTTTGGGTCCTGTGTCATTTTTAGTCACTAGGATCATGCCATCTGATTCTGCTAAACTTGCACTCAGATTCCCATTCGTGGGCTGCTGCAGTCCATAGGACTTCTCTTAGATACATGGATCTGTTTATCATGAACAAGAAACTTGATGAATTTATAAGACCTAAAGCAAATTCTGTCTTAACTACCAGCTAACTTCCTCCATCCCTTTCATGGTTCTGGAAAGAGTGAAAACATAGTACCTCTTTTTGTAGGCCATAATTCTGTAACTTCTTGTAGGCATATAGACCTCTGTACACATCCACGCACAGTGCCCTATTAAACTCCAAGAACATGACAGAATAGTAGCCTTGGGTTGTCATGCGTTGATGGAGTCTGATTAGACCTTAAAATGCTGCAGTTAGAAAAAAGAAATCTATGCAAAACTCACATTTTGCCCACTTACCAGAACTTCTTGTATTGTGATCCCTTTGAATCACAATTGCTTACTTTCTGATTGAGCCCCCACTCCTGTATTTCCATGTCATTTGGTGAGTACATCCACACTAACCCCCCTGAAATTTGGGAAAAGAGCTTTTTCTTTCATATAGCAGAAAGTCGAGAAAAACTAGAGTGTTGGTTCCTTCATACAGTAAAATATATCAATCTATCTAGATAGGTACAAAATACTGGAGGACTTGGCTGATTTTGGTGAATGGGAAGTAGTAGTAAGGAAAGAACTGAGCTGGCTGGCGGCGTGGACACAGCAGGGCTGCTCCCTCCACACGGTGCCGGCTGTTCACAAACTCAAGAGTCCTCTCTGAAGAAAGCTGATTTGAGACCTTGACTCACAGTTGAGCAATGAAGGCTAAACTAACTTCCTACAGAAGACCTGGGTGGGGAGTTCCTCCTGGGCCCCTATTTTCATTGCATCTCTAGCATTTGTGCATCAGGGAAGAGTTTACTACAGCTCAGTGGCTGTGTTTACAGCTTGGGTTGCCTCGTGGTTTCTAAGACCTTCTTTTCAGTTGCCTGTAACACAGGCAAATTCTAATATTCCAGGTCAGGTTTTTCCGTGATAAGGATGTCTCAAGCTGGTTGATTTACCTGTCTCATTTTCAGTGAGCTGTGATTCGGACACCTACCAGGCAGAAGTAATAGAGCTCAATCCTGATGAAAGAAAACACTCCTACAGCCGAAGTGCTCCAAGACCTGCAAGGTTTGGAGAGAGGGCAGAGCAGGGACACCCGATGAGGGGAAGTGAAGGCCCGTGCACCTCGCCTGGCATGAGCAACCAATGCTGCCCAGCTGAAGCCCCAGGGAACTGACGCTCAGCAGGCCCAACCACGGGCTGCTTCATCAGCCTCCTCTGCGCTGCCTCCGCGCTGATCACAAAACCAGCAGAAAACCACTCACTGTCATTGTTGAGCTAGTTTTTCAACAGCTCATCAAGCTCAATTGGCTTGGAGAAAGGTCAAGCAGAAGCCAGTTCCAGCACAAAGAAAGGGGTGGGAGAAGGAGAGGGAGAAAGGGGTGAAACTGCAACCCTAGAGAAAGCAGACTAACTCTTGATTTGAAGTGCAGGGTGATTTCCCTTGATTAGGGAAGCTAGGCTTTGGACTAATCCATAGGATGGAGAGGAAGAACCTAGTCTATTTGAGGATAAAAACATAGACAGAGCAGTGGCAACATGATGAATAGCTCTTTCTGGCTTTGTAACCTAAAAGAGAGTGCCTTGACAGAGAGCTGTAGTTAGGGCTGTCTGGAAGATGATGAGTGCAAATGTGTT
This sequence comes from Gorsachius magnificus, assembly GCA_034008185.1. Taxonomy (NCBI): domain Eukaryota; kingdom Metazoa; phylum Chordata; class Aves; order Pelecaniformes; family Ardeidae; genus Gorsachius; species Gorsachius magnificus. Next base: position 65,678,068 of record CM067081.1, on the reverse strand, counting down.
TGTGTTTAATGAGCATGCACGCTCATTTGCTCATTTAGAAGAAAGAAGTCATAAAGGAAGGCAATAACCAGAAACAAAACCAGAAATTGCCATGCTTCACAAACTGCTACCTGTTCACAGCTTTTGCAGTGACCTCATGCCTGGCAAAGAGGTGCAACAAATAAACCACTGGAGTGCCAGCATGTTTTGAGGACAAGGAATAAGCCTCCCTCACCACCCTTCTCTTCTGTTTGTAAAGCCTTGTCTAGGATTTAGAGGTACATGCCTCTGTTTTATGGATTCATCCATGTTTAAAAAGCAGTGTGCTTCTTTCAGCAGTTTGTACCTCCCCTGTCATTACCAACAGTCCCACTGAGGTCCCCTGTGGTATCTGCAGAAAGCACTCATCTGGTCACGGAGGTTCAACATCCCAGAAGACAGAGACACTGCCAGAGGAGGAAAAAGAGAGACAGATTGAGGTGCTGAACACCAAGGCCACAGCAAGCCTGTGACACATGGGGGGCAGCAGTTAGTAGCTGGCATGATGTACACCTTCAACCACTTGCTCAATTTGTCTCCGAAAGAAGATCAGCTCAGCAGAAACCAACCCTGTTCTGTGACAAACCTTTCAGCCCATGTGAACTTACAAAATACTGTTAGCCTGGAGACCAAATGGGGCCCATAGGCAAGACAAGGCATATAAATACCTAGGGAAGGCTACCAAGGAAACAAATAAACAAGCTCTAATTTTCTCCTCCAAAATTAGGCAGCTTTCATACTGTGGGAGACTAGAAAGGCCTGAGTTACCCTGATGCCAGTACAGTCATTATTAGCTCAGGTTTTTGGCTGTTGTACAGGGCTGACATTCTCGTTCTTGAGAGGGTTTTGCTCTAGTATGGAAGTTGGTAGGGAACTTCAATGTGTTGTCCGCCTTCGTAAGCTAGCCCAAGTGCCTGAATTCCAGAACATCTGGAGACCAACCGTGGTGACCACGTGTCGCCACACTGTCAGGAAGGCTAATGAACAACCTCACTGTAATTAAATGGTGTCCTCAGATGCTCTAAGATGAAAAACAAACCAACCCCAGACAATGTGTGCAGCTTGCATACATGCACTACCCAGACAGTAAAGCATTCCAGATTCCTTCCTAACAAGTGACTTTAGATGTTCTTCATGCCCACACTTACTATGGTGAAGACCTCCTGCTACAGGCGACTCAGTGATTTGGAAAAATTATCTTGCAACAGGCCTCTGCATCTGAGGGCTAGAGAGCAAATTACAGGCTCTTAATGTTTTCCCAAATATTTTCACATACGCTCTGTTATTATCTATATTGCATTACAGACTATCATGAGCCATTTGACTTTAACAACAGGCAACTTAAATTGTACGCTGTAGATTGGAGCGCATTCATACAAGGTGACGTCGGCGGTAATAGCGAAACACACTGGGCTGTGCCTGGCGAACGTGTTCTCTTGAGGTCAGGGGAAGCTCAGACTCCTGAGGACTTCACAACCTTGAGCCTTTACGGCCTTACCTCGGGAGCTCTTCTACATACCTGGAACCTGTCCACGTCACCATTTTCCTAAATTCTCCCAAAGATCTGAAACAACACATGGTACTCTCCCATCTTACCGCATCCGAATATTAGGGGTGGGTTACTATGAAACAGAGACGATCCTTTCAGTAAGCGGTGAATGGGAGGCGCATAGTCATGGGATAAGGCACGTCCCTGGCTGAGTCCGCGTTGTTAGCTGTGGTACCCTGCCCAAATGAGTACTGGGCCAGACGGATTTGTCGTCTCATTTAGCTAGGCTATGGTTAACATACAAAAGCGACACATTGCCATCAGTGCAAGCTGGCTGGTGACGCTTTCAGGAGAATCCCCTGTCTGACTGACCGCGGCTAGCTGGAAATTCACACACGCAGAAACGTGGGGATGTGGGTATCTGCTTCAAGCAACTGCTGAAAACATCTGTGAAGGGAGCGGCGTTCTCTCTTATAGCACGTGTTACTTGTCAACAAAACCTAAAATCCCAGTTGCATTTTCACTCTATTACTGAAACCGTTTTCTGTCCTAACTTGTCTGCATCACTATTAGAAACTATTGATACCTGTTTTGAACCAGAAAGAGCTACATTTCAGTAGTACGTGAAAGTAACTCAAGTACAGCAGAATCTTGGTAAAATACAGAAATAATTGTTTTAAGTGCTTTAACTGCTATAATTCAGTAGCAGCAGCACTGCTGTAAATCAATGATCATACTTAAGCCTTTAGGTATTTCTTTATTATGTGGATAATAAATCAATGCGTAAGGTGAGAGCACATACACTGAGGATCCCTTTACCGATTCAGATCTTCATGGTCTAAACTCATTGATACAAGATTCTTCTTTTCTCTTTCTGAAGTGGTGCCTGCCACTTACGTTGCCCATGGGAATTTGCAGGTAGTATCCACGCAAAGAGAAAGTCTGTTCTTTTTACGCTTTCATACCGGGCACCCAGAAGAGACCCACTTGCTTTGCACTACCCCAGAGAAGCACTCAGCTTCAATGAGTTTCTTTTTCCCAACTCTGGGATTGAGATGGGAATCCAGGTAGAAAATGGGAATCCGAGGTGAAGGCTGCACACACCACTGCAAAATCCTGCTGTACAATAATGAAAGTGGAACATCCTCCCCCCCCCCCCCCAGTATTTCACACAACACTGGATCATATCCCATATTATTATTTTGGAGTCTCTTATAAGAATTTTTTTTTTTTTCCCAAAAAATTTAACATCCTCTCTCTCTGGGTATCTACAGTACTTTAATATTTGGCAGGCATCTGATTCTGAACTGAAATTATGTACCACCAGGTACAGCTGCAAAACCACACACCTGGGCAGTAAAAGCAGAATAAGCAAAACTAACTGGGCATGGCTTAAAAAAACCCCAAAACAAAACCTGCTACAGAGCTATTCCTTTTTAGCAGGTAAGCAAAAATCTAAGCCTCTCATAAATGTGAAACCTAGACTGGCTAAAGAAATTCTAACAGTTTCAACATGAGACGTGCAAGTGTGGGGACGCACGTTCATTTATTATGAAAAGTGCTGCTCTCTGAATGCTTTCGTGTGGGGAGGGAGAGGAAATTGATACCCATCAAACTCTCTTGAAAAAACTCTTTAACAGTTGCTTCCCCTCCAGTTGATCTGCACGTTATCCCTTTCCTTGCCAAAAATTTATAACGTCTTTATGTCCCATTAGAACGCTTTTTTCTGGATTTGCTTGGCATGAAGAGGATTGATGCAAAAACGATCGGCTAGATCTCCGGGTAATTTAAACGACGGCAATTCCGTCACCTGAACTGGAATTAAGCTGAATTACAGCAGCTGGCTGGGGAAGCGGCCAGATCCACCCCTCGGCCAGCGAGCGACCCCCGGTCCCTGCAGAACCCCCACCGCTCGCCAAGGCCAGCGCGCCCCCGGGCAGCCGGCAGAGCTCGGCCGGAGGCCCCGGGTTCGGAGCAACTTTCTGCCCCTCCGGGCGTGGGAGAAGCGGGCTTTCCCCCCGGGCCCCGCGGCACCCGGCAGAGCCGCCGAGCTGGCTGCCGTGCTGTCTCCGGCCGGAAAGGCTTTTGGCAGCCCGGGGCTCGCCGGCATCTCCCGAAGGCTCAGCGCGGCCCCGCCGCAGCCGCCCGCCGCCCGCTCCGCCGGGGCAGGGCTGAGGCGGAGGCCCGAGGCTGGGGGCTCACAGAGCTCCGGCCGCCTCCCCGCCCGCGTCCCCTCCCCCTGGCGCCGGCGGAGGGCGGGGGCAGGACGGGGCCGGGCCGGGCCGGGGGTAGGAGGAGCCGGGGCCGGATCGCGGCGGCGGCGGCTCCGGCGGAGCCCCCGCCGGGGGGGGGGGGGGAGGGCCGGGCCGGGCCGCGATGAAGAAGCCGGACGGGAAGGTGGTGCTGCTGGGGGACATGAACGTGGGCAAGACCTCCCTGCTGCACCGCTACATGGAGAGGCGCTTCCAGGAGACGGTCAGCACCGTCGGCGGGGCCTTCTACCTCAAGCAGTGGGGGCCGTACAACATCTCCATCTGGGACACGGCAGGTGAGACCCCGGCCCCTCTGCCGGGCGGCCCGGAGGCGCGGGGGGTGGGTGTGCCGGGGGTGTCCGGCCCTGCCGGCTCCCGCTGTTTCCCGGCGGGAGGGGCCCCCCAGAAACTGGCGGGGCGCTCGCCGGCGGGCTGCCCCTCTGCCCCGGGTCCGGCGGGAGCGGCCCCTGCCCCGCCGCTGTCTCGGGCGGGGACCGCCCGCCGGCACCCTCCGTGGTTTGCTCACAGCCCGGCGCGTGTGTGTCTTTCCCCTAATTTTGGCTCGGCCCTCGCCTAAGGGCTGTCGATGGGAGAGGCTGCGGCCGGGTGACCTCGCTCGGGACAGCTTCGCCTTTCCCGGCAGCCGAGCGCGGGAGGTGGGAGCGCTGAACCCCGGCGGGCGGGGGAGGCCGGGACCCGGAGACCCTCCCTGGGTGCCTGGTTACGCCGGTGCTACCGCGAAGTAAGTTGCTTAAAACAAATGATTCGGCAGCAGAACAGAGCCGGAACAGAGATGTATTCTCGACGGGCCAAAAGCGACCTCACGGCTGCTAACCTCTGGTATTTTGGGACCGTCTTCGTGAAATGTGGACGTACAGAGGAGGCTGCGGCACCCGTTGGCTTTCTTTTGCCCGAGTGGATGGCTACTGACTGCAAACCCAGGCAGGAGTTAGAGAGGTTACGACTTTTTCGTTCATCGCTTCTCGCTGCCTGCTTTCAGAGGTCCGGCCGGTACCGGCTGCTGTCAGGCAACTCGCGAACCGTTCAGCCGTGGCTCCCTCCGTCACCTGCGGGCGAGGGTTTTAACGCGCAGGGCGGTGTGGGGGCTGCAGGCGGTTCCTGTCGGGGATAGCAGTGTGGGGTTGTCCGTCCCGCTGTGTTGGTGGCAGGCGGCATCCCTGGGGTGCAGGAGGGCAACACAGGTTGTGGTTTGGAGGCCTAGGGGTGGAGGAGGTGGGAGGGCACGGACTGGAGAAGTTGTTTGTGGTCTTGGTCATATGAGTGTCTGGCTCTCGGTTGGTAGGTCAGGAAGCTCCCCTCTGTCACGTAGAGGGCCAGGCTACCCTGAAAAATGAGGCATGTGGACATTCTTGCCTGTTAAGCTGCTCGTGGGAGAAGTAGTCTTGTTCAGTGTTTTCCTTGTCTTCTCGTTTAGCTGAATTTTGTTAAAATTCGGTAGTGGCAATATGAAGAATGCAGATTAAATTTTCTTGTGAAACTTGGGGAGCTGCAGTATCGTGCAATATTCCAGTTTCCTCTTGGTGACATTTGGGAGGGAAGTCCATTTGCTGTGTCACTTCATGTCACAATCTAGTCCAAAATGGCTTTTCCTGTGTCAGGAATTGAGAAGGAGGAAGGGGGGAATGAAATTGTCGAAAAGTTACGCAGAAACACTTTTTGGAGTGGGGGGAGGAGGTGTGTAAGAGCTTTCATTCCTTGCATTTCTTAATCTGTTAATATGATGACAGCTCTCTACCCATAGCTCTGTTTTAAATACACTTTTGATGTCCTTTCGAGTATTTTTTTTTTTTAAAATCTATTTTGGTTTTAGAATTGACACATTTTACTGTGGGGAGTCTCCTGTGGGCAATTGCTGCTTGTTTCTAGTAAGCTGGACCCATGTGGGTGAATAGCAGTGGGCTTTATTTCAAAGGAAGAATTATCTTGGTGAGCTTGTTCTTTGGTAATTTTTCTTATGCCCTTCTGCTTTCTTTTTTTTGTTTGTTTTTGGGTTTTTTTTAATCATCTGCTATAAAATAAGTTCCTCCTGGGCTTTGTTTTCTGGTTTTAGAGCCCCTTTTTCAGTTGTTTATTCTTATTGCAGTGTTTTATGCAGTGTTAGCTGAGGATTCAGGTTCCAGCTCTGTATGGCATCTGGAAGGCTCCAGAGGTAGTTCTCCAGGTGCCAGCTCATCGCCTTCCTAGCAGTCGGAGTCCCTCTGCGCCCTGGAGCAGGGCCGGCGCCGATGCTGCTGCCTGTGCAGCACCCCAGGAGAAGCTCCCCCTGCTTCCCGAGCCTTGGTGGGACTTCTGTAGCCACACTGCAGAAGCTGCATTTGCAGCGCGCCAGTTGAAAAGCGTTGTTGTATCGTACTGAAGCATTGTTGTATTGTGCTATGCCACCCTCAGTACGGCTTCCTCGTTCTTCTCCCTTGTTGGAATTAGCGTCCAGCCCAGCTTCCCCTCTCTTGTGCTGCAGAGGGAGGTACGGACTCTTGCACTGTCTCCCCTGTTGACTTGCACTCCTGCAGAACGATGCAAGTGGCCAAGGCTGGGCTAGAGTCTGTTGGGGCCTGTGGGCTCTGGTTTATTAACAGCTCTCGTTAATCTTCTAAGAAACAGCAAGCTCACAGGGCACGTACGTACTGTCTCCTGTCCTGATGAAGAAGGAAGGGGCCCTGTGGACACTGCAGCTCTGTTGACCTTAAGTCGATAAGGGGATTCAAAAGCTCGCGTTATTCTTTTTTATTTATTTATTTTTATTTTTCCGTGGGTGCAGCATGTCTGCAGTCCTTGGTCTGTGGCTCTTATTTCTCTGTGGCGTCACTGTCTTATCTCTAGCAGGTAGGTACCAAGTAGGCTTTGAATTTTTGTAGTAAGGAGTTTAAAATTTAGCTCTTTTGTCTGTTTATTAACCTGACGTTGCATGCTACTGAAATCTTGTGAAGCAGCTGCAGGATCGTCAAATACAGATCCATTGTTTTTTTTAACTGTGTGTGCGTAGATATATAGGGGAATCCAGAAGGAAAACATAACCCAGGAGATGAAAAATTCTTCAGCGCAACAACATGATGAAAGTACAGTTCAATGTCTGCACCCATTTTACCTACCTAAATACTGAGTGCCAACTCAAGATGTCTGTCTTAATACTCCAGTAGTACTTTACACAACGTACCGTGTAGAAATATGGAAGACTTAGAATCATAGAATCACAGAATGCTTTGGGTTGGAAGGGACCCCTAGAGGTCATCTAGCCCAACCCCCCTGCAGTGAGCAGGGACACCGCTAACTGGATCAGGTTGCTCAGAGCCCCGTCCAACCTGGCCTTGAATGTTCCCAGGGATGGGGCCTCCACCACCTCTCTGGGCAGCCCCTTCCAGTGTTTCACCACCCTCATTGTAAAGAATTTTTTCCTTATATCCAATCTAAACCTACCCTGTTTTAGTTTAAAACCATTACCCCTTCTCCTGTCACAGCTGGCCCTACTAACTTGGCCTAGAGAATGAGGGGATGCTTGGTAGTAACTGCTACACTAGTTCAGTACTCTAGTAAAATGCACAGTTATACAAGGTTAACTGGAATGCATGTTCTTTCTGTATTTTCTGAGTTCATGTTATATTTAATATGTGAATGTTTATTTTTGTTGCTTATCAGCATTATTTTGGGACTGATATCTCCATAGAAGTCCCCTATATTTTACTTTCACTTCGGTTTGGATGGTTATTTGTTATTCTGGTATGGGTTAGGCAGTTGGTTGTAACAGTGTAAACCTTGATACGCTGAAATCTTCGTTCCTGTAAGACAGAGTCTTGTTATTACAAGATTAGACTTTAGTGATTGATGAGTGTGTCTGCAGTATCAAAAAGATCAAAAGTTAAGTATGCGTTGGTATTAGTACTACATCGGTTTAATTGCCCATTTTCTGAATTATTTAAAATATGTGCCATTTTTACTCAGCGCTCTGTTGATTTTGCATTACTTGTCACTCTGCTATTCAGAAAAATCTCACATTTTTCCCAGGAAGACTTAAATTTGGTGCCAAAGTGCTTAAAATGAATGTTTCTGTGTTGTTATCGCTCAGTAAATCACAGAAGTGCACACCTGACCTGTTCTACCGAGTTAGGTCTGAAGTGCAAATCAGTTATGCTCGGGGGGACTCTTCTCTTGACTGCACATTCACACCCCTCCTTATCTTGGAAAAAATCAGCTGCTCAGTCTAGTCTAAATCTTTCATGTTGTTATCCGCAAGTCTTGTAAAATGGGTGTGCAGAAGTTGTTAGACTTTGTTATTTTTTATGTAAATGCTTGCAGCAAATAATTCACCATTTCCAGTTTTCCAATCTGATGATTATGAGAGAAGTTATTTGGAAATTGCATTCAACTCCAGGAAACAAATAAGCCACAGATGGAAGAATACTTGGGAGAAGTATCATATGCTTGCCACGTTTTTATGCTCTTTTTTTTTTTTTTCCTAGCCATCTGCTTTTGACTGCTTCTCCGTTGTCAGAGGCTTGGATAGATGGTCTTGTGTCTGACCCAGCGTGGCTGCTATTGTATTCTTGGTGCAGAGCATTATTTATTTACTCCTTAGATTCTGATGCTACAAATTATATTTGCTTGTTTTCTGTTTGGGTCAGTTAATTCGAAGGAATTAAAAAAAAAAAAAAAGCGCATAAACTATACAAAAAAGAAACTGTAAACTTTTAGCATGTTTTAAAGGACTAGTCTTCTGGATAGAGGCTTAGTCTCTAAAGCATTTGAGTGTATGCTTTGAGACCTTCATAGTAGTATGTTTAAAGTTGTATTTTGTCAGAACCGAGGAAAATAAGCAACAGCATCAGCTGGAAGAACTTTCTCACATGAAAGGATTGGAGGTTGGAGACTCAGGATGTCAAAGTTATATATACACGTGTGTGTGTGTATCTTCTAGGCAGCGCTGACAGCAACTGTAGAGTAAACCAAAACTTCCTGCTGGGTGTTGATGGCACGCAGCTCTGAGCTAGCACGTAGCCTTTTATCTCGGGCAGCGTAAACACGCCCTGAAGTTCTGAGGGTCTCGGTCCTGCTCTGCCTTTTTCTAACCTGGAATACCAATGCGTGGTGGTTGCAGCTAACAATTTTGTGGGAGTCTCTAATTCAGGCTTATTTTCTGATGCCTTAATACTTCAAAAGAAAAACCCCGTTTGTTGGATTTTGGTCTCTTTAAGTTGACGTTCGTTCATCTGACAGATAAGTGGTGCCCCCAGCAGCAAGGTTTCTTAATTATTCTGGCTTGTTATTAAAGCAGCAGACCGGTCAGTTAACGACAAGTATTTCATACAGTTCACTTTGTGATCCTGTAATTGTATTTTAAGAAAGAGGCTGGGATTTGAACTTACCAACAGGTAGTCACGCAGCATGATAATGGGGAAACATAAAGGTTAACTGGGTAATCAAACTTTCCTTCTTTTCCTTCCCCTCATCTTAAGCTAGCTGCCAAAGCTAGCTGATCTGACTTTTCTTCTTCTGTGTATATTCAGCTATCAGTTAATATCTTTACACCCCCCACCTCTTTATTTTGCATCTGCAGATTTTTTTTTTTCCCCCTGCAACTGTTGGCTTATCAGAGCTAATAGAGACAAGAGAGATAAATGTAGCCTGGAAAAGGCTTTTCCGTGCCTGGGGTCAGCCGCAGTATATCCATGTGGCGGATGCTTACACCTCTTGTGACCGGTTTGCTGATGCCTGACGGATCGGCGCTTGTGAGCACGTGTGAATTGCTCACAGCTTCTCATCGCCAAGTGTTTCACTGGCCTATGCTGGGCTTTCTTGGGCTAGGCATGAGTGTTCAGCTGGTAAGAAGTGTTAGGTTCCTCCCTCACTTAGGCTTTGAGTCCCTTGACTGTGTGGTTTGGGTTTTTGGTGTGGTGTGGTTGGTTTTTTTTGTTTGTTTGGTTGGGTTTTTTTCCCAGTACTTATCTGTGTAGGTGTACGCTTCCTTCTGCACGTGTTTTTTTTCTCCTGGAAAGGAGGTGACCCAGCAAAGTTGCCAGGGGAAACTTGTGATGGGGTGGGACTCAGTCCTTTGCAATATGAGATGAGCCCAGGTAGGGTACTCTCCCTGCTGCCCTGGAGGCAAACGTTCCCCTGTGGGGTGAACAATATACAAACTGGCTGTAGGTAGGGAGGAAGTGTGGTCCTCTCTCATACTTGAACAGACCAAAGAAATAGTAGGATTAAGCAGCATATTTTCGTCACAGCTGACGATTGATCGTAGCTACTCTGTTTGATGTTCTGCTGGTTCTGACTTTTGGAAGTAGAGGACTACACCGGGAGAAAAGAAGCTGCAGATGAGATGGTTAGGTGGGTTAGTCAAAGCCAAAGAGGACTCTTGAGGCATGTGGGAAAGCCTTTCCAAGACAGGTGAAACGGTGATGTATCAGTTGGGGTTGGGTGTTGCTGAATGTGTGGTGAGGTATGTTTAACTGAGGAGGTCACTTGTGGAAGGGTTTAGAAGATGTCACCTCAAAAAGCGTCTTGGGCATCAGGGATTATTTAGTGAGAAAGGTGGCTGAGAGCGTACCTGCGCTCAAGAGGCTGGAGCTTAACAAGACGCGAGATGGAAATTATGGAGAAGAAAATGCCTTAAGTTTGTTGCTGGTGAGTCACGGCTTGGGGACCAGTTGCCACCAAGAAGCTTTGATTTTTTTTTTAAATTATTATTTTTTTATTTTTTTGCCATTTGCCTTTGGGAAAATTATCCTGCAGAATATGATGTTGGCCTCTGCGTATTAATTGTTCATAATTGTTGCATGTAAAACACTGACGGCTGAGGACCAGTGCCTTGTACATCAATAGTGTGGCTTCCCTGGGATTACTGTCTACAGTTATTGTCCCCACATCTTGAAAAGAAAATCGTAAGAGCGGAGGTTCAAAGGGATACTATGGTTAGCTGCCGAGGAAAAATCTCTTGTTTATGTGGGGGAAACCCCTGAAGAGAGTTCACTGTCAGCGAGCTCCATTTCTAAAGCCTCTGAAGCAGGTTCAGAGGCAGGAATAAAGGTTTAGCTTTAGACCATCCCTGGAAGCATGGTTTTGTTGTTGTGAAACTGTACATCAGATTACTTTTTTTCTGCAATGAATGTTTTCTGAAAAGAGCAGAATAACTTGGGAAGTGGTTAAAAATAATGAATTGTCTGGAGGAAGTTCTGTTTTCCGTGTCCTACAACTTACAAATACAATGATACGCAAGTAAAGTCAAAGGTGGCAAATTCACTGCTGCTGAAAGTAAGGGCTTTTGTTTGCCAACGGAGTAAAAATATGCAAATACCTTGTCAGAGGGAATTGTGAAAAACACATAAGCATCAGAAAGAAATGGGACCAAATTAACACAGTGTGCTTATTCAGCTATGGCTAGTTCACTTTATTGAAGGAGGAATTTTGTTTCTAATGTGTAATTTTAGTACTGCCTCTTGGGGAGGCAAGCTAACGGGGAGGGTGAGCCACTTGTTTGCTGTGAGTACTTGATGCAGGCCAAGCCCAGTGCCGCGTATGAACATCTGCAATAACTTCTGTATTCCAGCCCCATGTTAAATCCCCTCTTTCCATGTGGTATTTAATAATAGCGTGCAAAGTGACTGCGCTGTTCTAGCCTAAAGTGGGGAACTACTTGATGGTTCAGTGAGACTTCCTCTTGAATAGGATCGGTGGCCTCAGGTCTGTGCCTGGCTAAAGCTGGCCATGGCATTGCAGCTTGACGAACACTAGCAACTTCGGAGTCCTCAGTAGCACCTCAACTTCTTTAACAAAAAGGGTTGCCTCTGTTTTCTAATTTTGGCCTGGAGTGAGGCGATACTGCAAAAGGGGGGAGAGGTTAATATTGACCATTTTCAAGTGCGTCCGAATGGATGGTGGAAGGGAGAGCAAGAATATATGTTTGTCTAGTCTTTGGTGCATGGCCTGTGTTCTTGTTTTTCTGTGATAATTTGCTTCTCGACTTTGACTGATACAAATGAGTCTGTACAGGTCCTTGCATTGATTGAATAACTCTATTTTAAAGCCATCTTTTAAAGCCCCAGATCCTAGGCTGGAGTGATACCGAGAATCTTCCTAATGACGAGTTTGTACCTTTGGCATCGCATCCTTTCTTCCCTGCTTACTGACGGAGGAGGTGTATTTTCCAGGTATCGCTGTCACAACTGGCTTGACAGCTGAAAGCTTAGTTTAAATGTTGAGTGTCTGCTTTGTGAAAATACTGAAAATGTATGAGAGAGGGAGGCAGGAACAAGAGAAATGTTTAGTCAAGCAATGTAAATGCAATGGCAAAGCTGCTGACAGAAATTGCAGACATATGGAAATCATCTTCATGGTGGATCGGGAGCAGGTGGGAGAAATTGTAGAGAACTTCAGAAGGGTGTCCAAGAACTGCGTTATTTGCTTCAGTAAAGCAGGTCTCCTAGGAGGGTGTGTGCAAAGGATTAAATGGGTGTTCTGTGCAAGACAGCACGTTATTAATGCCCAGTTGCACTCTTCAGTTTGACTGTAACATTTTGTGAAATGTGTACCTGACCTGTTTTAGGAACTGACCACTCTTTCAACAGTTTGGGCAGGAGGGGGAAAACACTGGGATGGGTTGGGAGGGGATGCTTTTTTCCCCAGCAGTTCTCTCTCTAGCTGGGTAAATAGAGTTGCGCAGAACAGCAAACAGCTTCATTAGCTGTAACACAGAGATGAATGTGTACAAAGTAACTCATGTTGACCCAATTCTGGTTATTTCTGGGGTACCAAGCTCATTCCGTAATGCAAAGCAAATAACTACTTATTTTAAGTACTGCATGTTTAGGTGCCTGAACTTAGGTAGTCTGTGTTGTGGCGCCTTTTTCTACAGACTGTGCAATGAAGTTTTACTCTTTCCTTCAGAAGGGAGGTGACAGGGGGTGCTTGAAATACAAGTGCAGGGCAGGTAATGAGCTGTGAGGCGTATGGTTTTACAATTACTTCTTTGAGCGCTCATGTGTGCCAAGTGCTTTTCTTGTTTCATCTCAGGCGTGCACACACACTATGGTGCTCAGATGCCAAAGCCAGGGAGACTCACAGCCAGCTGTGCAGTGCCTGGGCTGAGCTGCTTTCTGATATTTAGGCTAGTTTAAGTACCTTTACTTCACACTGCAATCGCATCTTATATCATAGATGAGTCGTTTGCTTCACTACAATTACCGTGTCTCATGTTGAAGCCACGAGCCATGTGAGCTTCCAAGTGATTTTTTTTTCCTGAGGCAGTGTTTCACTGGCTGAACTGGAGGTGAACTTGGTAATTCTTTGTCTGAGTCACATTGTACTATTGCTAAATATCCAAACAAGTAACCTTTGTTTGGGTATCCATCGAGAAAGATGCTGAGTCTGTGATGGATACATCTGGAGTCATTAAAAATTATGGAACAGAAAGGATAATTTTTCTCTCCCAAGTCTGAATAATTTGCTTTCTTCCAGGTGAACACTGGGTAGAACATCCCGGGATTTGATCAAAAGGCATCAAACTTGTAATAAAATCCTTTTCCTGCGCCTCGCATATTAACTGTAACTTCATATGCGGTACCTGAAGATGGGCCTAGGAAATGAGATTTGAACTTGGTGATTAAACTTAGGTTATGCAAGTGGTATTGCTGAGAGAGAGGTGGTCAAAGGAAATGAGTTGGGTTTTTTTCTCTGAATATCAATGAATTCTCAACAGACGTAGTTTGCCATCCTTCACCACGGGAGATCCAGGATAACATCCTTTAGGACAACCAACTCAATAAGCATACAGGATTTCCTCATCCGCCTAACCTACCTGGCCATGGAAAAAACCAAGAAAAGTTTTCTCTAGGAGAGAACTTCTTAATATCTTTTTTAAAGGGAGATAGATCATCAGACATGGTTGTGAATCTTCTGGTATATCTTTCCATCTCTTAGGAAGCAGACTAGAATTGAAGCTGGCTTTGCATGGGCCACCAAGGAGCTGTTCATGGAAGAACTCTGCTGACAGCCTAAAGACCTGTGTGAGATTGAATTTGTTAGTGTTTTACAGATAAAGCAAAAAGAAGAAAGTGTGTATTTGAGCTTTTGCCTTTTCACCAATTCCATTGGAGCAAAAAAAACCATTTCAGTCCTGTGTGTAGCATGGCAGAAGCTTTATATACAGGACTCCAGGAGGAGAGACATTTAAAACTTTCAGTACTTAAACAGGTTAACTTATTATGAATTAAAGCTTCTGTGCTTTCAGGTTGTTTCTGTTCCATCCTTTCACAAATTCTTCTTTTGTTTTTTTACTGCCACAAAAATAACTCGGCATATCCTCAGCTACAGAGAATACTTCTTTTTACTTTTTTTCTGGTCTACAGGTTAATGAATTGAAGATTGGAATAACTTTGTTCAGTAATGATTAAGCATCTGATGTAGATACTTCTCCCTCTTCCCTCAGCCTCTCCTGTTGGTCCACTGACACTTTTTCTTTAATCTGTTATGTGATTTAATGTTCCTAACCACTGGTTTTGTACTTCAGGAAATTCCTACAAAATACAGAGAAAAGATGTCCGGCTGTCCAACTGCTCTTACATACTTAGTTTAAAAATAATGTTCTTCAGTACAGCTGAGATAGCAGGATATTTATGTTTCTGCAGCTGATGACTGCTTAGGCATTTTTAATGATGTATAGTATTCGACCATAGATATTTAAATAGTTGAGATTTTAGTTTTCTCTCAGTTATATCATCTGTAAAATGAATGATGGTTTAGCTAGACCTTCCTCTAAGAGTGTATTAAGTAGAAACCCCAAAGAAACAGTTTGGGAGGCAGGGCAAGAGAAATTAATGTGTAGTACGCTTCACAAAGAACATGTAGCAGAAGTTAGGTAGATTGAAATAGCATTTAAAACAAGAGAAATGTCTAAATGCTGGTCATTGGCTGGGTAATAATTTCTCGGCATGGAGTCAACCAACTTTGATTTCTGCTTAAGCTCATGTTCCCAATCCACTCGACGACGGCAGTATAAAAACATAAGTGTGTGATGTTGTGCCCTGGTTGCAGTGACCTTCAGTTGAGCTCCTGGGTTGAGAGCTGGGGTTGGGCTGACCAAATTCCCTTTCTGGTTGTGCAGGTTACTTCAGTGATGGGACTGAAGCTTCATGCAGTTTAATGCCTTGTGTTGTGAAAGTCCTCAGAAGTTCAGTTTCTGTTCTTCATAGCAGGGTCTGTGATCTGGACATACAAATGTGTTGTTGTTCTGTTTTTAATTGCTGAAGTTAGAAATAAGGGTCTCGGTTCTATTTTAGAGGGGTTTTGTTTGTTATTTATTTGTTTCCATTTGCTGGCTGTCATTTGCTCTCTCAAAAAAAAAAAGCAAAGATTTTTGTTTATTCAGAAAAGGGAAAAATGACTAGAGTCCGTAGTAGTTTATAGTTAAAAAACAAATGAAAGAAAAAGCCCTACATAGTTGACTCATTGTCTTCCAAGCTTCATAAAAGGGATCATCAAATCTTGTGGGTTGCTGCAAGTGAGACTTAGGTGTTTTAAAACAAAAAAACCCTGCTGGTATAATGAGTGATTTTTTTTTTTTCCCTTTTTTTCTGATACAGGCTGTTGCTTATGTAAAAAGTAAATCTCTAATTTTGTGAAACTGGAAAGGTCTCAAACTGCTCAGCTCTCCCAACCCCTGCCAGTACGATTACTTCTTATTTTTATGAGGAGGAACAAACACTCCTGTAAGACTGTCTTGAGGACATGAGCTTTCCCTCCCACTGCAGATATAGCTATATATATATATATCTCTCACACATTTGTATTGTTTCCCTTATATCTCTTCCTGTTCTAGCATTGTGTGCCCCTTTCCATATTGTCCTGCTCAACTTCTTTTTTTACTTCAAGCCTTGGAAGCCCAGTGGAAGTGGAATAGTTGGCATCTATCCTCTTTTTTTGAGTGGCAGAGCACTTTGTGACCTAGAGGAGCTGCCTCGTTGCCTTAATTATGAAAGAAAAGGATGTAATGCGTGCAAATCTGTAGGCAGTTCCCTTTCGGTAAGTAGTTTCCCCTCATGGCATGAGGGTTGAATTGGGTAGACATGGGACAGTGGTAACTTTGCCTTTGTAGCTTATTCTGTATAGAGAGTTCAGAACTGAGTTGTTTTTATTGGCACTGTCTTTGTGCCAGGTTGGAGAATGTTAATGAATCAAGATTGATTTTTTTTTTTTTAATTTTTTTTTTTTACCATGCCTGTTTTGTGGTTTTTGTTTCTTTAATCCTAGAATTAATGCCTCTAAACAGTGAATACTAAATATGCTCTTAAGAGTGTAGGCAGAGAAGCCAGAAGTGGAATTAAAAGGGGGAAGTAGTGCTGGAAATGTAAAAGCCATGTGTTCATCTTAGCCAGTGCAAGTTCTGAAAATGCAAGTCCCGCATCCTCTGATAAAAGTATCTGAATGATGTGAACAAGTTTTCAGTACATTCCCGTAAAACCCAGGCAGCAGCTGTATGTCTGGCACAGCCTCCCACTTTTGGTACGTGCTGAAGACAGCCCACCAGATCACCAGGACTTCTTCCTGCTTTTAACAAATGGCAAATATCCAGAAGCACCCAGTGAAGACGACTTCAGCTGAATAGAAACTGGTGGTGGTTGGTAAGGAGTAGAAGCAGTTGTAATTTTCTTGAGGATAAATTATGCGTGAATGAATTGCATGTGTTCTCAGTGGAGAAACCTGCCTATGAATGAACTGACATTGAAACAAATCATAAAAATAACTGTCTATTGAGTAGGCCTAGGTTTATGTCCCGTGTTATTAATGCGAGTTTCTCTTAAAAAAATAGTCGATTTTTCATTCAGTTTGCAAGATCCATGGCCTTTACTTCTACCCATTTAGCAAGGTTTAAATATTTTTCAAATTGCTAGTGAAGGCTGGTTTAACTTTAAACTCAGTGTTACAAATCAGCAGCTAGCATATAGTTATCTACTGCAGTTGAGTTCCATTTCACCAGAAGATGGTTTAACCTTAAATAAGAGGCACTTAACAAGTATCTGCTGGAGCAGACCATCTGTGGGTGCCTGCTAGTGACCTGATGACCATAGCTTCCTAAGGCATTTCAGACAACTCTGTTACTCATGAGTGTGCAAGAATCATTTCCCATTTTTGAAACATGTGACTCAGAAGGTCACTTCTGACAAGACAGTCTGCCAGCTCTCAAGTTCTTTTTTTTGTGCAACGTGGTCTCTGTTTTTCAGAATATGAATACTGTGATTTGTAAGATTTTTTTTTTTTTTTTTTTTTCTTTAGTGCTGAACAGTGATGATTACCAGCATTCGGCTGCTGGCTTGCATTAATTTCTGATTTTAAAAGATCAGTCATTTGGAAGTATTTCTAGTCCTCCTCTTCCTGTCGTCTACTCCTAAACAATCTGGAAAGGTGCTAGTAGGATGAAATATGTATGGAAATAGTGCTTGAGGTACTATCTATGTATGGGCTTAGTAATTAATTTTATCTCCAAAAGGAACCATGGCCAATATACTTGGGTCCCTCTCTCTATATTGTAGGGCCCCAGTGCCTGTACTGAACAAAGCTGTGCTGAGGAAGAGGAGGATGGTCTCTGGCTGTGGGGAAGTGGGAAGGTTCATTCCCAGGGGTCTGTGACCGGGTTGTCCTCAAAGTCTTCTGGGCTGACTACTGAAGGCTAAGAAGCTGTTGCTTCTGGTGCCCTGGTGGTAAAAGTACCCTGGAGATCCCTGAAAATGTCTGAAGGCCGAGCTTTTTGCAGTGTCTTAAAACCCTCTGGCCGGTGTCCTGGGATGGCCCTGAAGCTGAGCACTGTGTGAGGGGCAGCACTGGGCTCTGTCGGCCCCTCGCTGCTGCTAATGCTTCTGAAGTGTTGATGGCAGGATGGAAAGAAGTGTCGTTGAAGTGGGGCTGATGGAAAATAGGTACTGCCATAGCTCATGTTCTTGTAAGTGAAACTCTCCCGTGGGTCTGTGAAAGAGAAAGCTACCTTACTGTTTTGTCGTGTGACTCCCCTTGCGTGGGTGTGTGCAAAAAAGTTTATAGCTGCACGTTGGTGGTTTGGTTTCCTCATACTTGGGAAGGGATTTGAAGACTTGACAGCTAGGAGGCAGAAATACATATGATGTGTTTGGGGTTAAAGTGGCGATACTGAAAAAGAATAATGTTTCTAATACATTAGACCATTTAATTTTATTTATGGTTGGATACAAAACTTAATCCAAAGAGGTTCTGCAATCAGTAACAACAAATGCTGCCCTTAACTAAAATGTTTATTACATTTGTGGTGTTTCCTTGCTCAAAAAAAGGTATGGTGTATTGTATTAGTTGACTTGGTATGTATGTAGTTACCCTTCTGCAAAAAATCCTATGGGGAATTTTGATTTAAAAAAAAAAAGTTGTAAAGAGGTATAAAAGGCAAAAGAAAAGTATCTAATGAGGAAGTTGAAAAACCTAAATAAACTTAAAACAGGAATAAAAATGAAGAAAATCAGGAAGCATTTCTCATCTGTGAGGGAGTGGACAGACCCTGACTTGCTAACTCTTTGCTGGGAGCCGGCAGGAATGCCTGATGAGTGGTAGCATCTCGGAGTGCTAATTGAGGTACATTCCAGAGGGCAATCTCAACCCTCCCCATCTCTGGATTTATTTAATTTTTTAAAATTGCACACCTGTATCAATGTTTGCTTGAGCGAGCTGGAAGCCAAGTTAACTTGCCAGCTCCTTATTGAACAAATATAAAACATCCAGCGTGTGTGGAGTGACCTCCTGGCCCTGCAATGCCAGTCAAACTGTGCTGATACACACCCGGCCATGCATTCCTGCTGGAGCTGAGCACCTACTTCTCGGTTTGAAGAGCAAACCTCGGGAGGGAGCATGGGCTTTGAAGATCTCCTTTCGGGGTGATTCTGAAGATAAGGACTTGGTCACCGCCTCTGCTTAGAAATTGCATAGAGAAGTGGGCTCATCTGCAGTGCTTGTTCCCCTGTGGAAAAGGAATTGCAAGGGAAAAAGTATCACTTTTCAGGTACTGGAAAGAAAAACAAGCTGCTTTTAGAGCTCATCCTGTGGAAAATGAATTGCTTTTCTGTAGGAGGGACTCTTCATGGGGGAGACATTGGCATTCCAGCAGGCGTTGGGACCAAAAGGCTTCTTGCACAACCCAGAAGCGAGCATCTTACGCAGGCGAGGTTGTTTTAACAGCCCCATCCTGTAACTGGCCTCTTTGTTACCCACTGCTGAGCAATGTTTGACCATCAAGCTCTGCTGCTACAGTTAAGTGTTCAGTGCTATTGCTTCCCGTAGAGCTCTTCCAAAGTAAATCCAAAGAGGTTTTTTTCCCCCCCCTCGTGGTTTGCTTCCAATCATATCTTTCCTTAAGAAGGTCACCTGCCATATGACCAGTTCTTTTTTAACTAGCAGTTAAAAGACAATTTTAAAACATAAAGCTTCAGAAGAATTTCGCATCAATGCTTACGTTTTACTTACATTCAAATTTCTAAGTTCATCTTTGCACTTCTGCTCCCATTTTAGTACAGGCATACAGGAGCTTCATAAGTCTCTCGAGCACCCTGCCACATTTTCTTTTCAGTAGAGGTGGTGTTGATGCTAGATCTCAGCTGGAGTTCTGGTGGAGCATTCTCTCATAGACAGAATGATGATGTCCCATAAATCTGGCATGCCCTCATTTCTTTTGCCAGTCTTCAGTGTTTATGTGAAACGTCTTCCTACACAACTGTGAGATTTCAGAGGGAAATAGATAAATACTGGTGGTGTTTTTTCAGTTTGTGTTGCAGATGCACTCAAAATACACTTGCTGGACTGGTGGGGCTAAGGTCAATTCTGTTCTTTTGCAAGGCTCTAGGCTTCCAGACAGCTGAAAAACATGTGAATTGCTTGAAGCTTCTGGGGTTATTTCCTTCACTTAAAAATCAAAACAGTAGATCAATAGAACAAACCAAAATGGGTAGTTTGGAAAAACTAAGTCTTATCTAGCTAAATGAAAATGTTGTTCAGGATTGTAGAGGTGTCAATGGGATCTTGCTGCAGATAGTGTTTTGGGTTTGGTTTTTTTTGGTTTGTTTGTTTGCTTGGTTTGTTTTGCAGGTCTAGCCAAAGTTTTTGTTGGCAGAAACATGCTAGGTCAGGAGCTTTTTTCTATGTAATGCTTTGTGTCACTAGGCATAATGTGATTAAATTTAAAACTTTGGATAGAGAGCATATTGGAGTAAAATTGGTGTTTCTTTGAGAACTTTGGGTTTGAAACTAAAATTCTTGTGCATTTAGAAGCTTGGGCTTACTTTCATTATTCTAATCGTAAGTTCTGATTTGTTCTTGCCAGCAATAAAACTAATTTTGTATTGATGCAACAGAATAGATCCCAGGTATTCTTTTTGTCCCAGAAAAGCTGAAACTAGTTCATGGGCTAAATCTTGTAGATACTAGAGATCTTGTCTGATAGTATTTCTTCTCCTTTATATGGGAGTTGTGCAGCCCTGCCTGGTGAAGACATTGCTGGCTATAGATACCATGAATATGCCTTTAGTCCAAAGACACTGAGTTTATAAGTTCCTTTATAAAAAGATGATTGCAGCTAGAAATACGGAGACTGAACAAATGTGTAAGGCTGCAAATGAAGAGAGAGAGACTAATGGTGTGGAGTGCTGGTAACAGGTTAAGCTAGATTCACTTGGGCAACAACGTGTATTTTGCAAGGTCTGTTGAGTTGGTAGTAGGTGACAAACTGAATTCTTGGTGCCTCCTGGTGTCCTAAAGCCTGTGAGCTGTTCTGAAAAGTATACCAAGTGTTGGGGGGATGAAAGCAGTGGGGACTTTACACAACCTTATAGCTTTGGTGAGACCCTTTTTGGTCTCCTTTAGAATAATATGGAAAGGTTGGAGAAAAGAGCTACAAGTATGGTTAATGGTTTTGAGGAATCTGCCAGAGGCAGAGAGCCTGAATATGAAAAAGGAGGAGGTTGTCATACAAAAATACCTTTTAGAGAGGATAAGGATTTTTTTTTTTTTTGGGGGGGGGGGGGGGGGGGGGCAGGGGGGAAGATGTATAGTGGAGTTTTTATAGTTTTATAGTGGGATGTGGGGTTTTTGGTTTTTTTTTGAAGAGGATACAGAATGAAGGTGGAAGTCTATCAAAATTCAGTCTGAAAGCTGAACTTCTCTTTGGTTGCTTTACGAAATGCAAATTCTTCCTCAGTCACAAGATGAGGGCTGAGCAAAATGCTATCATCTCTGTTACTCAGGAGATCAAACTCAAATGAGGATTACGCTTCATCTCTGGCCTTACTCTGTGAATTTTTCTTTCCTTTTGTGGTTTTTTCCTCTTTTTTTCCTTCTTAACTTGATCTCCTCCTTCCCATGAGTGTGTCCGACGGGTCTGTCTTTGGGAACTGGTAATGGAAGTCTTCACTGCCAGTTATGGAGTGAAAATTGACAAACTACTCTTCGGGGCTGGATTAAAAAAGTTTCTGGGACTATTTAAATAGTTCATGACTGAATAACACAGGATTTGACAAAATGACTGAGGGATGTTTATTATAGTTGAGGTGCAGGTGAGAAAGTTTCATCTGCAGTAATCAGCTTTTTTGGATACCTCTGTGACTTGGCATGCTCTGCAGGACTTGGCAACGGATTGATCGGCACCGGTGTAAGCTGCTTGGCATCTGCTTTTAGTTTAGCTGTCTTTAGAAAGTGAAGCTTTTACTTAAAAGCACATGTCTCTATAAACTGTCACACTGCTAACTGTTGAAAAAGCATAGCAAATTTTTACCCGTGTTTCAGTTGTGGGTTCTTTAAAGGTGTGCTGTGAGTTAAGGCTGTATGTCTTTTGAGTCAGTTCTTCAGCGCATCAGGAAAATGTTGTGACTACATATTTATTTTGGAGCTTCCACCAGCACGTGTCTAGAAAGGTAATCTTTTCCGGAGGATATGAAATAAAACTAACCCTGTAGCAAAAATTCCCATTATTTTCTTTTTTGCCACTTTTACTAAATGGGGTTTTGTGTGTGCCCTTTTGCTGAAGAAAAACATATTGCAACGAGCTGTCATCTTCAGATAAAGCTCAGATGATCCTGTAGATTGTTAACCACGTCTTACAGAGTTTGGCATGTGATGCGCAGTACACCACGCTGACATTACTCTTGCGTAACTTCTCAGCGTGCTATTTGCCCTAACAATAAAAGGCTCATTTAAGTGAACTTCTTTGGAAGAATTGTTTTATGTGAATTGTGCCAAAGTATCACTTTTGGAATGTTAATGCAATTGGTGTTTTAACAGTGATTAAAGAGTTGGTTGAAACTGCTTGACCTATTGGGATAGTTAAAGTTTGAGGAGGGAAAGATGTTCGAGAACATCTTTCTTGGAAAGGATGGGGGCATGAAAGGTGGTGTTCTCCAGCCGGTCAGGGCTGTCTTCAACAGGTTGTGCTATAATCGCTCTCGGTGTATATAGCAAAAAATTAAAAAAGGAAACAGAGCTGAAGTAGAATTACGAGCACTTTCTACTGATGAAAACCGTACGAGGAGAAGCAAATTAATAATAGTAGCTGTCACTTGTTTTAGCTGGTTGTTAAGGTGACTTTCCTTTTGTAAACGAGGCTGTAAACTAGGAATAAGATTGAATCTGTAAAGAAGTAGAGTGTGCATTGCTACTAACTAGCAAAGCTGTTAATCTTTTCAAGGGAAGGCTCATCTTTCAAAAGGTACGTGAAGTGGCTAGAATTTTAGGGCAAAATCTTTTACGTACTCCATATTTGTTGGTCCCTGCTGAAATGTGTCCTGCAAACCTTATTTATTGTGTGTCTGTTATTTTTAGTGTAGTTATTACATTTAAAGGGGAGGGGAAAAAAAGGCTGAAAGAAATCTGGATATAGCTTCTTTTTTCATTAAATGGATTCCTATACTCTATACGTATAGTGGAATTTCCATTTCCAGTAAGTAAACGCCCCCTTTTTCTTTTATTTCAGATGCCTTCTAGGGATTCTTTTTGTAAAGGTTCCAAACTGATTCCTTTCCCAGCCACACTGGTGGTGATTACAGCTCAAAAAATTGAATTCATATGCTGCCTTTGTATTAGAAGAAGCTCAAAGACCAAAACCTCATACGGGATACAGGGTGTGGTGGTTATTTTTTTCCTCTGTAGTTTGTCTTTATGCTGTTTAAAAAGTTACTCTTTTTCTACCTTTGTCCTACTTTCCATATCTGTTTCCATGTCTGTCTCTTTTGTGAAATGTAGTAGGGGGTAGAAATACTTGATTTGTGAATTTACTGCCCTTAATTAAAGCAGGGGAAGTTAAGAGTGCACTGGTTTTCGGTAGTTGCTGGTGTGGACTGGCCTTCCAGTCCTCTTCTCTTGGCAGAATGTTAACAGCTAATTTAGATGCCTGAAAGGACGTTGGTTTTGCTACGTAAAGGAACGGAAATAAAGGACGAGTTTTATTTTTTCCCTTGCATGTTACATTGGAGACAGAATCCCCAGTAACAGGCCTTGATGCTTGGTAATGCTAATAATCTCATCCAGTTTTTCCTGAATACTATCGTAGCTTCTTCTCTTATTCCATGGAGAATGTATTAAAATCTGTTAAATATTCCTGCATAAGTTTGCAGGGGACAAGTGGGTGTCCTCCAAAGATAAAAGATAAGACTTACGCTCTTTTTTTTAAAATTGTGTTTAAGAACTAGTCCTTTCAAACAGCCCTTCAGTTATTCATCGCTCTGTGTTTTTCCTCGGTTTTGATTCCTATTAAAATTTAGGTTCTCGAATAACATGGTTTACATATACCTTGGGATATGTTTTATCCCAGACACTGCTGGCTCACTGATGATAGTTTAGTAGACTTCTAAAAAAACCCCTCTCTTTAATATTTTTATTTACACGGAAGGGTGCATCTTAATCTCTCAGGATAAAAAGCCATGCTGTGGTACCATAGCTCATAAATTTGGGATTATAGTGCCAAGGCAGCAGTTCCAGATGCATCAATACTTTTCTGTGCCTTCAGATAGATAACTAGTTGGATTTTTCTCAAGTAATTTATCAGGCTGTTCAGGAAAAATCAGATCTATTCAATTGAATATTTTAATATTTGGTAGAATTCTATTCTATAATCTGCTAGTAGGTTGTGTAATTTTTGTATATGAATTCAGTGGGGACTAGATTATAGTGACAAAATGTAATGCCACTCCCAGATCAGGAAAATAACTTTACGTTCCTCCTGTATAACAGCGCACTGAACTCTTGAGATCTGCCTCTTATTCGAATGTCGTGGAGTTAAATGTATTAGAAGGCATCTTCTGCTTCACTGTTTATGGTTCGCAAAGCTTTCTCATCGGTGGCAGACAGTTCAAATACATCGCTGGTTCCTTCGAGCCTGGGGCTTGCCTCCATTTGAATATTGTGATTTTTTTTTTCTTTTTTTTTTTTTTCTATGGGAAGATGTTTGTAGCACTTGAAACAAATGTCCTGAGTATATTTGCCTTCCTGAATGCCAGCCTCTAGGGGAGGAGAAGAAGAGCTCCTTTATCTTTATAAAAGCAGCAGCATAAATGTCGAAATGCTGTCAGGCTTGGATCTTAGTAACTCTGGACATGAGCTGGTGAGTAACATCGATGATATGCGGCGCGTGTGTGTTGGTGAGAAGAAAGAACAACACACGCAGCGTGATGGTGCTTTTATGTGTTTTTATGTTTCAAATGGGAGTGAAAAGAAAAATGCTTTACAGACGGCAGTTGTGTAAATTGTTTCTACTTGTTGTAAAAGTATTTTTGAACTACCCTAATTTTCTGAGACCAGATCTACTGATATTTAAGTAATTAATGGGTAACAATTATACAGTGGCTAAGTTCTAGTATTTCTATTCATTGATTTTTTTTTTTTTTTTTTTTTTTGGTGTCCAAGTGAAACATTTGTTAGTGGGGGTGTGATATTTCTAGTATGATAATTAAAGCTGATGGAAGGACAGGGCTCAGTTTGATTGTGATTTTTCATCTTGCCTAAGCAAGAAGTGAATGATTGCTCCTGTTCATGTGGCTTTCTGGCTCACACTGAACTGCTGTTTTGCAGAACGAGCTTTACAAGCCTAAACCAATTCGCATTTGTAGAGTGGGGATGTTTGCAGGGTCCTGGGGAATTTCAGACTCCTTCAGAACTCAAAGTATTTGTTCATTAAGTCAAAAATTACATAGATTTAAGGGAAGAGATAGTCCCTTTTGCCATTTTGAATCTTTTTTTATTATGAGATAGAGATACTTGACTTGGCAATTGAGAGTAAGTTGAGTTTAGAAATGGAGCAGCTTATGCCAGTCGTATATTACATTGAGGCCGCTTTCCTGACTGTTTTTGATGGGTTTTCTTTGGAGAGCTGTATTAAAGCATTGCCATTTGTTCACTGTTCACTTGACCCATGTGGCTGTTACTTTCTTCTTCCACGTGTAGCTCTTTCTATTTCAAAACATGAAAGTAAAGCCCTTTGGGTATTAAGATCAGTACTTTCCTATCTTTATGTTATGTTCTGCTTTGGCCTAGACATCCATATCTGATTTTAATAAATTAAGTAGAAGCTCCTGGAATAGGGCACAGTTCACACCTTGAATGTTGATTCATACTGAAGTAACGAGTATAAGCAAAATGTCATCTTGGTTTTTAGTAGAGCTAGAGGTCTGTTGCATTCTGAAGCTTCCAATATATACAAGTATTTTCTATAATGTAGCATTGTGAATGTATAATATGAGATGAAGGTGGAGCTGAAACGAATTTTCTAGTTGCTCAACTGTAATTGGTTTTGGGTGGTTGGGTGTTTTGGGGAGTTTGTGTGTTTTATTGTTTGGTGCTGCTTTTTCCCTTCCCAGAGACTTATATTCTATGGGGAATTTTGTTTTGGAGGAAAACCAAATGCTGGCATTTTTCTAATGGATCTGGAAATCATGTATTCAGACAGCTCCTGGATATGTAAAAATTGAGTTCTCCAGTGCTTTCTGACTCACTTGTTTCCACTAATTTCTACTTACGTACTCCATGTTAATCCTTTGGGTTGGAGAGCTTTATTTTTTATCCCCAGGTAACCACAGGCATAGTCCAGTTCTTAATAAAGCTCCTTACTTCAAGGGAAGTGTGATAAAGCCACATAGAAGAAATAAATATCAAGCCTGAACAAGGTCATGAAGAACTCTGACTTCATCAGTGTCAAAACTTTACAGCCTGACTCATGTGTGAACAGGGGAATTTTCCTGAAACCTTCAGGGACCTTTATTGTTTGTTCTTTGATACTCAGTACGTATCTCTGTATACATGCGCAAACAGAAATCTCAGTTCCTAGCAAAATTGTTTCCCGTAATGTCCTTTGAAGTGTCACAACTTTACTGCTTTGTCTGCAAACACGAGGAAATGCTGCTCCTTAAAGAGGAGCTTCTTTGTCTGGTCTTGTGATCACGCAGATGCGCCCACTGAAGTAACTCAAGAGCATCAGGGTCACCCTTTGAACCTTCATCCACTGCAGTGAACCCTCAACTCTCGTTTCTTTCTAATACTGATTTCTGTGCTGTCTCATGGGTGTCATACTTTCTCTTTTCTTTCCTGTTTTGGCTATTTCCTTAGGGCACGGATTCCTGTCGCTCTTCATGTACGCTCAAGTTCAGACTCTATTACAAAGGCGAAAGAGAATTTGAAAGGCAAAACCTAGCTGATGCCTTGTGTTTGTGTTAATTCCTCTCAACTGTTCAGATTGCAATCCTGCTTAAATTACAGTGAAAATCCTTGGAAGATACCTGGTTTTATGGACTGAGAACTTCTGGACAATTTTGCACTCTTGTTCATTCTTAATGCAGTGTTGGTGTGCTTTTGTTGCTCACCTCCATGTATTTTTCCACACTGCATATTACTTTAGGAACTTGGAATTTAGGACCCCGCTCGGACTGTGATATCAGAGTAACGACGGTACTTTTTTTTCCCAGTACTTTCTGGAAGACCTCTTTAGTATTTCTCGTGTTTTATTCCCTCAAGACTTAAGGCAGCAGTCTGATTTGCATTCTTGTACGTGCTCAACACGGAGAGATTTAAAACTCGTTCTTCAGGTAGGGGATTTCTTGAAAGAGTGTGTGTGGGAAGTTATGCTACTTAAGAAGTTGTGGTGAAAGCCTTTGAAGAGGTGGTAGGTAAGGAACATTGAAATCTGGCTGGAGGAAATCTTTTGCTCTTGTAAACATCAATAGCAACTTCATAGGCTTCTTTGGATACCACCCCCAGGGATGGCGGGCAGGAGGAGAGCTTCAAGAAGGAGACTGGGGCAGTGGCTAGCACTGTTGGTGTCGGTGGATCCCACAGCTGGGAGCTGGGAAGGGAAGGGGATGCTTGGTCGGGCTGTGGTCCCATCCAGAGAAAGCGTTCATGTGGGCTGCTGCCTTCCAGCTGAGCCACCAGGGCACTGTAGGAGGCTGGCTAGACCAAGCCTTGGCCTTAAGTTCAAGTCTCATCACACTTTAAATCTAGCCTTGCTTATTTGTCAGGCTGGCCTCGTGAGGTCTGCTCTTCCTTTCTTTCTCCCTTGGGTTTCTTACAAACTTTATGGTACTGAGGTCCATGTGGCTCAACATTCTTTGATTTGTATGACAGCCGTCACAGGACTTTGAAAATGCTTGTTGGCTGCGCTGCTCCTGAGTGGGTGATGTGGACTTCATATACTTGGCTGGAAGAGCGTCTGAAAAGCTAATGGTGCTGCAGGTAGCAATATGGCCTTAGGGTTGTCGAACTGCTGTAAATAAAGCAAAATATAAAGATGAAAAGAAAGACGGAAGCTAGTTTTTTGGTTGCTTGGCTTTAAGAAATTTCCCTAATGTTGTGCCTTTGTGGTTGATTTGGTTCGTCTCACCATTCCTTTGACTGCAAATTATTTAATAGTCCTGCCACTCTTCCGCGTTACCTTTATTTTTTTTTGACAGGGTGAAATTGTTTAATTCTTGGATTCAGGGTTGACTGTTTAATTTAGCTAACCGTGTAAAAAGGCTGTAGTGGGACCAAATGGGTCCAGAGATGGAGATAACTTGCCATTAGAAGGGGGTGGGTGGCTGTTGTCATGCAATAAGATTTTCACTGTAATGTCTGATATTATTTTGCCTGACATCTTTGGGACAGGTAAGATATTAGTTTAAATACTTTGTGTAGTTTTGAGAGGTTTCCACATCTAGGGTTGTTCCAGCCCTTAAGTGCCAGAAGTGGTCTGTACAGGGAAGTGCGCTGCAAAAATGTATTGTGCATTTCTTCTGCATGTAGATTATGCTGTGTGGGTGAGCGAGAGAGCCTATCCACAATTCCTCTGACATAATTAATCCCTTATGCGAGGTAAATTCTTCGTACTGTTTCTTTCCCATTTTCAACAATATATTAGTTGTAGAAGTAGCCAGTTTGTAGTTAGTGTAAAAATGTCATGGTTTATATTACGCTGTGCAAGATTAGATTGGCATACAAATTCCATAAAACAAGTGCTAGTATTGTTCTAATACCCAGTTGCTGTAGCAAATGATTTTGGGGGCTGGATTTTATGTCTTAGGCATCTGAAGTAGGAGAATGGGGGAGGATATATGTTCCGTTGTGGTTTCCAGACCGCAGTATAATCAGGCTTCGGATAAAAACAAAGTAGGTCATGGCACAGACTTCTTCTGAAAAATTGGAGACTTTTTAAAACTTGTAGTGCAACTGGAAGCACAGCTTTGAACATGAGATTGGAGGAAAAAAGCACTGACCTGCACCCTTACCCAATGTACCCAAAAAAGGGTATTCTTGTACCAAAAAAAGGGTATTCTTTTTTTTACCCTTTTTTTTTTTTTTTTTTTTTTTTCAACCTTCCAGATCACTGGTCAAAGAGTTTCTTTTGCTGGAGGAAAACAAATCGGGGGTTATACAAAATTACACAGAAGCAGTTCTCCATGAACTTTGCCTAATGCCTTTCTGAACTCCATTCATTAAACTTGTGACCTCTGCAACATTGTAAAACACTTAGTACCAATTATTCACTGTGTAGGGAAGTATGTATACTACATGCTTGATTTTTTGATGAGTACCAATTATTCACTGTGTAGGGAAGTATGTATACTACATGCTTGATTTTTTGATGGGAAATCCTCATTTTCTGCATTATGAGGAGGAGTAAATTGTTGTTTCTGGGTTACTTTCTCAGTATTAGGCCTGAACTTACAGACATCTGTTTATACCCTTTTTCAGTCATTCACCAGCACAAGAGATCCCACAGTTTCTCCTCACGCAAAAGTTCTGCAGCTTCTGAGCATCCTCACCAGCTTCCTTTAGACCTCTTTATAGTGTACTCTGCACCTTTTCAAATCTATTTCTCTGGCCGTTACCAGAGTTTCCTAAAGCGTTAAAGGTGTGGTGAGCTTTGGATTTCATGTTCTAGCTCGACGGTTTCCAGTTTTGTTTTACTGATAACGATGAACGCTGTGCCACTCTCCTGGCCACTGTGGAGTAGCGTCAAAATGTGTAAAAGGAGTTACTGCAGTGACTCAAAGATCTGTTTTAAGTTCTGTTCCCCACTGGAGATAGGCTCTAGGTTCCTTTCACAGTGTGCATGTTCACGTGCAGAGGTGTTTTCCCAATACACACTGACCTGTATTTTTCAGCATGAATTTCTTCTGCTTTTCCTATTCCACAGTCATTTACAAGGGTTTCAGGATGCTGTAACTCGTGGTGGTCAGTAGCTTTGTGCAGAAAATTAATGTAACCAGATCACTTCCATTTTTTCTACAAATGGAGGCTCTGTGCAAAGAGCTGATAAATGATGACAGTTCTTAAATGTTCAGAAGAGCATAGCTGGCTCTCTTTCTATCTTTTTTTTTTTCGTTCTTTGTTCATGCACACTTATGTTCTGTAGTGACCTAAGGCTGACTCTGACGGCTGGTTGAAATCTAGTGTTTTATCTTTTTCTTGACTGAGTTTTGGGGAGTCAAGTGAATGTGCTACAGCAAATTCTACACGTAGCAGGTATGTGGGGAAAGTTGCAGATCTCGAAAGGAAAGGGGAAGGAAAGGAAATCCCTCAATACGGGGAAGATTATGGAGCGGTTCATCTTGAGTGTGCTCACCAGGCACATGGAGGACAATCAGGGGATCAGGCCCAGGCAACATAGGTTCATGAAAAGCAGGTCTTGCCTAACCAACCTGATTTCCTTCTACGACCAGGTGATCCGCCTGGTAGATGAGGGAAAGGCTGTGGATGTTGTATACCTGGAATTCAGCAAAGACTTCGACACAGTCTCCCATAGCATTCTCCTGGAGAAGCTGGCAGTTCACGGCCTAGATGGATGTACTCTTTGCTGGGTTAAAAACTGGCTGGATGGCTGAGCCCAGAGAGTCGTGGTGAATGGAGTCAAATCCAGTTGGCGGCCGGTCACAAGTGGTGTCCCCCAGGGCTCAGTTCTAGGGCTGGTCTTGTTTAATATCTTTATCAATGACCTGGATGAGGGGATTGAGTGCACCCTCAGCAAGTTTGCAGACGACACCAAACTGGGTGGTAGTGTTGATCTGCTGGAGGGGAGGAGGGCTCTGCAGAGAGACCTGGACAGGCTGGATCGATGGGCCAAGGCCAGTTGTATGAGGTTCAACAAGGCCAAGTGCCGGGTCCTGCACTTTGGGTCACAACAACCCCATGCAGCGCTACAGGCTTGGGGAAGAGTGGCTGGAAAGCTGCCTGGTGGAAAAAGACCTGGGGGTGTTGGTCGACAGCCGGCTGAATATGAGCCAGCAGTGTGCCCAGGTGGCCAATGGCACGCTGGCATGTATCAGGCATAGTGTGGCCAGCAGGAGCAGGGAAGTGATCGTGCCCCTGTACTCGGTGCTGGTGAGGCCGCACCTCGAATACTGTGTTCAGTTTTGGGCCCCTCACTACAAGAAAGGCATTGCGTTGCTGGAACATCTCCAGAGGAGAGCAACCAAGCTGGTGAGGGGTCTGGAGCACAAGTCTGATGAGGAACAGCTGAGGGAACTGGGGTTGTTTAGTCTGGAAAAAGGAGGCTGAGGGGAGACCTGATCACCCTCTCCAACTGCCTGACAGGAGGCTGTAGTGAGGTGGGGGTCGGCCTCTTCTCCCTGGTAACAGAGATAGGAGAGGGGGAATGATTTGAAGTTGGCCAGGGCAGGTTTAGGCTAGACATAGGAAAAATTTCTTCACCGGAGGGTTGTCAGGCTCTGGAATGGGCTGCCCAGGGAGGTGGTAGAGTCCTATCCCTGGAGGTATTTAAAAGAAGGATAGATGAGGTCCTTAGGGTCATGGTTTAGTGGTGGGCTGGCAGGGTTAGGTTAAAGGTTGGACTCGATGATCTTAAAGGTTTTTTCCAACCAAAGCAGGGGAAAAAAAAAAACCAAAAAAACAACCCACTGTTTGTCTTAATTTCCTGTAGTCCCTTTGCAACTACTGAAGAACATGGTTTGCTTCATAGAATTTAAAGAAGAGTCCATTTTTTCTTCCAAGAAAAGAATTTGAAGGAGACCATCAAGGCTTAGCTGGAAGTGCTGGTAGATACTCGCTGAATGGCGAGGAGGAAGAAATGTTTTGTTATCCACTGTTGGTTACTGAGTGATGGTCAGGGCAACTTAAAAGATAAATTGCTCCTAAAATGTAGTTAGGGTTGTCTATATTGTCTGTGTTTAATACTATAAAAAAAGTGTGAGTACTTGTGGTGGGACAGATGCGTATCAATGCAGGCAACATTAAAGACAACCCCTAAAGCCAATGTACCTGAGAACTATGGGTGTGTAGCACAGAACTAAATTGCTTAAAAAATCCTTCAAAACGTAAGAAGGAAGTGGATTACTGACTTTGATCCAGATTTCTGATCCGGATGTACTTGGAAGTGTGTGCTGAGTTTACAGGAGTAATAAGCTCTAGCAGAACTTGAAACAGTAGAATTTATTTTTTGCTTATAAACGGTTAAATAGGTGGAACGGGCCATCTGTGGATGCAAGGCGGGTAGTCGTTAATGTGACATAAACTAGTATGCAATTTAATAAAAAAAAAAAAACCACACCACTTTTTTTTCTTTCTGGAACTGTGAATGCTGCGTCACACTTGCCCGCTCACTCGTCTTTACAGATTCCCTGCTCTGAAATTGAGCAAGTGGTGAGCTGAGCTGTTTTCTGGCACTGTTGTGCTCCTAAGGAAAAGCAGAAGGAAAAAACTGAAAAATGCTACAAGTAATGCATTTTTCCCTTCCCTGCTCCATCCAAACTTGCGAAATTGGCTTAAAGTTCCTTAAACTCTTTTACTCGGTTACAAACGTAGCTTCCAGCACGCTAACTTTTTGTTGTGTTTAAACCTTTGCCAGGACGGGAGCAGTTTCATGGCCTCGGGTCTATGTACTGCAGAGGAGCAGCTGCTGTGATCCTCACGTATGATGTGAACAGCCTCCAAAGCCTGACAGAGCTGGAAGAAAGATTCCTGGCACTGACAGACAGTGCGAGTGCTGACTGCGTTTTTGCTATTGTTGGAAATAAAGTTGACCTCACTGATGAGTGTGCTTTACCACCGGATGAAAATAGACCCGAGAAGCCTGTTGCCAGCTGTGGCTCGAAGGTGCGAAAACAAGTCCGCACAGAGGATGCGATTGCGCTCTATAAAAAGATACTGAAATACAAAATGCTAGACGAGAAGGATGTTCCAGCGCTGAGAAAATGTGCTTTGAGACCAGCGCAAAAACAGGATACAAGGTGGACTACCTCTTTGAAACTGTGTTTGAGATGGTAGTCCCGATAATCGTACGGCAGAAAGCTGAGGGGCCGCCGCAGACTGTAGACATTACTGACTACAAGCCAGCAAAAAGGACAAAATCTGGTTGTTGTGCCTGAACCATTTACCTGACATGAGAAGAGGAGGGATTGTTCGCTCCGGCAAACTGAGGAGTAACAAGTGCTTGCAGTTCACCAGAAAGGAAAGGTCAAAGAATAAATGGACTAAAATGTTGTATGTGGACAAAAACCCCAACCAACCAAACAACGAATCTTCTGACCATTAAAGGTATCTGGGAAGCTCTGTGGATGAAAATGGGAATGTGAGTGAAATGATGGAGGAAGACTTGCCCGTTTCCATGGGCTCTGAAGACAAATGGTGTGTTAGTACAATTGATAGTGACAATCATTTGGACGGTTTTGGAGGAGTCTGGTTACTTTTTTTAATGACTCGCCATTTCGTGTTGCATGTAGATGATCTGTTTGTGTACTCTCGACAGCTTTCACATGATTATCATCTTTCCCCTTGCGACTCTAACTTTGGAAGATTGAATACATGGTACTTTTTTATTCTTAAGAAAAAAAAAAAAAGAAAATCAGGTATAATTTATATTTGTAGCTAATAAATCAATTGCAGTCCTTTTATGTCAGATATGACAGTGTAAGGTGCAGAGGCTGAACGATTAAAATCACTGTGGATACGTACTATTCATTTGGAGACTTTATTACTGTGAATTCTCCTTCCATAGTGGGCTTTCATGTATTGACAGGCAGCATTACAGCTCTTGCTGCTCTAATTGCAAGTTGCAGGAAGTTTTTTCTTTCATTTTTCTCCTGTACCGCTTTTTAACACGGATAGCAAAGGGCTTTTTCAGGAAGGAAGTAGTTTTCTATTTTGTCTATGTTTTGTAGAGACCTCTTTATGGTGCCTATAGGATACCATGGTGTTGAACACCTGTGTTCTGTCTCCCAGCTCCTCCTTAGTTGAGCCCAGGCAAAGCTGCAGCTTTGATTTTTAGCAGCTATGCATGACATTAACTATCTACCTGGAGGGAAATGAGGACTGGCATTTTCTGATGTGAAACTGGCTAATGCAGGAGGAAGGGAAGAGAAACTGCCTTTTGTGGAGTAGAAAGGTGCATGAAGGAGCACTAATGAGGTACGTGGTTTCTCTCCTGACTGCAGTAAAAAGGAGGGGTTAATACTCAGTGCTGCTCCTAGAGTTTCCCAGCCCTCTCTGCTACAAAGAACGAATGCAGTCACCCAGGAGCTCACACTGAGACACCCTAACGTAACCAGAGTGAAGAACTGCTAGTTTTAAAACAAATCAAAAAAACCCCAAAACCATTTCCCCTCCCCCAACCCAAAAGAAACCCCCAAAGATGCCGCTTGCCTGTTTCCAGTTTTGCAAGTTGTTGTGTGGGGACTCCTTCATCTTCCTATGGATGCTTCTGGCATAATTTTCGAAAACGAAAGGGTTGGTTGTTCTCATGCTTTGCTGTTGCCTTTCTCTGTCCCACCCAAATCATAGTTGTTTAGTATGTAGGGAGACAATTCCTAAATGAATAATGAATTAAATTATTACTAAGTATATCTAAAGCATTTTTTTTTTCAAAAGTGTGTCCTCTTGAGCAACTTGCTGCAGAGTAGTAGCTTTATTTTCTGCTTTGAAGTTGATGCACACTACCTGTGTAGTGGGGAAGAATGGCTTGAGAGAAAAACCTCTGTACATTTAATCATAGAATAGTTTGGGTTGGAAGGGACCTTCGAAGGTCACCCAGTCCAACCCACTCTGCAGTGAGCAGGGACATCTTCAACTCAGTCAGGTTGCTCGGAGCCCTGTCCTGCCTGACCTTGAATGCTTCCAGGGATGGGGCATCTACCCAGCTCTCTGGGCAACCCCTTCCAGTGTCTCACCACCCTCATTGTAGAATATTTCTTCCTTCTATCCAGTCTGCATCTACCCTCTTTTAGTCTAAAACCATTACCCCTTGTCCTATTGCTACAGGCCAGGCTAAGGGTTGTCATCTTTTGGATTTGCCGTTGGGTTTGCAGTTTAACACCTGACAATCTGTCAGAGACTTAACTGCACGTCCTCTGTGGTATTTAAAACTGCATACAATTAAAACCCTTCTAGCTATTAACAAAATTCCAAGGCCAGTATCTAGTCTTCCCTCAGGACCGGGAAGAGACAAACAGGCTAACAACCTCGGTCTTGTTTGTGACCAACGCGATCTGCCAGCATGTCTGTGACAGGTTCACCGCTGGCCTTGCTGCCTCTGGTGCCAACTGAACCTGCAGCATGCACGGGTTGCAAGGGCAAGGCTTTTGGGAGATGCTTGTGAGATGTACACCTAGAAGGTACGGAACAGGAAAAATATTTGTAAATTAAATGTCTGACACTTCTTAAGGTATAAATATTTGCAATTCAGTTGCACCAGCCTTTGATTCATACGCGATCTTAAGGAATTCTTACAGTCTTTCCAAAAGCTCCAACTTGGGTGGTTTCACTGAAAGAGATGACACAGGAGCCAATCTTGTGTGCTGCGCTTTTGCCCTTAGGACTTACACTCATCTGGAATGATATTCATGGCTTTTTAGTGTCGCTGGCTATTGTTCCTTGAGAAACATCTGGGTTATGATGGGTTGTCACTGCTAGCCTGTGAGAGATCACGGGGTTGCACAGCAGAACCTGGGAGGCTGTGTAATACATCGGAGCTGTTGCGAAGAGGTCAGGAGACCTGCATTGCTCAATGTGCATGCCGGCCCTGTTTCTTTACTACTTTCTGAAGTCAGATTGTGCCTTCAAGCAAAACTTGAAGGTTTCTGGAATTTTTTATTTTTATTTTACTGGTAATTTAAACTGCTGTAGCTGAGCTGCATTTTTACAGCCCAAGTGTTGATGCTCTGTCTACTGCAGCGATGCCTGTGCATGTCTGCAAGCAATCCTTCATGTCTGCAGGCATTATTAGAGACCACAGTTCAACCCTCATCACTGAAATTGCACAGATTTTTTTTTTTTTTTTTGTGTAGTGGTGCTGTGTGTGGGGGTGGGTTTTTTTGGGTTTTGTTTAACAGTGTAGAGGAACAGTACAATATGGTCTGCTCTTGTGCTTGTTAAGTGTCTTGAATTCATTTATTTCCCTGTTGCTTCTGCAGGCGCATCCTGATGTCCCAGCACTGCTAAAGGCATTTTTTTTTTTTTTTTTTTCCCCTCGCTCCCCCTTTTTACTCAAACAATTCAGCTTATTGATGGGGAGAAGCAGTGAAGCTGCAGGAACTGCACTCATGCACGCTTGTTCTAACTCCTGTGGTCTTGGTAGCCTCACAACCTAGCAGCCGATGTACTTTTAGCATAGCAGCTGTAGGCTGGGCCACTAGTCCAGCTGGTCCGCTAGTCTGTCTGGGCGAGCACTAGGGCCCACGTTAACAGGGGCTGGGCTGTGCATCCGTTTGATGCCAGCTCTTCTGCATCCCACTGGCTGCAGCAAGTGTTTTCCTCCGTTGCTGCGAGGTTGCTTTCCCCGTGGATGACCTCAGTGCACAACCAGGAGCTGGGCCGGTGGTGGCGCCGGGGGAACCCCTCGTGCCAGGACTATCGATGGCAGGGGAAATAGGGACCCAGGTGCTCTGCCTGGGAGGGGAACCTTGTTTTACAAGAATTTATTTTCTCCCTCTCTCTCTGTGAAGTGTTTGAACAGTGAAATGAGAGAGATGTTATTTTTGGCCACGCTGGGTGAATGTGAACTGCGGGGCCTGCCTGTGCCCGAGGTGACAGCGGGGCCAGGCTGTGACCCGACGGGGAGGGAGGGATGGTGGGGGGAGCGGGGGAGGACCTGTGCCTGGCTGCTTGGGAAGGCCCCATCCTGCTTCCTGCCCCTTGCGGGCGCTGATGGTGCAAAACGAGGTTGCCCTTGGCTCCTGACAATCCCAACAAGGCTTCAAGTCTGGTGGGGGCCATGAGCCTGAAACTCCCAGGTGCTTGAGGGGCAGGCAGAGCTGCTGAGCCACCTGCTTCAGCTCGGTTTCGCCCTTGCCCATGCCATGGCGGGAAGCACCGCTGCCCATTTTTACCTCTCTGCTCCATGGGTCATGGGGTGCAGTGATGTTACTTGTTCCCCTCGCCCGGTGTGTTTCCCACCAACATGTGCCCAGCCCCTGACGGCTGTGAAGCCGGGCCCTCGGTGGGCACGGGGTGGCCATCCCTGGGGATGCTACTGGTCCCCGTGCGGTGACTGCACTGGGTGCCGCCAGCACATCAGCGGTGACCCCCCAGCATCTCTTCTGGCAGCAA
Organism: Gorsachius magnificus; assembly: GCA_034008185.1. Lineage (NCBI taxonomy): Eukaryota > Metazoa > Chordata > Aves > Pelecaniformes > Ardeidae > Gorsachius > Gorsachius magnificus. The sequence continues at coordinate 65,641,282 of CM067081.1, read as the reverse complement.
CCTGATACCTTCTGTTGCAGGGTCACATTTACCACTTGTTGTTTGCTAATTTTCCATTTCCAGCAGCCGCGGGCAAGCCCAGTCATGCAGGGTGTGAATGAACTTGGCTGATCCGGTTGATCCGCTCTGAGGAAATAATTGGTGTCAACTGATGTCACTGTGTTGACTTCACTGTATCTGTGCTGATACAGTGATGCAGTAGTACCTACAGAAGGGGAATATAATCTCATTTATCTTCTCCAGGCTCAGCAGCATGTTGTACTTTGCGTTTTCAGACAAGGAAGTGTAGGAAGCAAACAGCACGCTTTAAAGGAAAAGCTTTGACCCAGGCTAAACACTTAAGGTCTTTACATCCTAGGCTGGAACACTATAGTTCGGTAAAAAGATTGTTTTGTCTTGCTGTAGCTGAGTTTTTCCTGTATAAAAATATTTTAACTTCTCAGAAGTGGGTTCTGGGATCACAGAATTGTGGAATGGTTTGGGTTGGAAAGGGACCTTTTAAAGATCATCTAGTTCCAACCCCCCTGCCACGGTTTTCACTAGATTGTGATCTGTCGCTAGGTCAGGTTGCTCGAAGCCCCGTCCAACCTGACCTTGAACACTTCCAGGGATGGGGCATCCACAACTTCTCTGGGCAATCCCTTCCGGTGTCTCACCACCCTCATCATAACAAATGTCCTCCTGTCCAATCTAAACCTACCCTCTTATAGCTTAAAACAGTTGCCCCTTGTCCTGTCACTTCAGGCCTTGGTAAGAAGTCCCCATCTTTCTTATAAGCCCCCTTTAAGTACTGAAAGGCCGCAATCAGGTCTCCCCGAAGCCTTCTCTTCTCCAGGCTGAACAACCCCAGCCCTCTCAGCCTTCCTTCACAGGAGGGGGGCAGATGTGCAGCTAAGAGGCAGTTTGAATAAGTCAGTTCCCCTCCATGCTGTGCTCCGGGTTAGCTCACCAGGTGAAATCTCTGGCTGCTGCAAGTATTCCACGTGTTTGCATGCACGAGCTCCCTCCCCTTCTCAAACAGCGATTACGCAGGCTTTGGAGAAACACGGGTGTGAGTACGCAAAGTACAGAAGTTCAAGTCTGCTTGGAGCCTTGTGGGGTTTTGTGGCTTGTTTTTTCCTGCACCATGCCTGCGTGTTCAACTCGATCCTGTGTCAACACCACGCTGAACAAACTTGTTGAGAACAGCTTATGTGAATCAGTGAAAATTAAGAGTCAAAGCAGCTGTTGGAGGCAGGCCTATCTGCTGAAGTCTTAGATGAAAAAAAAAAATAAAAATTACCTGCATAGGAAGATTAGGCAATGTATTAGTTTGCTGCTGTTGGTGATGTAATTGGTTTTTACAGATTTGTATAACCTCCACTTGAAGTCTCTTAAAACACTGCACGTGCCGCATTGCCGGAGTTGCATGCTGTAAAAATCACAAGTGATAACTGTGCGATCATCCCAGGACCAGTGATGCCTAGCAACGCCTGGAAGAGGTAAATTGCTGATTCTTGGGTGTTTGTTACCACCATGCGTAACTTAAAAGAATTGGCAAATGTGGAATAGATTTGGCGCATGCTGACTGCAGTGGTTTCAATTCTAAGTATTTTATTTGGCTGAAACAAATACTAGCGTGATTAGTTTGTTTGGGAGCTGCCTTTCAGAGCTATGGCCTGGCCAGAGAGCTCATTTCAAGCTCAGGTAATTTCTCTGTTTATGCATATATCTAATTATATGTACAACGAATCTAGGTTAGACAGTGTGCTAGCTAGGAACTTCAACTTAATTTATACTTTATATTTTTTTGCAGAGGTAACACTTGCTAAGTCTGGTTAATGTTAGTTTCCTGAACATTGTAGAGGATGGATAATATGTTGCTTTCATCTGCAACATCGCAATTTATTGGCTCAAGTTGTTCTTCCTACCATCAGATGAAATACTATTTCAGTAGTTCAGCTTCAACAAGCAATTTTTGAAACATATCTTCCCTCTTGGATCTTTTTAAGTGCCATGAAGTGAACAAGTGTGTTCCTGGCTGAAGAGTGTGAATTTCAGAGGAAGGAGCTTTCTGGTAGAGCTTTTCTAATTCCTTAGGTGCAAACAAAGTAATTCAACAGAGCAGTCCGTACACATTGTATAGAAAAACACTGTTAACAAAATGGAAATCATCAACAAATAGAGGTGTAGAAAAAAACAGGTTTTATTTATGATACAGCGAGGATGGAATGTAATTACCAAGGCCAAGAACCACCAGAAGCAGGAGTGAGGTGAACTGTTGAAAACTCAACTGTCATTGCTATAAAAGGTTCTTCTGATTTCAGTTTTAAGCATTCAGGTATATAATCAGACTATGCAAATAGGAAATTTGCAGCTGATACTTCCCCCTGCCCTTGCAGTGGTGATGGGCAACTTTGGGCGAAATTGCTTCTTTCTATAGAAGGGAAGAGTTGGCCATTCTGGCCGTTTATCAAGCCTGGCATGCAATAGCCTGGTTCTCTGTGGGAAAAGATGGTGCCAAATAAATGCCTTTCTTCCTTCCCCTTTGCTTTTGCAAGGAGGGATGTGCGCAAGTTGGGGTGGTGGTGATCCCGTTGCCACGCGTCCCCAGCTGCCCGGACAGCATGCCTTCAGACGGACAACTGGCAGGACTGGAAGTTCTGTCTTTGAAGGTCGCGTGGCATGGAGCAATACGCTCTCCTGCAAAACCTACCCTACCTGCAACAGCTGCTCCGACAGTACGAGCTTAAAAGCTGCGCTGAGTGGCTTTGCTTCAAGAGAGGGAAAAGCTGCGATGCAAAAACCACTCGGTGCTGCTGCGGAGTGGGCAGTGTGACACGGATGAAAGTCCACAACCCAGTGGAGCAAGGGACCTTTGTAACGATCCTTTGGCCTGGGGTAGGTCTAGAAAAAAATCATCAAGCTTGTGAAATAAAACGCTGATCTTCATCATGTATCATTCTCCTCATCAAAATTGAAAGAGTTACATTTTGCGGTCACTATTTTTGGGAGGCCAGTGCTATTGCCAGTGGTTAAGTGCTAAAGCATGGTGAGGCTTGAAAAAAACAAATAGAATAAAAAGATGATTGTTCTGGGTGTGTTTGGAATGCCCAGGCATAAAATACCAAAATCAAAGTTAGGTTTCAATGCTGACATAAGCACTTCCCAGAGTGTATTTGCAGTATTTTGCAAGGGTTTAGCACTTGGATCATCCTGTGTTAATTTACCGAATGGCAGCTGTTAGTGTTTACTGCTGTGACAAATACAGTAAATAGAAAAGATACATATATTCTCTTAAAGTAAATGTAGTGGGTATCTGACCAAGGTATGTATTTGTTATTGAAGTTTTTTTGTTGTTTCAAAGCTGCGAGTTTTTATATCATTTGGCGAATGACATAATGTTACACTAGCAAAAAATGTATATATATACTGTGTAAGAAGGAGAACACAGCACTAGATCCGTGTGTTAGACTTAATTTGTGCTACACTTAATTTGCTCTTATAGATGCTTTTAAAAATTAATTTTCCATTCAGCTTTTGAGGTAATAAGTTAAAAAAGCACCAACACGATTTATTCAAATGTCTAACCATCATGGAGGGTTTCACTGTATAAGAACTCTGTGATAAGCAGGTTCCTTATACCGTGAAAGACTTCTATAAATTTTTCATACAGACTTGACATCTGCTGATGTGGCTTCGGATGAGTCCTGCCTTGAGTGTGTCTGCCGAGGGCTTGCTTTGGAAGGGTTGGTCAATCGTAGTGAGCCAGAAGCTGTATTTATTTGCAAAGTAGTGACAGGTTCCGCGTGCACCGTTGCACTCGATGAAAGGAGTCGCTCTGAAATCTTCCAGGCAGCTCCCAGGAGAAACCAGTGACTGGCCTCCACCTTCATCGCCAGCAGCAGTGTGCTAAACGAGACAAGGAAGGCAGTGTTCAGAGTGCAACCTCAAACAATGCTGTCAAAAACTTACACGTGGGAAAAGAGAAAAAAACCACTAGAACTGCTCCTAATTCTTATCTCCAGAGTGGAGAGGTGGCTAATCCTGCAGCTATGTAAGGCTTAAGGGTTGGCTACGCTTTAGCTATACAAAGGAGCTAGCTCGTAGGTTGATGCCACTTTAAAATCTGCTGACAAACATCCTTTCTATAGTCAAGTTTTTTGCGGTTGGAAGTCTTAGAATTGGAGAATCATTTGGGTCGGGAGGGCCCACTGGAGGCCACCTCAGCCACTCCCCCACTCAAAGCAGGGCCGACTCCAAAGGTTGTCGAGTTCCAAGGATGGAGTTTCTGCAACTTCTCTGGGCAACCTGTTCCTCTGTTTGATTACCCTCCCTGAGAAGAACTTTCCATCATATACCTGACTTGAATTTCCCTAATTTTAAAGTCTGTCTTACTGTGCATTGCACACGAGCAGCACTGTGGAAACAGAATTGCCTTCTGTGCAACTAACTAGTTCCCTCTATGGCATATTCTCTGACGGCAAATTACACCAATATCATGCACCTTTACACCACTCAACCATTACCTGTGACATGCACCAGGGTAAGGAACTGACTGTTGCTTTTCTTCTGTCAAAGGCATTGCTAACAAAACAGGCATTTCCCCTCTCCCTTTAAAAGCTGTACAGCTGCATTTTGAAGTGAAGCTGTTTGTTTAATTTTTTGTTAAAAATTGAAGGAACGGGCACTATAAAAGAAAGCAGCTGGAAAATAATGTTGCTAAACAGTTTTGTAAATGTCGGGAGAAATCTGGGCACATCCACTATGCTCACCTGCCTATGGTTTAGTAAACACCACACTATAAAAGTGCAAGCTGTATCTTGGCTTGGTTTCTGCTGCGAGAGGCCCACTGTGTTTGTGTAAATGAGTAACAGAAGTGGCCACCTTTTAATGGAGTAAAGGACTCTGAGCTCTCGCTGGTGTTACATGTTGCTGAGGTTTAGATAGTTTTTTAAAAAAACAAACCCACAAAGCAAACCGATGACTTCCTCCCCACCAAAACCCACTTCCCAAATCCCAAGGCTGCAGCCTACCGGCTGTCTTACAAATTTGCAAGACTTGCTAAGCTATGAAGTTCAGGAGCAAAACTGTTCTAGCACCCATCTACAGGAACAAAGTTGGTAAGAAGCAGTATAAACTGTTAGAGCTTTGAGGGCTTTGCGGCTGGAGCTGGGAAGCAGTTTGTAAAAACTGCACGTGCTGCTTGAGCCCTAGCTTGGGAGCAGACCCGCTTGATAACCCCAGGATGAGCACGGAGCGTTCCTGCGCTCAGCATGCAAGCTCCAGCTCTGCGCCTGTTAATCTCTCTTCTCGTACTGGCCATGGCCTTTTATCCTTCTGCAAGGCTTATGCCACTCTGCCTTTGTAGGATGCGTGATAGCAGAGTGCCCTTGCTATGTGAAATCTTTTTTATTTAGAATCATTTAGGTTGGAAAAGACCTTTAAGATCATCAAGTCCAACCATTAACCTAACCCTGCCATCCCACCACTAAACCATGGCCCTAAGCACCTCATCTACCCGTCTTTTAAATACCTCCAGGGATGGGGACTTGACCACTTCCCTGGGCAGCCCATTCCAGAGCCTGACAACCCTTTCGGTGAAGTTTTTTTCCTAATGTCTAGCCTAAACCTGCCCTGGCGCAACTTCAGACCACTTCCCCTCCTCCTATCGCCCGTTACCAGGGAGAAGCAGCCAACCCCCACCTCGCTACCCCCTCCTGTCAGGCAGTTGGAGAGGGCGATCAGGTCTGCCCTCAGCCTCCTTTTTCCAGACTAAACAACCCCAGTTCCCTCAGCTGTTCCTCATCAGACTTGTGCTCCAGACCCCTCACCAGCTTGGTTGCTCTCCTCTGGACATGCTTCAGCAACGCAACATCTTTCTCATAGTGAGGGGCACAAAACTGAACACAGCACTCGAGGTGCGGCCTCACCAGCACCAAGTACAGGGGAATAATCGCTTCCCTGCTCCTGCTGGCCACACTATTCCTTGTACATGCCAGCGTGCCATTGGCCTTCTTGGCCACCTGGGCACACTGCTGGCTCATATTCAGCCAGCTATCAACCGGTACCCTGAGGTCTTTTTCGGCCAGGCAGCTTTCCAGCCATCTTACTGACTTCCAGGGCTGTTTGGGCAGGGGGAGTCCATGCTGACTCCCTTTCTGACTGTGCCTCTCTCAGGGGCAGGAGGTGACAAATTTCTGCCAAGGAAGCAAACCGATATGTACTCTCTGAGAGAACCACCAGTGTGCTTCTTCCACAGCTGCCCGAGAAGCAAAAATGCGTACACCAAACACTTCACTCGCTTCCAGTGCTAGCTGGGAAAATGTGAACTCTTCTCACTGTGTGTTCCTTGGTGCTGACAAACTTTGTCCTGGCGAAAGGTTTTTTGCTAAGGTGACAGCTTTGCTCTGAACAGTGCTGTTTACACAGGGCTTTGCAAACATTTAATTAATCCTTGGAATGCTTGTGAAGTAACTATGAGATTGGTATCAGGGCTTTTTATAGAAGCAAAAGAAAGGTCAAACACAGGGCTGGTCAAAAATTTGACCTGCCCTCTCAAAAAAAAAAATTTTTTTCTGTAACTAAATGGAAAAGATCAGATTTCCCTTTACCTTATTTTCTGAAAAAAATTCAATTTTTTGGCTTTTGACAAACAAATGGTTTGCAGGTAAGACTGACTATTGTTCTTCTATGACATTTTCTGCCAGAGAAATCTCATTTTTTTCCCAACCCTGTTTACGTCAGCATTCAGTCCAGCCTTTAACGAGTTAACAACATGGACATATGGTTGCAGGTTTTCACTCTCGTGTATGTCAAGCAAGTCAGAAAAATGAGCACCTGTCAGATCATTCGCTAGCACATTCTGGCTGCCCTTTACCATATTAAGCCCTCCAGTGCGTACACGATCCCTCTGTACAGTCTTGTAAGCAAAGCAGGTCAGCCCCTTCAGTAGCTCTTCCACTGCACACCTAACGCTAAGCTTTTCTGAAACGTCCCATTTCCTAATTAGAAGATCGCAAGATCTAAAAGAGCCATGGGATATACAGGTCAGCTCTTGTTCCCATTAGAGATAAACCATTGAAGTTTAATTTTAAAAACAACAGGAGGCTCGCTCTCTTTCAAAACTAGGTGAAAGACTTTGGCTTCTGAATCTTCAAACAAACATCAATGATTTTAAGTTTCCAAAAGAAGGGGAAAAGTGTGGTGTTTTTTTTTTCCCTCTCCAGATCAGCTGCTTACTAGTAATGTATGTAACTAACCCCCAATCGTTAGCTGTGAAAATGCTTTGTGGGCTACTGTCACACCTCAGCACAATTTCATTTGCTAATCCTCAGCTGTCCCTGTGTTCTTCTCCAAAGCACTAGTTTGTACATCGAGTAAGGACTCCAGATGAGAGTCTGACAAGCGGCAATTTTCTCTGCAATTCACAGAAATTTTGTTTCTCCTCTTCGGCTTCCTAGAAGCTAGTTTTGTAGTTCCCTAGTTCCCCAGTACGATGCATGGTTCTGGTGTTGCTGGATCTCTAACAGAGCAGCCTTCCTAGTATCTAAGACTCAAACTTAAAACCCAGTGCCGCGCAAAATGTGACACCAGAGAACAAATACCATAAGGAAGGAATATCCAATCCACAAACTGCGCCAGCCTTCAGGGCAGTGAGGAATAGAAGCTTCTTGGCTATGGACAGCAATTGCCACAGCTGGGGCCTCACAAACGGAGCAGCGGCTGATATATGGCCTAATTTGTTCTTCTGCCACAGGCATCATTGGAAGAGATGCCGTAGTTGAGAGCCAGTAGGATTTATCATTGCGATTTGCATAATAACAAATATCCCCGGGGTTACAGTAGAGGAATGGCATAGTACTAAACCGAGCCAAACATGAACCGGCCAGCCCTGTAAAAAAAGAAGAAGAAAATAAAGAAATGATGGCACTCTTTCTCACAGAAGGCAATGCATGTTTTCAGTTTCCTGCTCCCTCCCAAGCACGTGTCAGTAAAACCCTGCGGCCCAGAATGTTTCACTGGCTTTACAGGTCCCCTTGAGCAACACTAATGACCCGCCGGAGCTCTCTCAGGGGCACTCTATGTGGACATACAGTTTTTATCTTCTCATTTTGGTGTTTGCTAAGCTTGTTAGATAAAGTCCCAGCTTCCTCTAAGGTTTTGTTGTGGTTTTTGTTGTTTTTTTCAGCCCAAGAGATGGAACTGAGGCTGCTCCCAGCAATACCTGCACATACCTAGATCCTGGTTGTGTGCTTTCTCTTGTCCTTCAAAGTATAGGAGGCTGTATCCGCTCCAAAGTTTGTTCATGCCAACCGGGCACATTGGCTCTTGATCGGACTGGCTGTGCTTCACCAGCAGGTAGCCCATGCTGACGCTGCGACCCGGCATGCCTGGCAGCCCGGGGCTACCGGGGCGGCCTGGCTGACCTTAGAAGAGCAGGGGGGAAAAGAAACAATACAACTTTGTGCTCCCACAAATGCTCTGATGCTAGCAGATGTTCCAGCTAAGCTGTTGACAAACAAGGCTTAATTGCATGATGCCTCTTCTTACAGTAAGTTATTGTTAAAAGAACAGTTCTAGGATTACAGCAGTTGCTCTTGAAGTAGATTCATAGAATCATAGAATCACTTTGGTTGGAAAAGACCTTTAAGATCATCGAGTCCAACCTTTAACCTAACCCTGCCAGCCCACCACTAAATCATGACCCTAAGCAACTCATCTATCCTTCTTTTAAATACCTCCAGGGATAAGGACTCTACCACCTCCCTGGGCAGCCCATTCCAGAGCCTGACAACCCTCTCGGTGAAGAAATTTTTCCTGATGTCTAGCCTAAACCTGCCCTGGCACAGCTTCAAATAATTCCCCCTCGTCCTATCATCTGTTACCAGGGAGAAAAGGCCGGCCCCCACCTCACTACAGCCTCCTGTCAGGCAGTTGTAGAGGGCGATCAGGTCTCCCCTCAGCTTCCTCTTCTCCAGACTAAACAACCCCAGTTCCCTCAGCTGTTCCCCATCAGACTTGTGCTCCAGACCCCTCACCAGCTTGGTTGCTCTCCTCTGGACATGCTCCAGCAACACAATGCCTTTCTTGTAGTGAGGGGCCCAAAACTGAACACAGTATTCGAGGTGTGGCCGCACCAGCACCGAGTACAGGGGCACGATCACTTCCCTGCTCCTGCTGGCCACACTATGCCTGATACAAGCCAGGATGCCATTGGCCGCCTTGGCCCATTGCTGGCTCATATTCAGCCGGCTGTCAACCAGTACCCCCAGGCCTTTTTCCACCAGGCAGCTTTCCAGCCACTCTTCCCCAAGCCTGTAGCGCTGCATGGGGTTGTTGTGACCCAAGTGCAGGACCCGGCACTTGGCCTTGTTGAACCTCATACAGTTGGCCTTGGCCCATCGATCCAGCCTGTCCAGGTCTCTCTGCAGAGCCCTCCTCCCCTCCAGCAGATCAACACTCCCACCCAGTTTGGTGTCGTCTGCAAACTTGCTGAGGGTGCACTCAATCCCCTCATCCAGGTCATTGATAAAGATATTAAACAAGACCGGCCCTAGAACTGAGCCCTGGGGGACTCGTTCTGGATCAGGCTCCCTGGTTTCTAAGATGATCACTCTCAGGGCCAGGGAAAGTCACGTATAAAGTTCTGACGAATTTGAATATACTTTGTATAGTACAGATGAGCATTATTTTTCCTTTAAAACATTTTCTTAGTCAAAGATTAACCAATGGTTTTTGAATTGCTTGCTTTTGCCCCATACGGTTAAAACTATGCTCTGCAAATACCTTTTTCTCTGTGTACTTAGCTAGTTAAGGTAGCAATCGTTCTGCTCTTTGATTAGGTAAGGACACAGGTATTTCTTTTACAAATATGTTCCCTTAAACATCATCTACCCAAATATCACCTACCCGACCATTCATTTCCATGAACGTAACTGTTAGTAGAACACTAGGCTGAGACACTTAAGAGAAAACCAATATAAAAATACATGCAGATCAAATCAAACTCACTCACAGGAGTGGACTGACATCTACATCTATCAAAACTTATTCCGAAAATATTGCTTTAAGATAACTCTGTTAAGAGTGAGTTAGTTGTCCCTTGTAAAGAAGCTGTGAAGACAGAAACTCTCTCTCTCCCCTCCCCTCCTCCACATCCAGTGATAGAATAACAACAGAACAATTTATGGCAGTGGAATGGAAAAGAGGGAAGAAGTGCTGTGCAACATCTCTTACCTTCAAATCCCACCGGACCCTGAAACCCTGTTCCTCCTTGTTCACCTCTGGAGCCGGGAGGAGCTGGAATGCCACCCCTGCCCTGGAGTCCTGGATCTCCAGGTGAGCCTCTGAAACCTTGCACCAACAACAGTTATAAGCACAGTGACTGCAGAGATACCAACATGCTACCCACTTTGTTAACACGTGCTCTACTTGTGTATGTTCAGTCTTACCTGCCAGCTTTACCAACTTACACTAAAGGAAAGATCCTATGGTTCCTGCTCAGCAGAGACCACTGACTTCATTGGAAGAGGCTGCTGGGGTCAAGACTACATGAGCCCCACAGCCCTAATCTTTCACTCTTGCTACCACCACACGTCTCTGATGAGGCTAGTAGCAAGAGGTGCACCGCATTGGGTCCATGTACCACTAACATAAGGATGTGCACATTCCCACCAAAGACGTTTGGTTTTGCTTTAAGTCTGATGTTGCTTTGGCTATGTGAGTGTTGTAGAAGTTTTCTCCTGTTTTGCTTATGTTCTGAATGCTAGGAGGAGGAGGAAAGCCAAGCCCTATCTTTGAAAGACCAAAACTTGAGTCTCCTTTCTGACTTAGAGAATTTGAAGTAGAAGAGAGCCAAAGCAGTGCTCTGGTGGCCTCACTCTGCTAAGGGGAACCGAGGTTTCACTCTGAGTATGTGACATCTACCTGGATCGCCTGGTGGACCCTGAGGTCCCATATCTCCTGGGCTTCCTTGAGGTCCTATATTTCCACGGGGACCTGGTGCACCTTGCTCAGCAACCAGCCTTGGAGGAAGAGGAGGCAGCCCTGGAGAGCCTGGAGGGCCCTGAAAGCCTGTGATTAGAAGCAAGATGAGATAGTTTGCATTAAAAAAAACCCCAAGCCTGTATGTGCACACTTAATGTGCTTTCACCCACAGATATGTTGCTGTTACTTGGCTGCATGTGTGAGAGAGGGACTGTGGTCCACAACTCACCACCTTGGGTATAGCAGCTATATTTATTATATTGGGGGAACGTGTGTGAGTATGAGGTTTGGTCTTCTCTTGGACAGCAGACAGATAAGCAGAAGGAAATGAATGATGCTACTGCTCCCCCATTTACAATACAGGAAGCTGGGAAGTTGCCCCCCAAACAGCCAACAGCTCTCTGAGGCGCAGCACCATCTTTTGGTGGGCTTCAGGAGACACAAATACATGATGGTATGGATAGAGCGAAGGATTTTAAAGATACTTCTAAATATCCAGTATGCCTGCTCTGGAGGATTAGTTTAGATCAGTAGTTCTCCTTTTATTTTAACCCCCAAAGTGGCTTTGCTTTTGGGGTTGGCACCTCATACAAAATAAATTCATAAAGGCAAAAAGTTGACTGCCCATGTTAAATTCAGGCATCTGCCCACTGCAATTTGCCAGGGGTCACACAGAGTCATGCAGTTGGAGAGGACCCCAGGGGTCATCTAGCCTAACCTCCCGCTCAAAGCGGGGCCAGTTAGATCAGCTCTGTGGAGCTGCAAAACGAGCAGTTCAGAAAGGGTCACGCACCCGGCTGCACTTACTCACCGGTTACTCCTCTATCCCCCTTGGGTCCGATAGGTCCCAAATCACCTGGAAATCCTACCGTGCCCATAAAGCCGATGACACCTTGTTCACCCTTACGACCTTTAATGCAAAATGACAGGTGGCATTATCGCATTTCAACACAGATCAAGTGAATGCAAAAGTCATGTTATTAAAGCTGCCGTAGCATAAGGAGGTTCCCCTGCTCCCAGCCAAGATCAGCGTTTTCCATTCTTACCTTTTGGTCCAGGGTACCCAGGAACACCAGGTCTCCCTGCTGATCCAGGATCACCTCTACTTCCTTTTGGGCCAATTTGTCCACTCACACCTGTTTGTCCACTTTCTCCCTTGATTCCTGGTGGAGCCTGTATTCCAGGCTGCCCCTGTAGTCCTGGATAGCCTGTTTAGAGCACATATAGGTTGTAATCTGTTTATACTTAAGACTTGGGAACAGGGGAAAATAACAGTACTACCTAATTGTATCCCATCAGGTTTTATTTCCTTAATTTAAGCGGGGAGCTAATGCTTAGCTTCCCAGTAGACCTATTCAGCACTCCTGCTCTTGGTCTGGCATACCCTTCTGCTGTGGTGGCAGAGGAATCAGAGCACGGAGCTCCCACAAATCACAGTGTCATCTCAAGCAGGATTTCGGCAGAAGTGGGATGCCTGCTGAGACACAGCCTTCCATGAGCTATTTCTTCCCCAGCAAATGCCTCACTTCAGTAGGTGCCTTCCTGCTTCATCCTAAATTCTCCAAGTAACTAGAGAGAAATTAGAGAGCAGCAAGTACCTCACTCCGTGCCAGGTGGTAAATAAGCCAAGGACTTACTGTTCCGTGTATCTTAGTGCTTCAGTTGAACATCTGGATGCAAATAACTACTTCATGCTGTCTTGGGAATAATAGGAACAGCTTCTTTTTCCAGACTTACATATTGCCTGAAGCTAAACCTGGCAGGTTTCTCTGCAGTTTCCTCTGCTGCCTAAGAAGACATTTGGACCTTGTTTCCAAGGAGAGAGTGACCTACTAACTAGGGTTTTGAGTGGGGCATCTCTCGTGCTGCCTGTTGAAGTTGGATCATGTGCGGATATGAATGCAAGATGGATGTGGCAAATTAAGTGTGAGCCATGCCTGTCTCACCATTTTGGCTGGGAGATGATCTTCCTGTTCCCACTCTCCTGACTGCTTCTGGTTTTATTTTTTAATCCAATGACTACCTGGGGAGTGGGAATCAGTATGCAGAGTTAGGCTAACTAATGTTCTCTTTCCACTTGAGAGCTGGTTTGCCCGTTTTAAGTTTTTGGCGAGTTTACACAAAAATTTCTAGGCATCATACAAAGATGATAGCGGGACACCTACAGCTTTGGCTACAAGCTTTTCACAGTAGCACTACAGCTTGAAATGATTGCGTAGTACAAGAAGTAACGGGTATATCAGCCTCTAAATATAGAGAGACACAGAGTGGCTCTTTCATGTGTGTGAGAGAGGCAGGCTCATAGCATGGACTTTTAGAGAGATGAGCTAATGCTTCCCAATGTAACTTAAGTTTTCATGGGAAAAATTTGTAAATGATTAAGAAAATATTCCATAGACTTGCAAATCTGCCACAGACCTCAGATTTTAAAGTAGCAAATTAGCATAATGCTTCTGAAAGTTGTTAAGAGAATTCTGGATGATTAAATCTGTTATTTGCATGAAAATCAAACCCTTCCATCAGGACAACCTGGAGGAACTGCCTTTTGCTTTCAAGAGGTCTGTCCCTATTATCTTATGTACCATTAGTCCTGTCCAACAATTATTCATCCACTTTAGTCTTGCGTTTAATAGGGATATTTTACTGAATCAAGACAGAAATAACAATGACTGCTGTTGCTAAGCCAGTATTTAATATTCTGTTGTTTTCTCAGGGCCCAACCTCGTACTTAATCTTTTATTGTTGTCTGAGGGGAACAAGGCATGAATTACCTGGCACTCCATCTAGACCTGGGGAGCCTTTATCACCAGGATATCCTGATATATTTGAAATCCCAGGAGGCCCTGGAAAGCCGTCTTGCCCAGGAATGCCAAAGGGTCCTTGGACTCCTGAAAGGAAGAGAAGAAATAATCAGTACTGCAAGGAAAATGCACAATTGCAATTGTAAGGACTTACCTTAGACTAAGTATAAAGAATGGGATTTTCAAGATGGAAAATACCTGCAGTTCCCACTGAGTTTTGTGGGTTTTTTTGTTTTTTTTTTCAGATGATGTTGTGGAGGTTTTTCTTAGAAGAACCAAATATTAGTTCTGTGCCAAAGCTCTCTGGATAGCTAATTACAACTCACCATGTGGAATGCTAATAATGTCTGCCAGGTAAAATATTATTTCAAGATAGGAAGTATTCAAAATGTCCTAGATATATTGAACCAGACAAGAAAGCAGCTTTGTTCCTCTGTGTCCTGCAGAGTCAGGGCTCACGGACACTTAGGGGTTTTTGGGGTCAGTTAAACCCAAAAGTTTGAATCCACAAAATTCTCTATAGATGAAAAGTGTTAAATGGCCAAAATCTGGCCAATGGCAGATTATTCTTTTAAGTAAATTCAAGTTGTCAGGAAGCCACAAACCCCCCTTTTGTTTATTCCTTTTTTAAAAATCAGTAATATTTAATTCTGAGAAACAAACATGAATAAGTGAAATGGCTGTTTCTTCCAGGGCTTGATAATAAATCTCTGAATGGTGTTTGAGATGGCACAGCATATTAGTAACAACAAAGCATAACAAAAGAATAGGAATGAGCCAGTAAACCAAGTAGGCAAAGGCAGTGAGGTTTTATATCTATGCCAGTCCTTAATTGTTTCAGAGCCAAAATGTTGGAAAATTTTTTTAAAAAGCCCTGTAATTAGTTGATTCTTCCCTATCATCAGCCTGGTGGCTCCCTGATGGAAGAAGCATACTGAGATAAGCGCAGCCCGCTACAACAAGGTGGGTTTCAGTCGGAATAGAGCCCAGGAGGGATCAGCGGGACAATCACACATTGACGGACAGTGGTGGAAAAGTGGAAGAAAGGTAAACATTGATGGATTTACAACAAGAAAGAAAGAAAAGCCATAGCCTTTGTGTAACTGGAGCCTTATTAAAAATATTTTGGGAGCTGATGGCTGAGAGTAGCCTCTGGCATTTGCAGCGTGCTGAGCTCAGGGTGTGCTACAAGATGCTGCTACCATGGGGAAGGACCTAGGCTGTCCTGGAGGGGCTGGCTTGTCCAGCATTGGCAATTCACATCGCTGTTTCTGAGCAAGGGCTGGCTGAGCTGCAGCAGTAACTCCAAACAGTGACCTTCCCCACATGGAGAGCTCTCCTATACAACTGCCCACACTATACTG
Organism: Gorsachius magnificus; assembly: GCA_034008185.1. Taxonomy (NCBI): domain Eukaryota; kingdom Metazoa; phylum Chordata; class Aves; order Pelecaniformes; family Ardeidae; genus Gorsachius; species Gorsachius magnificus. Next base: position 65,626,149 of record CM067081.1, on the reverse strand, counting down.
CATTTTGTGACATCTATAACACCACAGCTGAAACATAATAAGTAGATTCCATTCCCCAGAATACAAACCTGGAACACCCCTGTCTCCCTTCTGACCAGGAGGTCCTCGGCTGCCTTCCACTCTGCTCGGCTCTCCCGCTTCCCCTTTGTCACCCGCTCCGCCTGGGAAACCTACAGAGCCGTAGCCATCTGGACCTGTGGTGGAGTTGTTAAAAATTAAGACAAGAGCTGAAATGTTTCCGCATGTAACAGTGTATCAGCATGCTAACATACATGTATAGAGCACGTGGATTTACTAAATACATGAGTCTGTAATGGCTTTAACTTTATAAGAAGAAAGAAATTATGATTTGAAGTCGTGTTCTAATCCATCTGTGTGGCAGCACATAGTGTATGAAGTTGTTTGCCAGAACACATAATAATGAAGCAAATTCCACGTTGGGCTTTGGATGACATAGTTTAAAAAGTCACATTGCAAAGATCTCACCGACCAAACTTGCAGCCAACACAATGTTGTGCCTATGAACAGGCAGAGTTAAGAGCCTTACTCACCTGGTGATCCCGGTAAGCCCTTAGTGCCTGGTAACCCATGCAGTCCACTGATTCCTCTTAAGCCAGGCAAGCCTGTTTTAAAATCACATTCATGATTACCATAATAGTTTCTATGAGTCTGTATGTATTCCTAGGCAAAAAATTCAAATGCTTAAATAAATACTATTTTCTGTTAAAATCTTGTGTATTATATGCAGTTTAATTCATTACAATAAGCTTATTATGAAATACACCACACCATGGTTTTGTGATTGGCAAATTTTGTTATTATCCAATAAACTCACTACAAGATTTTTTTGAAAAATATTCCTGATTGTCTGGTAGCATGCAATTAGTTCCAGTCTTGCTGCCGCAATTTTGTTAATAACCATTTAGTTTTCCAAAATCCTCAAACCAAGACCATTATGGCATAATTGTAGGCTCTAAATGTGATTGTAATGAATCTCTCTTCAGGAGAAATTCTCTCTGTGTCATTTAAAAAAACCAACAAACCCCTAACAAACTGTCTAATAGCTGCTGCTGCTGCTGTTAGGGGTAAAATTGATCCCATCTATTTGTACCTGTCAAAGTGTTAAGCACGACATTAAAGCTAGACAAGTACCTCTAACCAATGGCCAGAGCCCTGGAGGACAATTCAACCTTCACAAAAATGTCTGTCTGTCTCTCTCTCCACTGCCTATGAAGGCAGCCTTCATAACTGTATTAGCTTAGATTTGATGCAGGTTCAGACAGATGAATCTTACTAAAACCAAGGCAATTTCTGGCTGTACTGTAGAAAAAAAAATCTGCTGACTTAATATATTAAGGAATTAGATGGCAACCAATGAGATTCTGTATCCTGTGACACCAATAGCTTCATTTTAAACTATCACCTGTATTTTGATAGCAGAATTCTGAGCTGTAAGTCATTTACCCTTAAAAGCAGACATCAGATCAGTTCGCAGTTTCTAATGATGATGTAGGACAAGTATATTGTTTGCTAGCTAATGCCACATTATAATATTCTAATGCGGCATATCACTACTCTTGCTGCATTTTAAATATTTTTTTGTTTTTTCTTCCCAGTTGTCATGAAAAATGAAAATGTTTCCTGAAAACTGCTTTCCTGGTTGAGGGAGGTCATCAGCAGTTAGACTGAGCTCAGTAGACACCAGTCCTTCAGAAGCCATAAATCAGAAAGCAACCATGTAGGTCTTTGTTAATGCACCTGGACTTTATGAGGAATAGATGTTTACTAGAGGGAACTCTGCCACTCCGACCTGCAAAAAGCCCGCTTTCTTCTTCTTCCCCCCAAAAGGAACAATAGCAAATGCTCATCCTGAAATGACTGAATAGCTGAAGCTGTGTGAATACCTGCTTGTCCTGGTAAGCCAGGCCAGCCGGGGGTTCCCTTTTCACCTTGAAATCCAGGCGTCCCGGGGCTTCCTTGCTGCCCTGGGGCACCGACCAGCCCTGGCAAACCTGCACAACAACGATGAATCATTGCTCATGAGTGTCCTTAAAACCAATAGTCCAAAACATGGCCTTGTGCTACCTTCGTTCTCCCAGGTAGCAACGTGAAGGCTTTCCCCTCCTAATGTCATTGTACCACACTGCACTGCTCATCCAAGTGGAAGAAAACTCAAGATACCAAAGACAGAAGGGGCAAGGTATAACAGAACAACTCATTACAAACTTCAGGTTTCTGACAACCTCAGAAATACAGTGGGCTCCTCCTATTAAAATGATAATTCTACCTCTATTGCCAGTTACAATAAGTAATTTCAGTTATGTGCATCTCAGTTTCCTGTTCTTCTGCATCTGTTTTGCCTTTCCGACTGGAAAGCTGATCGGACAAGGATTGTTTCCCAGCGAGGTACCTACTGAAACTGCTCCAGTCTTGGCTGGAGTTTCGAAGCCCTATAATTAGACAAGAAATGTGGAGCAACTGTTCTGAAGGAGCTTTTTCATGATCCTCCTGCAATAAGACATGTTCTTAAGTCCCAAGTTTACGATCCAGCCAGAGCCAAACCCCAGTACTCTTGTACAGTCGGCCAATGGGCCTGGCTCAAAGACTCCTGAGTAACTGGGCCCTGGGGGATATCGACTTCATTTGTGGCAGAATAGAGCACTGAAAAGCCCACCTCCTTGTAGTATTGAGACCGCATTAGAATACCTGAGCATGCCAGCAATGCAACACTTTGACTGGACACATGATCGCTATAAAAAAAGGTAAAACTGATATGAAGCAGAGTTAGGCTTTTGAAATTTTCTCTTAGTAAGTTCTGCTACGAGTTACACATCCTTTTTGCTGCTCTTTACCAACTTACAGAATGATCAACTTATTAAAAAACCTAATGACTTTCTTTCAAGGCAAAAGAGATTTTTTTTCTTTCTCTTCTTAAACATTTTTATTCTTTGGAGCATTAAAAAGAGCATTTTACCTTCCTGTCCCACCAAGCCAGGGACACCCTGTGTGCCCTTGGGGCCTTCAATGCCAGGGAAACCAGGCTCACCACCTTCACCTTTTTGTCCTGCGCCTCCTCTTGTGCCTGGAAAACCACAAAACCAGAATATTCTTTTATTAATCTTGATACAACCCTAAGCTAACAAGCATTATGTGAAGTTGGCTACTGAATGGGTCCTGGTCTTGCCACATAAAGACATTCTTCTAGTCAGGGTGCTTGCATAATCTGGGAGAATGAATAGTCGTCTATAGCATGCTGGCCAAAGCATCATTAAATTTGTTTTTAAAAATTTAATTTTTTGTTTTAAATTAAAATAACAAAAATTAAATTCCCCAAACTATGTGGACTATGATACTGATGTTCAAGTCTACTGCGTGCTCAGGGAAATTTTAAGACATTACCGAACCAACCCAATCCAAAATCAACCTGACTCTGCTATCACATCTTCCATAATCATGGCCTGATATTGCTCCTTTTGTCATCAGTGGCAAAAAATTATACAGAAATGTTTACTGGAGTTGCATGTGATTGATATTTACTGCTATAACTGTACTTTCAGTTGAAGAGGTAAATGCAGCACATACTCATTTTCCATAAAGAAAAGATGAACTTCTTCAGGAGCTGTCATGAGAACACTGGTTCAACAGCCATCAAAAGCCCATGGTAAGCTCCCCCTCCCCTTCCTCTGTGGACTTCCCTACGTGAAAAGTAATACATCCAGAGCAACTGTAAAATTAATACCTGTTAAGCCTGGCACACCAACTTCCCCTTTCAGGCCTGGCATTCCTGCTAAGTTTATAGTATCTCCCCGCTCACCTATTTTAAGTAAAAATGAACATGTGAGTGGTAAGGCTTTAATTTAAACAGTATTTCCTGTTGTTTCGAAGGAATTGCAACTTCTGAGGCAAAATTCAGTAATTACCATCTTTCTAGGATAAAAGAGGAATAAGTTAAAGAAAGAAAAATGTAAAGCCTCTAGAACAGTCGCCCTCCCTGCCATGGATGGATTTATCCATGGACAGTACACATTGCATGAAATGAACAGCATTGACCTTTTCACAGCCTCCCACATATACAATGTAATTCTGTAAGACTGTACGAAGACTCTTTAAGACTGAAGACCGCCTAAGACTCTTCAGAACTTAATGTTGAGCATTTGATGGGTAATGAATGAATACGAAGAACGCCCAGATAAGAGAACAGACTCACCTAGTTCACCATGTGAGCCAGGAGTACCTAGATGGCCTGAAGTTCCTGTAATACCCTTTTCTCCCTATCATATGATTGAAAACAGATATCGGTTAATGAGGATGAGGATTTATTCAACCTTCCAAGCAGCACAGTTTGGAAATATTGAAAAAAGGCTATTAAATTTACCATTTTTGAGTTTCTGTGGTACTTTATAGAGTCATTTGGCTGAAATCAGTTAAACCAGAACAGTACAAACCAAGGGGCAAGTTACATTTACAAAGACTTGAGAACATCCTATTACACATATGGTAGCGAGTCCTCCAGTCCTTGGTTGGTTAAAAGTCTCACTGAAATCTAAGGGCAAAGCTACCCGAGAAAGGAACATAACTTTTGACTCTCTTAAATAAATGATGTCTGTGAGTCTACTGGAAGGCCTTTTGTAAGAGTTTATTCCTTCCAGTGTAACTTACTTTGAAGCCAAAGCAAATCACCGTGAATTGCCCTCTAGGAGCTGAGATTCTTAGACTCTTTTACTGTTAGATGAGTGGCAGTGAATAATTTTTGGCAGTGGTACCATCAGCCTTGAGAGAAGGGAAGAGTAAGCCCAGCATTGAGACTGATTTTTACCAACAGCTACAGCAATGGGACCAAGGACCTAGAAGGAACTGTCTGGATCCTCATTGGCAAAAAGCTGGCGCATGAAATTTGGACATCTCCCAGTAAGAAAAGAAAGGACTCCGCTTAATGAACGTTGGAGGGATCAAGCAAAATTATTTGACCTATTTATTACATTTTTATTGCATTTTTATCTTTGCACTGAAGCTGCTCAGCACAATTTGAAGGGATGAACGTCACTTCCAAGAGAAACTGAATGCCAGCAACAAGGACATTCTTATTCCCTCACAGGCATGAACTTACCCTGCCTCCTGTGCTGCCAGGGAAGCCTCTGATACCCGGAGAGCCAGCTGGACCAGGATACCCCTTCAGACCTGTCAGCCCTTTCGCACCAATGTCCCCTTTCACACCAGCCATGTAGCTGGGATGCCCAGGGGACCCTGGAGTTCCTGTCTTTCCAGGAACGCCTGGCATTCCCTTGCTACCTGCAGGCAGGGAAGAAGAAAAATAAAGACGACTTAAACTATTAAGGCTGGAAAGGCTGACACACAGTTGCTTGTGTGTAAGAAGTTTTCCTGCTAGTGGCCTTCTCAAAACATGGCACCGTGATGCGCTAGTACAAAAAGGCAGCACGCAAATGTAACATAACCCTGCAAAGCTTTCCTGGGAGGTGGCTCTGTGAAAGGCAGCTGGGAGCTCAGCTTTCACTCTCAGAGACTTTGCTGGGGGAGGGAGCGGGTGGCTGCAGTGCAGTGGTACGATGTCCGTGGAATATTTAATATGGTAACTGAGAAAAGACACCAATTGACAGTCCTGAATGTGCTTGCTTGGTTTTGTTGTGACCACTAACCTTTCAAGCCAAAGAATCCCTTCGTGCCCCTTTCTCCGGCATCTCCTTTTTCACCTTTAACTTCCAACATCATGCTGGGCTTGAGCTTTGGGGGTTCTCCTGGGGGACCTTGATCCCCACGGTCACCTAAAGGATACAAAACCCCACCATGTTACAAAAAGCTTGTCAGCGGCACTGTGTTGGTAAAAGGGAAAAGAAGAGTGAATTTAGCAAAAAGGGATTAATAGATAATCTTGCAGAAGTGCTGGAAAATCCACTTGCATAAAAAGTTACCTGCGTCAATACGATGTGTCAGCAGAATGGTGAAGGATAAGAAAACATGAAAACTGAGTTAAACTTTTGTACATATAATCCCGGGGAGCTGGACCCAGACTCCTCTGTGATAGATAATTTACTTCTCAGCAGATCAGTTAGGTAACACGTGTTTACAAAAACCCCCAAAAAGCACGCTGGAGAAAGCACAGAAAAGTAGGTCAGTTCCCGTGAAAGGGAAACTCTCAGTCAAAAAGCCTTGGGCGAAAGAAAGTGTTCGGATTTGTTACCAGTTATTTTGTTCCTTTTCTTGATTTGAAGGTTACTGGTGACATCAGTAAATAATATCCTGAAGAAAGGACCCAACCAGACTGCATGACTATCTTTAGTTCTTTGTGGGATGCAGAGACAGTCCAGCCACCCAGACTTGTCTCCTATGATCATGCACTGTCTTGCACTTCTTCACCAAGATGTGTATTTGCACTTTTCTTTGCAGGGGCTGTTTCCACACTTGCCTTTTGCTCAGACCTCCCCTGAATTACTGGGAGCACTGGTTTGCAACCTTTGAATTGCAGACTTGTTTTTCTTAAGTACCTGGGTCCCTAGAAAGAACATGGCCTTATGGTAAAGCATGTATTTAAAGACAGTTGTGTGCAAAGAAAGGAGGACTGAGTTACAGTTTTCATTTCACTGATGATGATATCAACTGATATGTTTCTGACTTTTAACTACTTAATTGACTTGTTTTCTGAATATTCCAGTGCCTTTACAGTGTAACTGGAGCAAAAGTTGAATCTTCTTCCCCCAAACACCTTAAGCTTCCTGAGAAAAGGCTCTGCTGAGTTCTGCACATGCCCAGAGGTGCCACTGTCCGAGCTCAGCTGAATAATGAGATGTCTGTCTCCAGCCTTCAACGTGTAAAGATTCACAAAGAAGTAACCTTTCCCTGAGCCTAAAATCCAGGCCTCTCGGCCAGAGGCCCATGTGTGAAATAGGCGGACGAATGTCCGAACTAAATTTACCGTGTGAAAAATGTGTCGTCTTTGTCTTTGTGTCCTTGTTAAAATAGTTCTCCAGATGTGAAAAGCAAACACACTGGTACCACCCATAAGCAAATACCTTTAAAGCCACGTGCGCCCTGGGAGCCTTTATCGCCCCGAGTCCCGAGCAGGCCATATTCTCCTTTGATTCCCTTGATGCCTGATCTTCCTTTTAGGCCTGGCATGCCTTTGAAACCACCAATGCCAGGTGAACCTCTTGAGCCTTTAAAGAAAGAAGGGGAAGAGAACTATTACCTCACGCAGATTTCTGCAAACTAAGTAAATGTAACCAGCAATGCGTGACTAAAATAGCATGATAACTTCAGTGCAGCAGTACCTATTTTTGGGTGCCTTGATGCCTAGGGCAATCTGCAGCTCTAAATCAGGTACCCAAGCTCTCTGAGAGGTAAAGAAGAGCAGGGGTACACTGAACTGTCTCAGCTGGCCAAGAGGAGATGCTGTGGGCATGACCAGAACTTCGTGTCTTCTGAAAGATCAGTTCAACCCCTCTCCTACAAGTAAGCTAGGGAAAGGTACCTAGTTGCACGCAAGGTTTTCAGTCAACCCATTCTTCTATATGTAGAGATACAAATCACAGGTCTAGGACTGGCTAGCTCTTTCTTACCAAAAATTACCATACTCCTTTTTTCTAAACAGGAGGATGCTGTTTTACATGGGTCATGCTAACAAACAGATCTTCATTCCTCTCAAACGAGAGCTGATAAGTACTCCATAGTCATGCTAGGAAAAAAGTCCTATCTTTCTAACTGTTGAAATTGCAACATGTATTTTTAGGTAGGCACCCCCCACCTTGTGTTTAACTTGGCTTCATGTAGAGTTGAATCGCATTGAAACTCCCTGTGTGATGTAGACAACTTGCATGATACATAGCGTTTTCGTGGCTGGCAAGTGAGAATCTCACCTTCTCTATATGTAAGATGAGTATCTTGGTAAAAGTCAATATCGAGGTCTTGTGTCTGGCATTACGCAGTACACAACTGCCAACTTTAAAAAACTTTAAGGCAAAGGTTTGGGGAAACACCTCTTTAATTTCACTGAGAGTCAGTGGGACTGGGACAAGAGAAAGACTTTGGGAGAGAGAAAAGTGTAAATACTGTGTATTTTTTAAAGGAAGAAATAAAACAGCTATTGCCCTTCTAAATAGGGCTGCACATCACAAGCTAGCATTTTGCCAAGCACAACACAGGGGAAAACAGGGATTTTGGAATGTATTAGGCATATGACCCTAATTCTTAAACAGAGGTAGCCCAGCAGAGAATGTGTCCGGTTCGTCTCATCACAAACAGCTTTAAGCAGCATTACTTTTTTTTCAGAGCACCTGTCCAGAGCTCACCTTTATCTCCTGGAAAGCCATCCATTCCACTTATGCCAGGGGGACCAGTCACGCCAGGTACACCTTGCAGTCCCGGGTAACCTGTTTCACCTTTTTCACCAGACAGACCTTTCAGGCCCACAGGGCCAGGAAAACCTTGTTCACCATCTTCTCCCCTAGCACCAGGGGGACCTGCCATGTGAACACGCAAACAGGGAGATTAAAAAGCGTTTGGACATCCATGATGATTTCATACAAGGTAGCTCAAGAAGGAGAAAACTGCTATCCCACCAGCTTCTTGTTGAGGGGGGGAAATTAGGATTTTTTTTCAGCAAAGAACTGCAGAAATGGTTATAAAGACAAAAGCAGCTCATCAGTGCAAACCATTCTCACTACCAGCTTGGTTCTGTACCCACTCCCAACAGGACGTTCTCCTCCTCTTTAATTTAAGAATTAAGCCCCTTTTCCATAAGACTACTCCCATTTGATAGCTCCCTTCTGCCAGTCTGCCACCAGCAAGCTCTGGCCTGGCTTGGTACGTGGCTATAGAAGGAAAAGCAGCAGCTCTGCCAGTGAGGACCATCATCACCCCTACTTCCCACCTACGGTTCCAGCACAATTTGCAATCACAGTGTATGCACTATTACTGTCATTCCCCTGGCTGGGAATTAAAGCACGACATGTGCCACAGCCCCAAGCTTAACTTTTGGCTGTGGAAACCATACAGTTGCCCTGCCACAGAGAACTGGCAGGAGGATTGACACAGAACAGCAATAATTCCTCACCTTGAGGTCCTTGAGAGCCAGGCCTGCCAGCTGGCCCAGGGTTTCCTGGAGCCCCTGGGAATCCACGTGTTCCTGGTATTCCTGGCAATCCCATCAAACCAGGGAGACCCTGTGGCCCTGGATCTCCTTTGGCTCCCAGCAAACCTGGGTTACCATCCGCTCCTAAAATACCATAATCATGCATTAGAGAGCATAAACATCTAGAGAGCTTATTATTACCTATCACTTCTGTGTATGCACTAGTCTTTCAGGGTATGTTTCTCCTCTGAAAATTCAGTGAGAACAGGAAAAGCAAATCAAACTGCTCATCAGTTTTAAAATACCTGACATTACCAGTACTGATTTCAATATTTGCATCGGAAAGGCTGACTGGCTCTTTCAAACGAATGGAAACAATTTGGCACCAGGTGGGTATCGATGGAGCAGGTCTCTTCCCCTTTTAACCCCAATAATTCTTTAATTCCTGACCCCTCTCTTTATCACGTACATCTTTGTAAGAATCATCTGGACTGAACCGCTGAAATAATGCTCTGGATCTTTTCTAAAATATGACGGGCAGGAATGGGAACATTTAAGGCAGACAGTGGGTTCTGGTTTTGTGTTATTGCTCAGAAAGTTTCAAGGAAGCTCGCTATAAGGCATTGTTATAAGATTCATATAAATTCCTAAGCAAAAAGGCCCTGATCATACATGACTTAGTGCACTGCGTGAAAAATTACATCTCTATGATGTACGAGCAAAGGGGGTGTTAAGATTTAAAAGGTAATGCCTGCTTTGCATTCAGATTGGAGAAGCAGCAGCGTACAAGACCTCAAAAGTATATGGCACTTAAAATCCAGGCCAAGTGGATCTGCTTCTCTTTATTTGGGTTTTACATCAGTGTAGGTCCATTGGCTTGACTGTAGTTAAGTGTGCTTTATAACCGAGGTCACATAAGGTGAGTTTCTCAAAAACAGAATACTGGCTTTAGCTCTCTGTTCTGAGGGGCTAGTAGTTTAAGTGGCATAGATGATATAAAGGAATGACTAGCCACTTCATATAAAACTAGAAAAAAAAAAAAAGACTCATACAGAAATTCACGTGCGTTTTTTAGAGCCATTCTGTCAGAACTGTAAAATAAATCAAGAACACACACTACTAATACTTTTCATTTTCACTGTACTTATTTTTTGTTATTACTGAAAACTTAGTTCTACAGAAATGCTTAGACAGAAGGTACAAAGTCACACATTTTTTTCTTCCTTTTCAATCCATGTTTTACCTTGAATTTCTTCCCCTTTTCAGAGGTGTTAGTGATGTTTTCTGCCTTTTCTCAAACTTGCCAAGTGCCACGGAGCTGCCTTCATCCCCTTCCTTCACTCTGGGGCTCTACTGAAGGTGGAACCAGCTCTCCTCATGTCAAATAACTCATGTAAGCTGATGCTCTGTTTTTCTTTTTCTTATTTGTTTTGAAAATCATGAGAAGAATCTCCAGAACAGATTCCTGTGATACACCTCCGTGCTTTGAGCTAGTCACACAATTACTACTCTTATCTCACTTCCACAACAGGGCAAGGGGGTAATCAGCAGTTCTAAATTTAACTATGTGTCCAAGTGTTACTGAAACTGTGTAGGAGCGGATGCTTGATTCCCACATGTGCTTTTGAAAGTCCTCCACAGAATTCAGAGAGTGACAAAGTCAGATTCTGTAGAGACGCTACGGTTTTCTGTTTTCTACAGGGGGGTTAGCATGTTTTTAAGCTCTGTGAAATAATGAAATAAAATGAATACCCTGAAATTATGAATAAGTATATAACATTACATTTTTCTTGTTCCTGAGTGCCCAAAGACTGACCAGGTAAAATGGCTTATTAAAATTTACTAAACAGTATGTCCTCTCAGTTAAAATTTACAAATTATGCACTAGTGCAACGTGCTATTCTACAAAGCCATGCAGTATCCAAACATTTTCTGGCTTGGGAAACAATCTCAGTATGATGCAGTATGTAAGTGAAAAATCTGGATAATAACTACATCACCATTCCTATAACTACAGTGTGAAAAATTAACAGTACATCTGAACACAACAAAGATGAGCAAAACCTGGTTCTCTGGTATCCTACTGTAGCTGATTCCACATAGTGCAACGTGAAGGAGTGCTGGTCGTAAGTAGTGGATCTCCAGAAGGCGTTTGGAGGAGCCAGGCACATTGGTAACAGTCGAGGTAGATGGGGAAGGGATGGGAGATGATCAGGCACTGGGATTTGATGCTGGGGTCATCAGTACCCTCAATGCATCCTAACATGGTCTCTTACTACTCTCACGTCTCTGTAATTTGGCTACATTTATATCAGACTCTGACTCAAACATTTCTTTATTTGAAGTAGCTGTTACCTCTAATTCCTGGTACTCCTTCATCTCCTGGTATGCCTTTCAACCCCGGGAAGCCGGGGAGCCCGAAATCCCCTCGGGAACCTGCTGCTGCTCCTAAAACATCACCAGGAAAGCCCTTCAGTCCTGCCGCTCCTGGAGCGCCGGATTTTCCTGTAAGGCCTGGGTGTCCCTGCAGTCCAGGCAGACCGTTCAGGCCCTTGTCTCCTCGGGGCCCAGTAAAACCTATAAATAAAACAGGGACTAGGCATCACAGGGTTCACTACAAATGCTGGAGGTTAAATCCTAGATACACCATCATAACGCCTTTTATATTACTATAATTTCCCCTAGTTCTTAGCAGAAACCTGTAGAATCAAACAAAGCACTATATAAACGTTTTTAAACCACGCAGCGTGTATAAGAACATTTGACCAAATGTGGAAATGGGCAGAACTTACAGGTAACACTTCAGGATACCTAGTGCCTAGGTGATAAAAGATCCACAACTCCAAGCACAGTTACTTTTGTACAACTATTTTGACATGGCTATTGCAGTATTTTATAAACATCATATTCTGTAAGGGCAAAAAACCCAGTTCCTATACACAAAAACCTGGTTTGATACACAACAGGGGTAAGATATTTCAGGGAGTCAAATTTGAAAAAAGAAATGAGGAATGAATGCACATTGGAGAACTGGGAAGACCTGGGGGAGTTGCCCAGATGGGTCATTGCTGTTGCTGTTCCCCACACATCTCAAGGGGCCAGCGCCAATTGCTTCACGCTCTTCATTTAGGGCTTGGAAAACAGATAGAGGGAAAGAATTTCTAAAGAGCTCCTAAATTAAGTTGCATCAATGGCTTCTGAATCATGCTACAGAAGAAACTCGGTGACTGTTTCTCTGACCAAATTAACCTGGTCAGCCACAGGGAAGTGGTAGTTTCTGTCAGTAACTCTTGCTGGACTGACTGATGATCTGTGAACATACCCACCGCAGCTTATACGTGTGTGCAATGGCACTATTTTAGGCTCATCTGACTTACTATCTATGAACAGATCAACTATACATGCAATTAATCAATGTGTCTTGGGCATCCTGGAATCTCTGGGGAGATACAGAAGCCCTGGGATTTAATCTGTACCTATTACAGACTAGCATAAAATACGACAGGCACTGAACACTTGCAAACACTGTTCGGAAACACAGCCACCTATGGGCAAGGTAGCTGAGTAGCTAGTACTCCGCCTTTGATATGTCCAGTATAATTTATACTAACGCTGGAAAGAGTTAAATAGAAGTACTGACGCTAGTGTTTTCTTCCTTTCTATATCATCATTCTGAGTATATTCCATTTGAAATCTGAAATATCTTTTTATTGAATGTCTTTATTTCTATGCGAACTTCATGAATTTTTACCGTCACATTTATAATTTTGCACTATAAAGCAGATTTTAAAAGGTTGACGTCTTTGTTACTTTTCATCATTATAGACGTTGCAGGAAATCCTTCTGGATTTGAGAAGTAGCAGCTTTGTATAATAGTTTATTGCTTGAACGTTGAAGGGAGGGTAAGTGAAAACATATCTGGAATCAAGTTTTTGTGTTTCAGTGACTGTAGTAAAGAGGTCAAAAGTATATAAAGAATGACTTATTGTTTCAAGATACCTGGAGGACCTGGGAATCCTTCCCGACCTGGATCACCTCGTGTACCATTTAGCCCTGGGTATCCTACTGGACCTGGTTCACCTGGGAATCCTCTTGCACCTTTTGCACCTAAATCGTATAAAACAAAGTAAGAAAGTGGGATGTGAACAAACAAAACAGAAATGTTCATATAATGTAAGAAAAGGTAGTGGTAGATATCATCACCCGGATGTGTTTCCAGGTGCGAAGGTGAAACTTTTTTAAAAATTTTATGGGACTGTACTGTAGCTCTTCAGCAGTATTCAGGATCCCAAGACATGGACCAAAAATCTAGGCTAAATGCTCTTACAAACGTGGATTAACATGACTTAAAGATTAGTGATACGGAGACTACTAGGGTGAAAATAATTAGTCTCACAGACTTTTGGAGACTTCTAATATTTTGTAAATTAAGACTTTTAGCCTAAGGTCAAAAGGCAATGCCAACGAAGAATGCTCAACAGAAAGGAGGCACAGATGAGATGCTGCAGGAGGAAATTTTTTTTCCTCTCCCTGCTAAACTGATCACAGAACAAGAGCAGACTGGTTTAGATAACCACGAAACAGAAATGTAAGGCTAAAGGTTAGATCTAATCATCCTAGAAACTGAATACAAATTAACTAGCCTACTTACTATATTTGTAACAGTACAGGTCTATAGCTTCAGTAGTAAAAGAAGAGCTGTGCCCTGAAAAAGCATTCTTCTGGCACTGAACTCATGTTCATACCGAGTGACCTCCTGACAGGTAAAATGAGGCCTCGTTTTCTTGTGATGTAGTATTTGACATTTGGGTAAGAGCAAATACTACCATTTCTTAACATCTCAAAACCTGCAAGCATTTCGTAGGATTCTTTGGTTAAGTTTATAAATATTGTTTTTTCATGCAATAGTTTTATTACATGAGTCTCATTAATTCACTGTATTCCAAAATCAAGATTTTTTGATTAAGTTCTCTGAAAATAATTCCTGTGTAATGCTTTGTTTCTGTAGCCTCCCCAGCTCCTCAAACTCTTTAAGTTCCCAGCTCAGGCTGGGAAGGTCAACAACATGCTTTAACATTTTAAGTGTTGTTGCTTAGCATCACCATGAATTACAACTCATTTATTTATTGCACTGAAAGCGAGTTTCTCTCCACCTCCAAGTATGACAAACCAAGGAAAATATCACTTGAATTTTGATACTTTCTTCCACTTTACTTTTCTGAACTTCCATTATTTAACCACGATTTTCTGCAGTTTTAGCTGTTGTTTGTGAAGGGGAGAGGGAAACCTTTAAAAAGACCACAAATAAGGTGCACATAAACAGCCAATGCAGTGTGAATAGCATTTTCCCAGTGCCGTACAGGACTATTGTTCTCTCTCTTATATGAACAATAACTTCTCAGAAAGCAATTAAAAGGAAAAATCCTAGGCTTTCAGGTCTCAGTGAAAAATTCTAATGTGCCTCTTACCCAAATAGCATCTTGGTCTTGTTTCCCATCTGTAATAACTGACTTTCATTCATTCTGTTCAGTATTGCACTAATTAAAAAGCCATGTTAGAGAAAGAAGACGGCAGATGGAGAATGCAACCACTGCTTACCACATATTTCAGTAACTCATTACGCAACGTTAGTTGGCGTTAACACGTTGCGCCCAACAGTAGTAAGAAAAAGTTTTTATTTTAGATCAATGTTTAGTTTGCAAGCGCTTTAGCTGTATGTTTGAAACAGAAAACAACTTAAACATTTTATTCAACAGCAACCATGTAGGTCTTGAGACTACTGAATAACCAGGATGTAACTTAGGGAGGGCTGTGTACGTTGCCAGGCATTTCAAAGGAACACAAGGACATGAGCGTGCGAGACTATAAAGATGACTCCTCGCTGGATATACTGGCTGCCATCAGCACCTAGGACACTCAGAGGCTTGATTGTCTATAGCAGAGCTCCATCCTGGCTGAAAAGGAGGAGGGAAATCTTGCGGACAAAGCCACATCACTCTAAGCAGACAATGAAAATAGTGTAAAGGAGGTGTTGGTGCTTTTGTGTCAATCCGGAGAATGTGGGTGGGATCGATGCTCCAGGAAACTTGATGGACACAGTTATGGCAACAAGAAGCTGCAAAAAGTTGTAAAATGTCCCCTGTTCCTTCTGGGTTTCCAGCTCCAGAACTGCCTCAGGTTGAAAGGCAGCTACGAACAGAGTTCTGCACTGGGCTCAGCAAGGGGCCTTTTCCAGTTTTTGGAGGGAAGGGATGCAAACCGAATCTTAAAATTACTAAAACATATAAGCTGACAAAGATAGAGAAAGATTTGTTAAAGAGCTAACCAAGAGTACAAAATATAAACCACACAAAACCAGCGTCACTTGTGTTACAGCAGAGCTAGGAGTTAAATCTGACTGTATGCGCTGAAAGGAAAACCTTTCAAGCTCATATGAATGAAAGAATAAACAAATCATCATACTCAGAAAAAAAATTAGAGAGATAGCAAAGAAAACAATCTTTAGCAGCATTGATCCTAACAACAAACTAAGGCATGAGGACTAAGGAAACATAGGTCAGAGATACACATAATCTTTCAGCAGAGACAAAATGTTCCCTTTTAAGGTCCATTAGTCTGTGACAAATCAATCCATCAATCCACGCATGCCATAATTAAACCTTGTGCTGGGGAGAAAAAAGCTTGACCTTAAAATTTATAGTCCCAATCTCTGACCTTGGCTAAAGCACAGGGGCACAGGAATGGGTACATCAAGAATTTCACATTTCCCAAACTCTGAAGGACCCTGTTACGTTTTTTTGTCAGTACCTTTGCCAGCTAGCAATGAGAAGGATTTACTGAAAAACAGCTTTATTGCTTAGGATGGGAGTATATAGGCTTATAGGAACTACCAGTGCTGGTTAGAGGTTCCCTCTTTAAAGTCAATTGTTATGACCACTCAGCACACCTTGTCCGTGTTTCTCTCAATTCCATCTCACACTGTCCTTGAGACCCTGTCCCCACCTCCTCTTCCTCTTCCTTCTTCTTTCCAAAGAAAGAGGTGGGGAACACTGGAAGGCCCAGGATCACCAGATGGTCCCTCTGGGCTAGGGTGGACCTGCTCTGCAAGGAAGGCATGCACAGCTACAGACAGCACAACTGCATTGCATCAGACAACCTGGCCCATTACACCAAGCTGCGTTAAGACTAAGACTTTAGGCTCACGCTTGCTGAAAGCGCTCTGTGTATCACACGAGGAGGAATAATCCAAAGGATCTGCCACAGTCCTCCATTGCAACCTTTTATCACCCTGATCACAGAGGACAGGATTTTCCTTGTGAGGTTTCCATCTGAGAGACCTCAGTACACTTTCTACCAATAAACTTGTAGACTCTCTCTGTATACTCTCACTTATGTGCGTGTGGAGAACAGCAAATGGGCTGTCCTTTCTGTCATCTGTTTCATGGCTGACACTCATTAGCAAAGGCAGAATTACCTCAGGAATGCTGTAGCCACCTGGGGTGCATGCTGCTTAGAAGTCTCTGTCATCTTCTTCAAGTTAAAGCTGTCCTCCATTGTCATTTCTAAAACTCGTTGCCTGCTAAGGCTCAACTTCAATCGATCTGGCAAGATCTTCCTCAAAACGTGTTGTATGTGGGAAACAAAGGTGAAGGCAAAATGTTACCTGTGGCTCCTGGCAGTCCTGGCTTGCCTTGGGACCCCTTTGGTGGCCTCACACAGCCCGCGCCTGCAAACAAAGAGGGTTAGTTGCGCCGTACGTGCTCATATGCTGCTTCCCATCAGCTCTGCGCCTGCAGTTGAGACATCATTAAAGCACGTGAATGAAATTAGCAGGCAAAACCCTAATTTAAAAAAAAGTTTTACTCTTCATGAAAAAAAAAAAAAAGAAAAATTGGTCATGGGTGGCATTTTCAGGGAAGCACTCAAGCTGAGCTGCACCCCAAAAGCTGCTCTGCCTATTTTACAGGGCCTATGGTGGCTGCTCCAGTTAGACCAGCATGGGAAAGGTAGTCCAACTTCACAGATGACTGTATTTTTCAGAATAAGAGAGACACTTTGCTCCCCTGTGGGCAATTTATAATCCTGAAGCAATCAAGTCAACTTTTGGTACAAATGAAGGGTTTTTTTCTTTATATGTCAAATTGTGCTGAAAATCTTCACTCAAAGTTCTTTAAAAGAAGTTGCTTAAATTTTCTTGGGCACCCAGTTTCTGGAACTCTTGTTATAGATTGCATGGTAATCATTATTTTGTTACAATACACACTCAGGAGCAATGAACTAAAGAATTTCTGAATTGCTGAGCTAAAACTGCAGTAATTTTAGACTATGTTTGATTTGATTAAATTACTTTAGAGCTATGTACAGAACATGCATGGCTATTTGAGACCTGAAGTTCAAATAGTTTACAATCAAGAGCATCCAAAGCAGTCACCAGAAAGGAAGCATCAAGCCATAAGAGCAGCGTAAGACTAAATATTAAAATATATTCAAGCGGTTTATATGTACAGTACCTGACCATATTGGCTCGGTTCCATCTCCTCTAGAAAAGTCTTCAATGACCTGCCCACAGTCTATGAGCAAAGAATGGGAAAAGACAGTTATTATCTAAAAGAGAAAAATTGTAAAATGCTCTCAATTCTAACAAAAATGTCTATTAACACATCAGATAATGTATTCTCCTATGTATTATGCAAACATATACCACAAACTATTTGCTGTAACATACTGGAACTCTCTATCCATCTATTAATTAGATCCGGGCCTGAAAACTAACCTTGTCAGAATAAGGAAGCTGTGTCCCCCATGCACTGTGTAGGGTTGGCAAGTGCCTGCTCTGCCTTTAATATTCTGCCAGGCATCTCGAAGCCAAGCAATAAAACTCTGAGCCTGAGCTCCTGTGAATGTAGCCCTGGTGTTCTTATGCTGGAAGGGACTCAGAAAGCTGCAGAGATACTTTGAAGAGCTCTGAAGGATGGATACCTGATTTTCTCTGGTCAATTAAAAGATTGTATTGGAGGAGGAAGACCAGAGAAAGCCACCTGTGAGTACTCCAATGGCAGGACCTTGCTCCATTGCCTCCAACTGCTTGAAACCTGAAAGATGTTACTTGCTGGCACTAAGACATTCATTCATACTATTTCAATACCTGACGTGAAACTACCGGGACTTCTGAAGTATTTCCTTCTTTAAGATTTCTGGACAACTAATACGAGCAATCCCTTTTTACCCACATAACCCCCCACCAAATGCTACCTTTTCAACAGTGTGCTGTACAGATGCTGCACACAGTTCAGTAAGATCTCCCATGGCTTTGACGTAAGACAATGTGATGTCTCTTACCTAGTTGGCCAGGCTCTCCTGGCAGACCGGGCAGACCTGGAGGTCCTGGGTTTCCATCTTGTCCATGGTCACCTGGAGGACCCTGGTACCCTTTTGGACCAGGACGTCCTTCACCTGGCAGGCCTGGTTCTCCTGGAAAGCCCTTTGGGCCTAATTCGCCTGGATAGCCCGGATCACCGGGGAAACCTCGGATACCATCACCCTGTGGGAAGTGAACAAAGGTGGTCACTCCTGACTTTGCTGAGAAACAAACAAAATGCAAACAGTTGAACTACTGTCACGAGTAACATCTTATAGGCAGTAATTCCTCAGGTATTGCATCACAGCTTTTTAAATCAACATTGCAAATAAAATATATTTGAAATAAGCTGACTTTAACTTAGACTCCGTGGCAGAAAAAGCATGAAAGCAGTACTCTTAGAGGGTGCATTCCCCTAAAAATGTTGGCCCATGAACAGCACTTGGGCAATATGAATCTCTGCTGTGGAGAGGCTTACTGCCCTTTCTGAAAAGCTGCAAGTGGGTTTTGGGAAAACCACATGCATCACTAGAGATGTTCTGGTGTGGCATTTACTTCTGAGACCTTGAGAAAAGGTGACATAAAATTGCACCCAAATGGGTAGGTTTTTTCTTTGTTCCTCTAGTAGTATTTCTACACAATGGAATCAGTATCTTACAAACAACACTAGAAAATGTTTCCATCCTCAGAAGTAATAAGAAATACCATCTTTACTGGTACTAAAAAGCACTGTGGTCCAGATTGGACGATATGGCTCGGGCCCATCTTCAAATATGATGTAAGAGCATTCCAGTAGTCCAAAACAGCATTTATGATGGGTGAGATGAATTCCTCTTGCAAGACAGTTAACTTTTTCTTTTGCCTATAGAAGGAGCTTAGAAAATGAACTAAGACTACATCTCTAACTCCTAGATGTCTACAGTTCGTTAGGTGAGGTGCTGTCAAGCATATATATGATGATACAACCTACATTTTGAGGATGTAAAAATTGTAGTAAATTTTGCTTTTCCTTGATCAGTTGTAAAAAAACTGTTGAAATTCAGTCACACGGAATCTCTCTTAGACAACACTAGAAGGAGTCACTAGTAAACCACTCATTATCACAAACTAACCAAGTAATAACAAGTTGGCCTAAATGGGTTATACACTACTACTTAGTTGTTTAAATAAAATGGAAATAAAAGTGAAAGTTTGTTCTAAAATCCCTAAGAGTAAACCTGATGTTTAATATATCAGTAACCAGCAAAGTCAATCTAGTCATGCATCATCATCCGTGAGAGCAGGATAGCCTGGTGACCATAACCCCTCAGAATTAAACGCATTGGTAATTGAGTGTGGTTGAAATGATTTAATTGTATTTGCTACTTACTGGAAGGCCAGGCTGTCCTGGTAAACCATCTAATCCATCTCTGCCTGGGAAACCATCTCCACCTCTGATACCAGGCAGCCCGGGGTCTCCTTGGATTCCTTTGGTGCCTAAAGAAGACCTTTCATTGTGAGAACAATCTCTCATGAAAGGCACAAACAATAGCAAAATACACGTGATATGAATTTTTACTCTACCTTTAGTAGTTATGTAGAAAGAATCTCCCTTTTCTCCTTTTGGTCCAGGAAATCCATCTGGACCTGAAAATCCCTGGTGTTAGATATATTTAAAAAAAAAAAAAAAAAAAAAAGAAAGAACCACTTAAGAAATAAGCATCAAGATTTGCATTTCCACTGTTCTGCTTAAAAAAAAGAAAGTCTCCTTAAATTTTAACTGCTTTCTCATTACTTTCTGTGAATGATTTCCTCTTCAGTAATCCCACTCTTGTGTCTGAATCTTGCTCTAACCGAATATGCTGAATATGCTCTAAGGTCGATGTGGCATGGTAGGGGAGCTTCTGCATGAGGATGGCATTGGGAGAGCTGTGGCTTTCCATGAGGTAGTCTTGCACATGACTGCAGCTGCAGTACCGCATTGGAGAAAACATGGTAAATTACTCAGTAATTAGCCACTAAAGAAAATGCTGTAAGCAACTCTTCGGCACCATGGAAGCAAAACTCAGGGTTTTATTGATGTGCAATTCCTCCTGCCCACCTCTGCAAAAGGTGGATTTTGCACCAGCACTCACAGCTGGCAGTGGATTTTGATTCCCAGCACCACTTTGGGGCTGAAAAGTAGCACTGTCTTCATTTACCAGAGACAAGAACTTAGGCACAGAGGGATTAAGTGACCTGCCCCAAACCACAGGCCTGTGGGAAAGGTTTTGGTTAGAAGGGAGAGCTGGAGGTCCCTGGTCCAACCCAGCACTTGGGGCTAGAGCAGGTTGCTCAGGGCCTTGCCTAGTCAAGTTTTGAAAATCTCAAGGAGGGAGATTTCGTCTCTTGCAAAGGCAATCTGTGATGAAATTAAAGACCAGTCTCTGGCATTCCTGATCCCTTGGCATAATGCAGAATCCTCCTCCTCAACTGCCCATCTTAAAGTGGTATTGTCAACTTCTGGCCAAGAGCCTTTCAGTCACAGGACCAAACCCATGGTAGGTGCCAAGACCCAGAGGTTACAGAGTCCATTTACCATTGACTATTTTATGCCAGTTTTCTTTAGCTCTGAATAATTACATTCAAGCTCACTAAAATATAAGCCACACATTTGGTTTTCTCTAGCCTCCTCTTACTGAATTCCAGGGCAGCCACTGAATGAAAAGGATGTACCTGATGGCACTTATTTTTTGCTTAAAATACTCCTGTGCCATACATTACTTAAAAGGGTGTCTTTTGCATTACTGCCTTTTACTGTCATTCTCCAAGAGTTTCTACACATGATTTTAACCCAAGGAAAAAAAAAAAAAAAAAAAAAATCTATTTCAGCTGCAGGTCATCTCAACAATATAGGTTCACACTTCTGTAAGACTAAAGGCGGAGATCAGATTTCAGTAAAAGGATCCTGCTCTATCTGGGCCGTATTCGCAAACTGCATTTTAATAGTCAGTGAAGCCACATCTATACAACATGGTGAAGATGTTTCTTTTGGACATTGGTTTTTGCATGCCAAAAGAAATTTCAGGAACTTAATATATAATATAATGCTGAATTATTTCACTGACTATATAACTTCAGAAATCTTCAACAGTAATATTGCATTAATAGTATGACATTCACATCGCTATTTTTTTGTTTTCAAGGTTTAGATGTTGTGTATAATGCAATTTAGCACACAGGTGTTTTCAAAATGTTTTACAGCTGTTTCTAGTTTCTCTTTCTCCACAACAAAAATACCCTTTGCTTGGGAAAAAAAATTATTTTAATTAAATTGATATAGAGCTGATCTAGATCAAGTACATTTATTGTCCGTATATGTAACTTGTTGAACATGCTTAAATAATTATGGAATCACTTCTGCTTGAGAATAGGGACCAAGAATATTTAAGCTAAATTGTTTTACTTTGAATTTGTTGCAGGCCAAAATCTGAGATAAAGTCAGGGCTTTGCTGCTGAGAGATATTTTACTATGCTATGCCTGTATATGTCTATACTACTGTCCGTTCTACAGTAACTTCAATTCTGGGATAAAGATACTGAAATTCTTAATTTCGAAGGCAAAAAACCTTGCCAAACTTGCAAAATTTTAACCAAAGTCTCAACACTGAACTTTTGGAAAATATTTCTGTCAACTTTTTCATGACTTCTAGAAAGTAGATCTTTTCATAAAAGTATTTTGAATTTTCAGCCAAAAAAAATCTATTTTTTCTGCTTTTGACAGCCATAATCAAGTAAAAGTTAAACTTAAGCTAATTGTGTGTGATCTTGTTTTTTTGATGTTCAGAAGAGCCTAAAGCACTAACTGAAAACATTATGTCTGCTCTGACATCTTTACATAAACAAAATTAGTTTGGGGTCAGCTTTATAAAAATTTTATTCTAAAATCTTGAAAGATGTGACTCCCTGAAGTCAGTTCCGACTGTGAGGAACCACGATGCTGTTGGCGTACCACACAGTACAGCACCTTTAAGTGTAAATAGCAAGCAACAAATTATAAGCAAAGCTCTTTTCTTGGGGTTACTCAACACTGGTTTTTAGGAAGACTTAATTTATTGTAAACAAGAACCTTGTATTTCATCAGTTTGACATATGCATCTTACTAGCAACAACCTCAAGTTACTACTGGAATTGTTACCCTTGTAACCCTTTACATTAGACATTAGGAGAAATTTCTTCACCGAAAGGGTTGTCAGGCATTGGAACGGGCTGCCCAGGGAAGTGGTCAAGTCCCCATCCCTGGACATATTTAAAAGACGGGTAGATGAGGTGCTTAGGGACACGGTTTAGTGGTGGGATGGCAGGGTTAGGTTAATGGTTGGACTTGATCTTAAAGGTCTTTTCCAACCTAAACAATTCTATGATTCTATATGGTCAGATCATACTCAGCGCTACAGCTGCTTGAGAGGGTTCTGCTGAAACAGCTTTGTTTAAATGGAAAGTGGACATCTTTCATTCTTCCCAAACCACCCTATTTTCACCTCCACCCTAGCAATTTTTGGCTTCCAGTATTTTCTAGATAGCAATCTGAAGGCTACTGAAGTGGCATAGAAAGAAATAAATCGTACTTTTCATCGTTTTTTTCATGGAGAATAGCTTGGCACATAAAACTATGCAATAAGGAAACAAGTATCTCACTTTTGCTCCAGGGAAGCCAGGAATACCATGTGGCCCTTGATCACCAGGTTCTCCTTTCCTCCCAGGCTGGCCATGGGTTCCTGGAAAGCCAGGAGGGCCAGGGGGGCCAGTAGAACCCCTTCTGACTTCATCACCCACAAGGCATTTAGTGCAATCCCCTTCTTCGCCTAAGGAAAGGATTGGAAAGAGAAGAAAGAATGCTTTGTCACACCAAATAGACATTCAGCTGTATCCATTTTATGTATAGACTTGAGAATACTCGAGTAGTTTCTCAAATACTTGAGAAAAGTATTTTTTTTTCTTACAAGAAACTAACACAACGTCTCCTTGTTGTGTTAGCCCCAAATCAAATTCTTTAGTCCCCAAGCACGTCATAGTTCAATAAACTCAGACTGCATACAACGGGAGCTTTACACAATGCGTAACAGCAGATCATCTATCGCATCGTCTGTTATAACCTACCTTTAGGCCCTTTTTGTCCTCTTTGCCCAGGGAAACCTTGCACGCCAGATCTACCTGGAATCCCCTCCTGTCCTTTTAATCCAAAGAGAGAACCTAGAAGTTTAATTAAATAAAAATATAAATTAATCTACTGTAGATTTACTTTCCTTCTCTTCCCTCTCCATTCCTTTGAGCTGCACTGAATCTTCCCTTTTCTGTTTCCCCTAATGTCATTTACTGTCTAACCCAGCCTGTTGTTATCTACTCCCCTCTCTCCTTCTCTCTCCCTTTTCTCACAGTTTCCCACACCCGTGCTCAATAACTTCCACCTGCTGCAGCAGATGATCCTTGCTTTTCCCAATTCCTTTGGGCCCCTTTCTCAGCACATCCAGTACCACAGATCGCCCGCTCCGATCACCTCCTGCACATCCTTTTCTCCACTCCTGCTCCTGCACTGCAGCGTGGGTGCTTTTCACAGAGGCACAGCACAATCTCGGTCAGAAGCGGCCTCTGGAGGCCACCTGGTCCAACCCTATGCTCAAAGCAGGTCTAGCCTCAAAATTACAGCAAGTTGCTCAAGGCCTTGTCCAGATGAGTACTGTGTATCTCCAAAGATGGGGAGTCTACAACCTCTTTGGGCAACCTGTTCCAGCGTCTGACCACCCTCACGGTGAAAAAGGTTTTTCTAATATCTAAGCAGAACTCCCTCAGCCCAAACCAGACCTTTTCTTTCAGATGTTGCCAGGAATGTCTAAAAACCATGCAAACCTTTCCTTCATTGATGAGCATACAACACTTCTCCCCTGTGTGTCCTCCCCGCCACCTTAATTTCATTCTCTAAATCTACTTTCTCACTTTGCCTTGCCAACAGCTATCTTTAAAATAAGCAAAGATGTTCCTGTGAGTTTTCATCGCCTCTCTTCATGTACTTACCAGGGGATCCAGTGGGACCAGGTGGACCACGGAGTCCTGGTGTGCCGTGCTTACCCGGAAACCCAGGTGGGCCTGACTGATAGGCAGGAGATCCTGATTCACCTTTTTCACCTTTTGGTCCCATTTCTCCAGGTAAGCCTGGCTTATCCCCATTCACTGAAACAGAACCAGGGAAGAAGTTCAGGACGATTTCTTAAGAATGCTGCTCAAAGAGCTGTAATGTAGCAGAAGGGGAAGTTCATGCAACTACATCTAGCATGCAAGGAAAAATGGAGGTATTCAGCATAAACCAAATACAGTAACTGCACTTTTCATTGAGCAAATCAATAGCAGCTACTGAAGCAAGGCTCTGTCATCACTTCTACTTCAGTTGTTTTTGCCTGAGCCCGATTGAGGCTGAAGGAAAATGCTCCTCTCAGTTTTTGCCCCTGCAGTTAGCTGTCTACCACTCTGCACTCCATATTCCACAGTCTGCACATGTATTCCACCCCATCCCTGACCCTGTATCAGTTAAAACTCTCTATAAAGCTAAGCTGTTGGAACCTGTATTGCTGGGACATTACCATCGGAGAATCCAGGAAGACCAGGCAGCCCACGATCTCCCTCCTCTCCTGGGTCTCCCTGTAGTCCAGAAATGCCTGGAAAGCCTGGATCACCTCTTGCACCTGAAAGACATTCCAGGTTCCACAAAACACATGTTAGTGCGATGCTGTTTGGGACCCATAAATGCCAACATGTGATACGCCGCAGGTTGCTCAGTTCTTAAAAAATACAAATGAGGAACTTCAAGGGCTTGATAATATTAGAATTTATAATCGTTTCTTAAAGGTAGCCTTAGAAATGCAAAAACCTGCTACCTCACGCTGCCTCAGTCTGAATAAAGAAATATGTCTGAGAGATTCCTGTAAAGCCCAAATACCTGGGAGCTGAGCATGGCCTGTGACAGGAATGGCATGGAGCCACCAGGCCCAGGAAGGAGGAGAGTATCTCTCAGCTCATACCAATACACTGCTAGAGCTACACCACTCCTGGGAAGCACAGAAGACCAGCTCTCTGAGGAGAGCCCCTCCTTAGAATCATAGAATCATTTAGGTTGGAAAAGGCCTTTAAGATCATCAAGGCCAACCGTTAACCTAACCCTGCCATCCCACCACTAAACCATGTCCCTAAGCACCTCATCTACCCATCTTTTAAATACCTCCAGGGATGGGGACTTGACCACTTCCCTGGGCAGCCCGTTCCAATGCTTAACAACCCTTTTGGTGAAGAAATTTTTCCTAATGTCCAACCTACACCTGCCCTGGTGCAACCTGAGGCCATTTCCCTTTGTCCTATTGCCCATTACCTCGGAGAAGAGACCAACACCCACCTCGCTACAGCCTCCTTTCAGGCAGTTTTAGAGGGTGATAAGGTCTCCCCTCCTTTTCTCCAGGCTAAACAAGAAGTTGCCATTGTAGCAGGTGTATCATATGTAAGCTTTCCTCCATTGCCCAGTACCAAAAACATCCACCTGGGCCCAACTACTGCCTGCAAAAGGCATCGTGCCCTTGTCAAAGCTCAACGATACCTGGGGACACGCGGTGTGTCCAACCCCCTGCCTGCTCCTGTCTCTCTCTACACAAGTCTTTCCTGCTCCTAAGAGCCCAGCATGGTGTTCAGGGTGATTTGAACAATGTTTCGGGCCTCAAGCGCCCTTTATCCGGGAGAAAGGGAACCCTTCATTGTTAGACCCTTTGCCTTTCAACAAGGCTAGTAAGCTCAACGGTATGAGGATGGCAGCTGGAGCAATGGCATGTGATCATTCTTGCTGTTCGCTGGCACCTTCCCTGGAATAGTGTTGGCCTTGGCAAATTGGTATCACCTTCTACATATTTCTAATCTGGCCAGCCAGAGCCACCATAGCTCTGTGGGACAGCTGACGATGGGTGCTACAAGCCTAGTGAACAGACCACAAAGGAAATCTGTCAACTTAAAAAAGGGAAAAAAAATCCTCTTCTATTCCTCAAGGCTTTTTTAATATTTTTTTTTCTTTCCAAATATTAGATTATAAGAATGGTCTCTGCTGTGCTGCCATTGCTGCACTTTATTGAGAGTCTCTGAAACAGGATGCAGAAGACAGACTCTCCCATTCTTCCTTTCACTGGACACAGTCATGCTTTTTTTGCTTGTTTCTCCTCTGTGGACACAGGAATGCATGGACGCCTTTTATACAGCAATCCAGCTTCAGCAGGAGAGACGAAGAAGCCACCTGTCTGCAAAAAGGTGATTAGGGCACTCTCTCGGAAGGCAATTTTACCTTCTGGAACAGTTTAGGAAACCACAGTTTTTTAAGGAGTCAAATTCTCAGAATTTCATGCTTTTCCTCTATGGGGAAGGTAGTAAAATGCAACTAAGATAAGCAATCTAAGCAAAGAAGATGTACCTTTCCTTGGGATGCGGGAAGGAAAATAGGAAACTGGTCCTGGAGGACCGATCTCGCCTGGCTCCCCCTGTTAACAGAAGTTGAAGCATCACATCTAAGCACATTATTCTAGAGAATTACTTTCAAACTGGAAACATATGCCCATGAAACACAAAGAAACAAACTTTCAAAAGCACCGACGTGACTTTTAAGAAATCTGAGATTTCAAGTTAACAACCCACATAACCAGTTCTACAATGATGACAAACACAATTGTTATTACATGACAGGAAAGAAAAGAAAGCAAAATGACATCTGTTTTACTGCTTCTAGCAAATGGAAGTAAAGCAGTACCTTGCCTCCCCTAGGACCATAGCCACCCGGTGGGCCATCAAATCCTGGAAAACCCTGTAATACACATAAAATGATTGAATTTTCCTTTATCAGAGAGAGAATAAAATTATTTGGTCTGTAGCAGCTGGCTTCCTCCGATGTTAGTGAGAAAACTATGCAACCGAGTCAAGCAGTTTTTCTCACCGGGGTGTAGTAATTTGGGTAATACCATTAAGTCTCCTCTTGTTTTGATGTTCCATCTCTGGGACCAAGCCTAACTCCTGTCAAAGTCCAGAGGGACCTGCTGTGGCGCAGAGGCTCTGTTGCTCCTGGCAGTGGTGCAGATAGAAGGAGCACCCACACTCACACCTTCCCATGGACGCTGCAGGATGAGGGAGGAGAAAGGGGATCCCCTCTGCGCCAGCTGACCCCGAGACACCGGGGCCAGGCAGCCAGAACACACCAACCTGCTGCAGTAAGACTAAATGAGCCTGATTCATTACAAGTGGACACATTTTCACTGGAGTGCAAACAGTGAGCAGTGAAATAGCAGTGAAGTCCTTTTTGCTGTATTCTGGGTGGCTGGAGCCTCTTTGGCCAAAGAGGGGTTCCCTGGCTGAATGAGAAGAACTCAGGACCAGCCCTGAAAGCGCCTTCATCCACCTCTCCCACCCCCGGGCATGCTGTATCCCAGAGAAAATTTTCCATCCCCATCCCAGAAAATGTTATAATATTTAAGATTCTGCCCACTTCATTCTTTTAAAAGGTTTGAAATCCAAAGCATGTGGATTAAAGTATGTGTGGTAAAATATGGTACATCCTATCTCCTGAGAGCATATTTCAGCTGCTGGGGGTGCCCATTCAGTGATGATGATACAGAAGAGATGGTCTCTTCTCTGTGCTTTATTCAGTTCTTTGACAACTTTCGTGCTCTATAGAAAATGTTCATATTTCTATACTCTGGAAAAAGACTAGTGTTATAAAGGTGAGCTTCTAGTAGAAAACAGTGGCCAGATCATCAACCGATATCAGTGAACACAGTTTCACTGAAACCAGTAGATTTGTGTAATTCACACTAGTTAGATTATTAGCCAGTGTTTTAAAAACTCAGCATCTCCCGAGTTTCACAGCAGGAACAACTCTTACACAGAACTTGAGTGTTAATAACCAGCTCTGTAAGTCACTTTATGCAATTTTGAAGCACTACAAATACCACAGCTCTCAGCAAGATGCTACAAACTGGACTGCATGCGTCAGAGACCTTTCCATAATGGCAACTGTATGTACATCCATCACACCATCAGAAAAGGAGCCTCTTGGGCATCAGGTGTAAAAGCTCTTTACACTAGGTGGAGCTGGTGGTCTAAAAGTGAAGCAGCAGCTTCCTAATTAACTGCAAGTTCATTGCTGTGCAGGCAGGACTTGGCCATCCTTCTTTCTTGCTTGAGAGTCAAATCACTCAAAAATGAACAAAAAGGAGGTCGTTGTGAACACCACACTGAGTAGGCTGTCCCCTCTCATACACATGTTACGCAATGATACTCCAGCCAAACCAACGGACCTGCCACTAAAATTGTTGCCAAGATTCACCCTCAATAAGGAGATGCCACTGACCCTTTCGGACCGGAGCATGAACCTATGTTAAGGTCAACCAGTGGGCTGTAATGGGTTTTGCGTCAGCCTCTCCATGTACGTATTACTGGTAGCGTATTCCCTTCCACACCGCCAGGTTTTGTGACCGGACCGAATAGCTGTGCAAATATTATTTTTCATATTTCATGTACTTTTGTGTCCCATGTGTTTCATGTTATTATTGTTATGCCTTGGTGGCAGGACAGATCCACAAACAACTAAGGATGGAGAAGCACGGAAAAGTCATGCATCCCACAGCTATTTGAATACCTCATGGAAGTGATTTCTAATGCCGACTGAAGAAGCCTTTTTCTGAGACCAAACAGAAAGTATGAGCTCTTCCCTGTCTGACAGAATGCTATTTGAAATATTTGGGTGTGTTTCCATGGGTACATTTATCAGTTTCCTTCTCTTCTTCTTTTGTGATATTCAAGACAACCATACATCTCAATGACATCTGCAGAAAGCTATTAAAAAAAGTAAGTTTCTGCATGTAGGAAGAAAATTGCAAAAATAATGGTCTCAGTAATACTGCTCTTAAAACATGCTCATGTTTTAAGCAAGACAGACTTTAACTATAGGGCTATTTTTTTTCCTCACTGAAGAGAAAAATAACTGACCCAAAATTACAATGATGGATGGATCCAGATGATTTTTGTTAGACTACAGCTGGTGTGATTACAGGCAGGATTTGTCCTCTACAGTTTACTTTCAGACAGATTGTCTGCATATGTGTTAGAAACAACAGTCTTGCATGAAATACTCACTCTTTCTCCGCTGAGACCTGGAAAACCATTGATGCCAGGCAGTCCCTATGAAGGCACAATAAAATTAGCAAAATGCAGTGACATCCTAACATCCTGATGGTTAAGAACCATTATTACTTCTCAGATAAAACAAATCTGACAGCTTGAAACTCTAAGACTAACAGTCAGAGTTCAGATACTTTTTCAATGAGATTCATGTATGGTGCAAACAGAACAGGTCTGAAATCTAATCTGGTATTTGATTTTTATCTTTTAATCAATACACTGCGAATTGACCATGAAGGCTTTAAAGATGGCTGAGATTTTTTTAAAAATGTATGCTGAGTACTGTTCTCACTCTGTTTAAGCACCTTAGAAACAAAAAAAGCATCCATATGCACTAGTATTTAAATTAGCTTTTTTTCTGGGGTCACAAGTAACCGGAGCCAAACTCATGTTTGTTAACCACGGTCTGAAGAGAGCTAACATGGGAACAGTGAAATACAGTCTGTGCTGTGGACCAGGACAGTAGCTGTGGTTAGTGAACACAGCTTTATTAAGAGATGCACAAGGCTTCCCAATGATAGTACAGGAGCACCCAGGAGCCCCATGGGGCCCTTCCTCCCCCTACCAAAATGGCCTTTTTGCTTTCCTGTGTCAGGCAGGTCGGAGCTGGCCACAGCCTGGTGCGCTGAAGAGCTATCACTTCTACAGTTTGCTAATCTCTGTTTTGCTCCTGAAGGCAAACTCTCAGCTTGGATTTGCACATCCAGCTGGGTGAATTTTACCTTCAGTGAGCGACTCACCCTTTGTCCTGGGAAGCCCATCACCCCTTCTTCACCTTTTTCAGGAGCACGGAGAAGTACACCCTAGGAAACATTACAAGTCAGCTCAACATACTTCTTCATTATGTGCAAAAAAATTGTAACACTGTTTTATGGAAGCTAAACAGGAAGAAAACATCATTGTAACACACGGAGGATCTAATAATAGCTGCATGTGAAAGAACTGTTGTCCTTAAAATTAAGTGTAACATGCTTGCTTCATTACAATAGCAGGAGCAGGCCATTAGGGAGAGGACAAGGGTTTCCCTCCTATCACCTCCTCCTTCTTTATTTCTTCTGTGGCTGCAACTCTGAAGAAGAGCCAAAGCAACTGTTCAGCTATACAACCAATTAAGCAACTCAGCTTATGCCCAAACTGTAGCTTCAGAGAGCTATCTGGCAAACACAGGCATGCTATCAAAAAAAAAAAAAAAAAAGAAAAAAAAAGGGAGAAACACATATCCCCTTTGGCTACACCAGCACAAAATCTACAGTTTTCCTAATGCAGTCAACAAAACTCTACATGTGTAAAATCTGACCAACAGCTGAAGAACTGGCTAGCAACTGCACACGGAGGGCATCAGGGCTCACACTGCGACCTTCTCCCATAACCTCATGGAGAAGACGACCAGACCATCTGAGAAAATAAAGCTCTGCAAAATGCTCAGTGAGGCATCCCTAATTGGTAAAGACTGCATTTTAAACCACTCTGGGAAGTAAAAAGGAACCACTCAATGGCAAAGCTATTTAGACAGTCTAGAGGTTGCCTGTGAGTTAACTAAACCACATTCAGTCAAGCCTGGTTGACAGCTCTAAATGATAGAGCAACACGTGGGGTTACTGTCCACTTGCTCAACAGACTTCATGACCAATGAGACCAAAAGTCTGTGTGTGCTGGAGAGTAGACTGAAAGAGATTGAGATAATTTCCATATATGCTTATTTAATTAAATTTAGTGGAATTTTTAAACACAGGTTCGCAGATCAGCAGCAGTAAAGAGATTTATTAATAGTTAAGGCTAAAATTAAAAAATGTGGTAGGGAAAATCTGATTTCAGTAAACCGGTAAGAGAAAACTCATTGCAGTGCAGGGTTATTACACATCATGTTGCTCAGTTTCTCTAAAGCATCAGAACTGGTGTCTCCGCTTATGTTGCTCCATATCTATATTGCATTGTTTCAATGAAGAAAGCACTGGTATTAACACCAATATTATTTGTCTTTGTTTTTCACTTGACTTACTGGAATTCCAGTTTCCCCTTTTTGTCCAGGTTCTCCTCTTTCACCCTAACAATAAAGAAAAAGTATTCAGATATGTCAGGCATTTCCATTTACATTTCAATAACTTTTCTACAACACAAAGTGACAGATGTTTATCAAGAGAAAAAACACCACCCTTTTGCTGTTCTTTATTCATACACTTGCCATGAAATGCATGTTTTCCTAAGAAGTTTTTAAAGTTGCTTTTTAAAGAAGTATTTGATAATTTTTATCAATAGGTTTCTACGAATGTGAAAACCTCAGGTTGTTTCCAGGCTTGTTCATGAAATGTCTGGGTGGTGAGTACCTCAGTAATGCCTATAAATAAATGCATGTTCTCCCATTTTTACCTACGGATTATCTATGAATTGTCTGATCAAAAGCAAGAGTTCCTCTGCTAGGAAGAGACAAATCATAGCCTAAAGTCTACTCACTATATCGACGATATCTCCACTGAATATAAAGGCTCTCCAGGTAAGCAACTCATATGCACACATCTCTTCTTAGTCATGGAAATCCCAGCATGTATCTTTCTTAATGCAGACCGCAGACTATCAAAGGCTTTTTTAGGTCTTTCAGTGTCATACCAATTTACTTATCTTACGGTAGAAATTGCATGAGCAATGTAAACTTTCTAATGTCAAATCTGGGATGAAAAACTACTGGTCTGGAGGTTGGTGTCTGATACAGAATATACGCATACAGGGTATGAGTACCTCTGTTCCCAGCAAGAAGCAATAGATGAGAACAGACTGCATCTTGCTGTTGAGGGTTTCTCCAATACCTATGAACAAGCCTTAATTGTAAGTATAGAAATATCTGCACCATATAGGTAAGTTATATAAACAAACACAATAATTCAGATAACTTCCCTAAAGATACGCTTATTTTACAGGAAGAAAATGTGATTCACCATTATGAAAAATAAGATATTGAATTATTTCTCAGCAGGTATTTCTGCTTGTAAAATGAGAAGACGTGTGTCCTGGTTTTGGCTGGGATGGAGTTAAGTTTTCTTCATGGTGGCTGGTATGGTGCTGTGTTTTGGATTTGGTGTGAGAGGTTGATGGCATACTGCTGTTTTGGTTGTGGCTAAGCAGTGCTTACACCAGTCAAGGACTTTTTCAGCTTCCCATGCTCTGCCAGGTGCACAAGAAACTGGGAGGGGGCACAGCCAGGACAGCTGACCCCAACTGGCCAAACGGGTATCCCATACCATACAAGGTCATGCTCAGCATATAAAACTGTGGGAAAAAGAAGGAAGGGGGTTGTTCATAGTGAGGGTGTTTGCCTTCCCAAGTCACTGTTATGTGTGATGGAGCCCTGCTTTCCTGGAGATGGCTGAGCACCTGCCTGACAGTGGGAAGTAGTGAATGAATTCCTTGCTTTGCTTGTGTGTGCAGCTTTTGCTTTCCCTATTAAACTGTTTTTATCTCAACCCACGAGCTTTCTCACTTTTACTCTTATGATTCTCTGCGCCACCCCACCAGGGGGGAGTGAGCGAGTGGCTGGGTGGGGCTGAGCTGCTGACTGGGGTTAAACCACAACAGAGTGATGGCCAGTAGTTGCATACTTACACAAAAAGAACAAGTTTTCCTAAGGCAAACTCTAGTCTGTGAGAAGTGCTTTCTGAATGACTTTAGCCACCACAGTTTCAGTAAATACTTCATGATCCATGAAAGCAGCAGATTTCTCTTTTGATACACTAAGGTCTTCTAAGTACTATATGTAAAAGCACACTCATACAATATTTTAGTTTTGGTACTGCAGAGCTATTAGTTCCTTGTGCATTTTGGCAAAATACCCTGTAGTTACCTTGTGTTTGTCGGAGGGAACGCCCATCAGTTCTCTCGTAGGAAGCCCAGGTGGACCTGGAGGACCTGGGGCACCCTGCAGGAAAAGCATATGGGTACATTTACTAACAGTTATAATACCTTGTCAACCTGTTGATCAGCACAGGGTCTAAGAAACTGCAACAAAAGGAGCAACGCAGATTTGCCCCCATGAGGAGTATGGTTCTAAACCTCTGAATAAATTGACGGCAAGACAATTTTATTTTGTGCTAGGATTAACATATAGCAATACTTGCTCTTGCCCTGTGTGTTTCCAGAATGATGGTAAAGATAATAGCTTTATATAAAGTGGTTTGGCTCTATAAATTTCAGAAGTGTTACCTCTGATTTGTGATGGTGTAAATGAGGGTACAGTTACACCTAGACATGTAGTAGTTAGTTCGGCTATGACATTCCTTATGGAGATTATCATTACATTCAAAGCTATACTTGTTTGGTTTTCTCTTATAATTACATAATACAATTGCAAATTAAGAGAGTATCTAAAATAGGTTCCTTTATAAATAGCAAATAACATCAACCTGTCCTTTAGTAGTGATATTAATTCATTAGTTTTCCTTTACCTGTTCACCTTTTTCTCCATAGAAGCCAAGGCCCCTGTTGCCCTGCAAAAACAGTAGGTCAAGATTTACTACGTGTATGACTCAGTTTTCTAATGTAAAATTCAAATTTAAATATGCTTAAAGGCCTTTTCAGGCTTACAAGTCTGTAGGACATCACGGATAAACTTCAATCAAATAATAGTCTAGGTTTACCTCAAAATATTTTTATAGATTTAAAAGTATTTTTATGGACCTAAACATTCAGAGAGACAACTCTAATTAAAATATCATGCTACCAGTGCTTCTTACAACAGACTTTGAGTCATTCACTGAGTAATGTCGTGAAAAGATCAAGCATTTCTTTTGCAAGTTTTTTAATAGCACTGAATGTTAAATAAAAATACCTACGTGGGCTGAAACAATGAACTCACATATTTTTTTCCGCTTAGATATAATTGAATATTGTAAAGATGGCAAGGATTCTCTGTTCATGGGAAGCTACTGTGACTACAGTAGCAAATTAAATCTGGCTCTAGAACTGGTTTAATCTTTTCAGGGTAGGCAATCCCAGTGTAAGATTAACTTCTCATGGTATGCAGCCAACACAGAAGGTCTTGTGCTTCACAGCCTTTGGTGCAGCCTGTGGTTCTTTATTTTACTGCCTTCCAGTTGGTCGTGGATAAACCTCAGTGCTGCAAAATCAATGCAAATGACTCTGACACAAAGACTTACTTGTGGTCCTTGTGGTCCTCGGGGCCCTGGTGGTCCCTGGGGAAACACAATAGGGCAGGGTAAGTTACTTGTTGCTTTCTAATCAATGCATGCAGGGGGTCAGCTAGTTTATGTCTGAAATATAAGTATATATTTAGAAGGCAGTGTGTTCTCCAGCATTCAGTGTGCTATCCTCGCCATATTAGTTGTGTTCACTGCTCTGAGAAATGCCCTCCTAAGTCACATCATAATCTTTCCTAACAGAATAACAGTCTCCCAGTTTAGACCTAATGAAATCCCATTTTTATTTCAAGTAATAAGAACTTGCGCTTTTGGATCCTGACTTACTAACATTTTAAGCTCACACCTAGAGCTAAGCATGTCTTTGTCTTAGTACTGCATCAGTCTGTAAAGGGAGCTGAACTGCCATATGCACCTCAGATTACCTATTTGGTATTGTACAGAATGAAATCAAAGGAAGATGGTGGGAAATGGAACTATGACAGGAAAAATCACTGCCAGAGTCTTACAAGAAGAGCCATAGGGAAGCCATCAATTGGAGAGACAACCTGCCTTGTTTCAGTCAGCTGTGGTAGTTAACAGGCTCCAAAGGGCTCTACGCATTAAAAACTCTGTCAGGGGAAAGGTGGGGTGAATAAGAACCATGAGCTGTTCGGAGAGGAAGATGGTGAGTAAGAGGCATAGAAAAGAGAGTGAGCTGCAGATTGAACCATCCACCTACGCAGTCCTAAAGGGGATGTAACCGAGTTATGCAAAATCAAGCCCAACTTGCAAGGAAAAGAGAACAACACTCAGGTGGGACCTGAACTTGTTGTGCATCTCTGCCTTGCTGTGTATCTTTGTGTGCATAAACAATCGACTTCTGAAAAAATTACTTCTGAAAGCTTTTAGTTTTGGTTAGCCAAGTAGTCTGTGAGCCGCTGCCTAATCTGCTGGGCAGATGCACTGTGCAGGGCATAGCCCTGCCTGGAGGCCCAGCAGGGACTTGGGGGAGCTACGTGTGCCTTCATGTGGGACCTAGGACTTATGGAAGAGGAATGATGCAAACTCAGACCTGGAAAATGCTCCCAGGTCCATCTCACAGATGGGTCACTGCTTTAGAAATGGTAAATATAGTTGGATATATTTTGTTAAGAGCTGGAGATGGTGGGGATCCATCTACTCTGGAAGAGTGTTCAGAAGAGAAGTTGCCAAGGTGGCAACCAGAGGGATGTAGTCACGGGGCTCAGAAAATGTATGGTTCATAGCACTCCTAGAATGCAAGACAGGGCACTGGGAATATGAGTCATTGCAGGCTGGGCTCCTTTGAGAAGTTCATGAACTTCGTGGGTTCACTCTAGAGAAAGGGTAAGTAAAGGACTGAGGAGATTTCCCTTCAGGAGGACCAGAGCAGAAAGACAAGGTGCAGCTTACTCTAGACAATAAAGCAGGCACTGCAGAAAATTAACGTCAGAAAGGCTTAGCGTGCTGTGGATTTAGTCATAGACTTTTTTTTTTTTCTTCCCCAAATCAGTGATGTAGACCAGGTCTGAAGCGAATTTTGACAAAACAAACAAAAAAGCAAATGCTATAAAGTTGTCTTACAGGAAAATAAACCAAGCTTAAAGAAATGAAATATATTGAATTTGAACATCTGTTTCTCACCCACAAAACCACTAAACATAGCAATAAGAAATGTAGAAGATGGTATCGGGAGAGAATACAATCTTCCCAAAGAACTATTCAGCAACAGTTGTCAACGTCAATGCTGTAAGTGTTGATTTTGGAAAAAATGACTGAAAAATAGTCTAAAAATAAGATTTTATTCTAAATACTAATGAAGAATGTTATCTATTCAATCTCCTGTGGCGAGTATGGAGAGCTAATATACATACCCTCTATGAGCAGAAAAGATAACATATTTAGGACCTGATATCTTTGATAACTCAGTGTAGGGGGATGTAGACTGGACTGCCTTCGATAGCCTTACAAACATGACTATTTAAAGGAGGTTAAAAAATACAATATAAATCAAAAGCCTCCAGCAGTAAAGGGTGAAAAAAATATACCTATTTCTGCAATATTCATCCTTGCAGAATCCGTGTCTTCCAGTGCTTTTTAGGAGGTTTTACATCCAAGGACACCTACTTTCTATTTCTAACCTGTTTTTTCTATCCATTTGCTAGGTTACAGTCCAACATAATGGAACTTGCTGAGATAATTCTTCTGTTAGGCTAGTGTCCTACAGAACATACTTTAAACATACTTACTGGTCTTCCTCGCTCCCCTCTTGGACCAACAGGTCCTTGAATACCCAGTGTACCCGGAGGTCCCTTTAAATAAAAAAAAAAACAATCACCAATTCATGTTGTTCTGATACCAGTTACTATTGATACT
This sequence comes from Gorsachius magnificus, assembly GCA_034008185.1. Lineage (NCBI taxonomy): Eukaryota > Metazoa > Chordata > Aves > Pelecaniformes > Ardeidae > Gorsachius > Gorsachius magnificus. The sequence continues at coordinate 65,588,981 of CM067081.1, read as the reverse complement.
TTATCACACTCGCTGTAATACTACTTACTTGAAAACCGTTGAATCCTGGCTCCCCAGGTTCCCCCTAAAAAAGCCAAAGAAGTAAAAAATGCAATAAATACCATATACAAAATTGAATAAAATCTTTTTCTCACTCATTCATTTTTTCTCATTCCAAAACCTAATCACAGCATACAATGCTTATAAACCCTTACATACAGATGCATTCAATACAGGTCTTGAGCTCACCGAATGTGGGCCACACGGATTTTGTACTTTCTGTATATAACAGAGTTGCATGCAGTGCAGTAGGAGGGTACAGAGCTGGCTAGGGAAGTTAAGGATCCAAACTACGAGGCTGAAAGGACAACAGCCATGCTGAATTTTTTTTAAAAATTTCTAACCAGTGGCTTAATTAAGGCTATAACCTTAGCTGAAATGGACAAGCTCATTTTTCATGAGTTGCATGGGAATTACTGAATCATTTTGATTCTCTTCTGAGTCACTAAAAGCATTTGGAACAAACTGTTTTCAGTGACCACATATTTTAACTGCAGTACATGTTGAAATGTTTTTGGAAATTGGATCCAAAAAAAATTCTAGTGCAAAGACCTTCCAATACCCATAAATAATGTGGTATTTGGTCCAGACACCTTTAATCATTTTGAATAGCACCCTAGCTATCTAGTTAATTTGAGTTCAGCCAACAGAATAATTTGTGCAACCAAGTACTTTCTGAAATGAATACAGGTGTCAGTACCCGTCCTTGGCCACAGTACACTTGAGCAATTCTTATTCATTACTTAATCATTCCTAATTACTAACAAGTGCAGACTTAAAGAGTTTCTGAAAGGAAAAGATTCCATTAAAAAATACAGGTAACTTATAGAATCATAGAATCATAGAATGTTTTGGGTTGGAAGGGACCCCTAGAGGTCATCTAGTCCAACCCCCCTGCAGTGAGCAGGGACACCGCTAAATAGATCAGGTTGCTCAGAGCCCCATCCAACCTGGCCTTGAATGTTCCCAGGGATGGGGCCTCTACCACCTCTCTGGGCAACCCGTTCCAGTGTTTCACCACCCTCATTGTAAAGAATTTCCTCCTTATATCCAGTCTAAATCTACCCTGGTTTAGTTTAAAACCATTACCCCTTGTCCTGACACAGCTGGCCCTACTAAAAAGATTGTCCCCATCTTTCCTATAGGCCCCCTTTAGGTACTGAAAGGCCGTAATCAGGTCTCCCCGCAGCCTTCTCTTCTCCAGGCTGAACAAGCCCAACTCCCTCAGCCTGTCCTCATAAGAGAGGTGCTCTAGCCCTCGGATCATTTTAGTAGCCCTCCTCTGGACCCGCTCCAACAGGTCCATGTCCTTCTTGTGCTGAGGGCTCCAGAGCTGGACGCAGGGCTCCAGGTGAGGTCTCACCAGAGCAGAATAGAGGGGCAGAATCACCTCCCTCGACCTGCTGGCCACGCTGCTTTTGATGCAGCCCAGGGTACAGTTGGCCTTCTGGGCCGCCAGCGCACATTGCCGGCTCATGTCCAGCTTTTCATCCACCAGGACCCCCAAGTCCCTCTCAGCAGGGCTGCTCTCAATCCTTTCTTCCCCCAGCCTGTACTGATACCGGGGGTTACCCCAACCCAGGTGCATGACCTTGCACTTGGCCTTGTTGAACCTCATGAGGTTCGCACAGGCCCACCTCTCCAGCCTGTCCAGGTCTCTCTGGATGACATCCCGTCCTTCTGGTGTGTCAACCGCACCACTCAGTTGGGTGTCGTCCGCAAACTTGCTGAGGGTGCATTCGATCTCGCTGTCTAAGTCATTGATGAAAATGTTAAACAGCACCGGTCCCAGTACGGACCCCTGAGGGACACCACTTGTCACCAGTCTCCATCCGGACATCGAGCCATTGACCACTACCCTCTGGGTGCGACCATCCAGCCAGTTCCTTATCCACCAAACAGTCCACCCATCAAATCCATAGCTCTCCAATTTAGAGAGAAGGATGTTGTGGGGGACTGTGTCAAAGGCTTTGCAGAAGTCCAGATAGATGACATCCATTGGTTTTCCTTTGTCCACTGTTGTTGTCACACCATCTAGAAAGTCACTAGGTTCGTCAGGCAGGACTTGCCCTTGGTGAAGCCATGCTGGCTATCTCGAATTATCTCCCTGGCCTCCATGTGCCTTAGCATAGCTTCTAGGAGGATCTGTTCCATGGTCTTCCCAGGCACAGAGGTGAGGCTGACAGGTCGGTAGTTCCCAGGGTCTTCCTTTCTACCCTTTTTGAAAATGGGCACAATGTTTCCCTTTTTCCAGTCACCAGGGACTTCACCTGACTGCCATGACTTTTCAAATATCATGGAGAGTGGCTTGGCGACTACATCGGCCAATTCCCTCAGGACTCTGGGATGCATCTCATCAGGTCCCATGGACTTATGTGCATTCAGGTTCCTCAGGTGGTCACGAACCTGATCTTCTCCTACAGCAGGAAGGGTTTTGCCCTCCCTGTCTCCCTCATGCCATCCATCAACTCGGGTGGGGTGAGGAGAGAGGTTGCCAGTGAAGACTGAGGCAAAAAAGTTGTTGAGTACCTCAGCCTTCTCCTCATCTGCTGTTACCAGCTTGCCAGTCTCGCTCATCAGCGGGGGTATGCTTTCTTTAACCAGCCTTTTCTGGCTGATATACCTGTAGAAACCCTTATTATTCTTTGCATCCCTAGCCAAGTTTAGCTCCAGCTGAGCCTTGGCCTTCCTGACCCCATTCCTACACAACCGGACCGCGTCCCTACACTCTTCCCTGCTTCCACTGCCTGTGCAGTTCCCTCTTCCTCCTTAGTTTGACCAGCATCTCTTGTCTCAGCCATGCTGGTCTCTTCCCTTCTTTGCCCGATTTCTTACACCTAGGGATCGAGAGCTCTTGCGCTCTGTGGATCACATCCTTAAAGATCTGCCAGCTCTGTTCTGTTCCCCTGTCCCTGAGGACCGTTTCCTAGGGAGTCCTTCTGACTATCTCCTTGAGGAGGTGGAATTTTGCTTTTCTAAAATTCAGGGTCCTGACTATACTCTTTGTTCTTCCCATTTCCCTCTGGAGCGTGAGCTCTACCATCGCATGATCACTGCAGCCCAGGCTGCCTCCAATCTTGACATTTCCGACGAGCTCGCTTACATTGGTGACCACTTACAAATATGTCAACAGAAAAACTTATTTTGGCACTCATCACTGGCACAAAATATACATAAAGGATGTCAGCAGATCCCTTCTGTTCTGAGTATAGCTCTGATGTAGCTTAGTAAATAAATTTGTCACATTTTATACTCTAACAGCATATGTAACCCCTTATCTTTATCTGATACCTTCAAATTATACAAGACTATATATATGAGAAAAAGCTACCAGTGATTACAAAACAAGTTTTAAGGATTAGATACAGTAAAAGCACCCATAGGAATACCTGGGGTTTACTAAATAGTATATCGAAGCATATTTTATCCCAAGTCAACCAAATTCCTGCATGGAAATTATACAGAAAGGATGCTAATCATTCAATGGACAAAACTATGGCAAAGGAATGATTTTTCCATGCATGTTACAAAGGTAGTAATTGAATAAAGAGGGCAGTACTTGAACTACATCTCCAGTGCCTCTGCAATCCACCTGTAGGCTGGAATTCCTTCCAAATAACTGAGTGGACATTTTTTTTCCCTGGATATCAGATAGACTTTGCTGTAACCACAGAAAGTGGAAGCTGCCCTGAAAATCCTACACAGAATGGAACTGGGCCTGTCAGAGTGTAAGAAAAATTAACTCTCCATCATCTGCTTGTACAACAGTGCTGAGCATGAGTAACTCCCAGGAGTTCCAGACATACCCTGTATCGGTTTGCGATGTCCGGCGGCAGTATATAGGGCTCCCCCTTCTGGCCCTTTGGCCCTTGGACTCCCTGGAGGTGACCAAAAAAAAAGAATAGAAGTAAGCTTTCATATCATAATGTGTTAACACATAAACAGCTAAGAGTAAGGAAAAATATTTGTTGGGGGTTTTGTGAGTATGTACATACCGCTGTTTAGAGGCAGAGACTATGCCTAACTCTGGAAATGCATGGTTTAAAAAGAAAGTGCAAACCCTCACAGTACATAAAAGAATGAATTTCTGATTCCCGGGGAAGAATCCCCCATTACCCAGGAGTGATATTACAGGGTCGCACCTAGAGGAGCAGCTGCAGCTCCCCAGGGCTGACATGCTCCCTGGTAAAATCCAGGAGCCCCACTGCTCACCTCAGCATGATCCTACATTTTGCACCATGGAAAGCCCATACTTTGCCCATGGGGCAGGGAAGGAGGAGGTTACTTTCATGGGGAATTGTGAGTCTCATCTTCTTTTATCACTGTTGGATAAAGCTGTACAAGTTTTCGTGATGTAATCTCTCTGCAAGACCTACGTGACAGGTATAGCTCTGGGCAGACCTCCCAGCCTTGGCTGCAGTTTAATAGTGTGTCCATGCAGTGTGTCCATGGTAAGCCCGCACGGATGCTCTGCTAGGCCAAAAGGGACCCCCATTAAGAGATGTCCCATTCGCTCCCAACACACACATGTATGAAATTCACTTCAGTAAGGATCTTAGCTTCAGGTGCTCACTTACTGCCAGCTACTTACAATGGTACCAGGGAAACCAGAGGATCCGGGAATTCCCGAGTCACCAGGGTCACCTACTGTCCCGTTACAACCATCATGACCCGGTTTCCCCCTTGATCCTGGCTGCCCTGGATGACCCTGTTGAGGAAAAAAAAAAAGTGTTTATCTATCCATCTGTTTCTAGTTTTCGTTTTCCTGTAGTCACACAGTATTTAGACATTCTCACATTAAGCCCAAGGCTTGGATCCATGGGAAACTATGATTTTCAAAGACAGAAACAGACAGTGCCTTTTTTTAATATAGCTGCAGCTTGAACCAGATGCCCCAGACAGCATGAAAAAACGAGTAGTGAAGGACCTTTCAGAAAGGGTAAGAAAGCTATGTTCAATGCAGGCTCTGTTAGGCAGAGAACTAAGCCAGATGAGGCTGCTGTGCAGGGAGACACCAAGAACTGGGATTGTTAAGCGTTTCAGTGCTTCACACTGGAAGAGTGGGAAGAAAGGTTCCTCGCTGGCTTTGAACAGCTTCCAAGCTGGGAAAAACGTCAGAGATGCTTCTGGAGCTAGGTTGAGTGTCGTGATGAGGCTGTAAGTATGGAGATGGGAAGAAAACAGCAGGGCTCGAAGCAAGGGAGCTGGGGGCACTGCAGAACCTCCACACAGAGCCTCTGAAAAGTTACTCCTGTCTAAAACTGGATTTCCATCGCTGTACCTACACTCACCTTAATTGCTGTTGCTTCTGGCTTGCACTGAGGCTGATGAGAAGCAAATCTGCCCTTGAACAGCAATTTCTTCCAGGGAACTTAGCTGGAAAACCCAGAAACTAACATAAAACATTTCTCCTCTATCTAGAGGAAGAGTGTTCTCTTTCCTGCTGCTCCCTTGCTTAGAGGAAAAAGAAATCTGTCCATGTCCTTACCTAGCTCCATCAAGTACTGGCACTCCTCACCCCAGAAGAGATTCAGGCTTGCCGCCATCCTCTCTTGGCCTCCTGCCCCACATCTGAGCACCATGCCATTACAGTTCATACACGTGCCTATCTGCGTTCCCCTGGTCAGTGTTATGTTTCGGCCTGAGAAAACTGGTTGGAGAACGTAAGCGAGCAGGAAGGGCAAGGGAGCTTGAGGACGGGATGCAACAAGAATGCAAGTTCAAGTATATCTGAAGGTATTTATCCTTCACAACACAGTGTGCAGTGGTTGGGAAGGCAGGGCTGAAAATGAAAACTTGCTCAGGTAAGAGAAGCGGTCCAGCTATAGCAACACGGAGCTTCACAGGGGAGCGATTTACTCTCCTTCCCAGGACATTAGAGCACTTCGAAAAAACTCAGTATGCCGCGGTGAGATGAACATGGTCCATGGCTTCAGGAGTGTTAGCAAGAATGGGAAAGAGGGTCTTCTGCTTTTCCTTTAAGAGTGAGAAAGAGGGAGAGGAGGAAGATTGTGTGAAAGAAAGCCCTGAAACTCAATAGGGAGCAATTCTGGAAACAAAAAAGGGTGAAAGCAGAGTGGATGTGGATGCGTGGGCTGCAGAGCGGGGCCCCGGTGTCAGGGAGCACTACAAAGGAAACCCAAGCCTGGGAACTCTGTCCAGGGATTCCAGTGACTCAGATTTCTTTGTTATTTTATGACACAAGATGTAAAGAAGTGTAAGCTGGGAAAATACTGTGCTGTGAACTTTACCCGGTTTTCCTCTTTGAGTGTTTCAGTTTCATGGACCTGGTCAATTTATTCAAAGTTTGACACTGTTTAGTGTTCAGTAAGATTTTTAAGACTATCTCAAGCATGCCATATGAGCTATAAAGCAAATAACAATGGTTAGTGTTCTTAAAATCATTGGTCCTTCTATGCACTTTGCAACTCTGAAATAATTAAGGAATGACCCACTGCTGTTCTTCCCTCACAAGCTTAAGAGATGTGAAGTACTTATCTCACAGCTCTTTCCTACAAAAGAACATACTTAGCTGCATAACCTCCAGGGACACAGGAAATTTCCGTCCTTTCTTGTCCCCTTTACAAAGGGATTTCTCCGTAGGACAAAGCAAACGGACCTTAATTATCTGAGGGAATGAGAGGGAGCACAGATTCTACTCTCTTGTGGTGTATCTGCAACTTCAACAAATGCCCTTTGCTTAAAAGCGTGTGCGTGGCTGATGCAGAATTTAGCCCAGAGATTTTAATTAAAGTACAAAGGCTTTAAACTAGCCTGCAATATTTGCAGTTGGTGATTTCTTAAAGATGAGGTAACTGGCTACTTACAGGAATGCCATCTGCCCCGGGGAATCCAGTGACTCCTCTTTGCCCCTAGAGTGAAAGAGCACAATTAAAATTATGTTCTGCCCAGTATTTTGCTCATTAGCTAAAGCATCTGATATTCAAAAGTTACCACTTCTCCTTTGGGTCCACTTATTCCTGGATATCCTCTTTCACCTTTGTGACCTTTGGGACCTTGCACTCCTGGGATCCCCATCAATCCTGGTGGTCCAGTGAACCCCTGTGATCCAAGGAGTCCTGGCTGGCCCTGATAAAAATAATTTAAAAAGCATTTATTTAGGAACAGTTGTGATGTATGAAGTTGGATTAGTTATTGCTGCTGCAATGGAGTCAATCTCTCAAAGAGAAAATAAACACAGGATCTCTTTCTGTTCCAGCAGGCCAGACTCTTTGATGAATGTCATTGGGAAACACCACGCAGAGGAACTCCAGCAACAGTGGCTACATTGCACGTGGCAAAATCAATACATGGAAATTAACAGTCAAATCAATATCCACTACTTGAATATTCATGGCTACTCTATGAAAAAAGTGTTTTCTTTGGAATAAGGCTTCTCAGGAGTGGTTCCCACTGACCTACAACATAACCAGTTACTCTCCAAGTGAGTAAAATATGTGTGTGAAACCTGCTTAGTGGCCATATTTCTTACAAACAGAGCCTGATATTTATGGCAGGAATTTCTACTGCTTTGGGGATGATATTTCTATTTAGCAGTGGAGCCTGAAGGTGGTTAGACGTGCATGCGTCCACACAGGTTGAAGAGCTGCACGCAGGGCTCCCTGGTCATTCCTCCTTCCAGCGCTGGTTTGGCTCTTCAGGCCACTTCAAACATTGTTTAAAAATAATCCCCTGTTGACTGCCAACATCACAAGGCTCAACAGGGGAAAAAAAATCATTTTGAGATGACACAATGGTGGTTTAAGCAATGGGTTGTGACAGTATGTCTGAGATCTGTGAACTGAAGTATTTGAAAGCTGTTCCATTCGTAGTGTCACCGAAGGCACATATGTTTTGCATGCTCTACAGTACTCAGCACACTAATGACACTAACAGTAAATCGCCGCAATCCTTTCTGGAGAAATAGGCTTCAGTGGCACAAAGGACCATTTACCAAGATGTTCTAATTAAGCCGATTCTAATGAAAGTATTTTTAAAATGCAATTAGATTTTTCACCGACCAGTCTGCAACACCATCAATATCTCACAAAGCAAGAATTACAGCAAAACATGAACAAACAGATACATATTTACACAAACCAACTGATAAAAAAATAACACCTTGGTTTAGTATAGAATACTCACAGTCTTGCCCATGCCTGGAAAGAAAGAGCTAGAAGATGAATGCAATCCCTGTCCAAGAGGGATAATAGTCCCATTTCATTCAATGCCATTGGGGTAGGAGGACTGAAGTAGGGCAGTGTGGGGACTTGAAGAAATGAACATGTGTTCTTTATTATTTTTTGTAGAGCAGTATCAATTCTCAAGCAAATATCAGTACAAAATATTTCCATCTTACTATAAAGCCTTAATTCGTAATTAAATACTTAAGCTAGTTTGTTCTTCCCCGTACACCCAAATCTGGAAAGGAACCTTTAAAAAGGGTGAAAATGTATCTCATACACCTGCAAAGAACACAGAAAAATTATTCAAATTCAGTTGTAGAGATTTGGGTTGGCTCCAGTTTCAATTTAATTTTGAGAGGTTCTGAAACCAAATGTTTCAGTTACTTCCACAAAGAAAGGAAAACATGGATTCTGTACACTGAAAATACCACTTCATTTTTGAAGTACTTGAAAGCCAAAAGAAGTCAAATAAATTCCAAAAGCTGCTCATCCACCTGAGATATGCAAACCACCTCTTTAGTACCCATCTGCGCCCCTTTTGTGGGCAGCGGGCTGAAGGAAGAACACCTGTAAAATATTTAATTCTAAGTTCTGGTAAAATGCTGGTTGCATTCAGAATGGTCAAACTTGTGCCTGGCTTTCTGCAGGGGCCATGCAGAGCTGCAATACTTCATTGTATTGTAATGCAATACACGGAACATGGTTACCTCTCTAATTCCTACACCAAATATCACCCTGCTGCTTCCAGTCCCATTTTCCTATCTGGTGTGGAGGAAGAAGTAAACAAGGAATGGAAAATGAGGAAGAGAGCTGGGCAATGCCAGCCCCCCTTCCCCATCCTTTCCTGGTAATTATCTGATCATTTGTTTGTTGAGAAAAAGGGGTTATTTAATATTATTTGCAATAAAGATGAAAGAAGTGATCCTTCTGGGACCAGTTTAGCACGAGGCTAGTGTCAGAGCTGGGGAAGTACTTAATATCATGACAGTGTTTGTGTAATTCTTGAGTCCATTAGTGCCTTGGCTTGTTAACTGAAGTAACTTTGTTAACCTTCCTTAAGTCAGACTTGTCAGCTTTTACTCTGCTTTCTTTATGTTAGATCTTTTGTTGAACAAGTATGTCCCTTTTTCATTAGCAAATGACCTAAGAACATTCTCTCTTTTGCAAAGGTCATCGAGGAGATTTAAACAAAGACAATCAATTTGAAAGGTTTAGTCAAATAAAGCATGACTCAATTAGTAGTGTCCCGAATGCCCCTCTGTGAAACACGCCATGCACGGTACTGCTCTGCTTGTGCTCCTGGAGGGCCAATATCCTAGAAAATTCTCCAAAGCTGTGAAATTGTGTCTGGATTAAACTTCCAGGTCAAAAAAAAAAAAAAAAGGCAAGCCTGGGGAAACACATTGCATCTGTCGTATTTTAGACAATCCACAAAATACTTTCTCTGGTGCTCCCTTTCCTTAAACGACAAAGAAATGCAGAAATGTGCTCTGGCCCATGGTGCTCTCCGACAGAAGGCTTCCCATTTTGCTGGGGTGAACTGGAACTCTTCCCAAATACAGAGCGCGGCACGATTACCCCATGCCACCCACAGACCAGTGCTAAGAGGCTTACCTAAGCGTGCGTGGGATGCTGTGGCCAGCACCTCAGAGGAAGCACGCAAAAAGAAAAGGAAAAAGTGGGCTGGTGGAATATCTTGAAGACTAACAAGAAGTATTTTCTTTGTTCTTACACAAAACTTCCACGACTGTTCAGATGAATTACAAAGCTCCCAATGTCAGGATACACTCCTAAACAGGCAGTCCCTGTGACTTCAGCTGACTGGAAGAGGTCTCGCACAATTCATGTGGCCGGCCCAGCCAGCGATGTGCAAAAGCTATTTACAGACAGGAGCAAAGGTCAGAAATTTAGGAAGCCTGGAGGAAATCTTCCCAGAAAATATTTGCAATGTTGTATATACATTGTCGCTTGTCCAGTGACGTGCATGAAGGAAAATGCTGTCGGGGTTGTGACTGAGTTTAATAACTGCATTTTGCAATTAAGTCCCAGTGGACTTAAGAAGATCCTGAACAGACTTTTAAGTCTGTACTCAATGTTCATGTTTTGCAGCTTGAACTTTAATTTCCAGTTCTTTTAGGACCAGTCAAATGAAAGAGATGTCATGTTGCAATACCTTCTTCCTTCTGCTAAATTTACTGCTAAATTTACAGTGTGGAAACAAAGCTGGTAGAGGAGAGTGCCCTAATTTTGAGAGCAACCAATTGCTTGAGGTACTACACAAATAAAGATACAATAAATGACAGTACCTGCTCCAAAAGCTTTAAAATACAAGAACGTCACCCCAAATTGCTGAGCAATCCACCTACCAGCATGGGGATATGAAAAAAGGAGAAAACTGTTGATTTGCGATAAAGAGGAGGCAGAATCAGAATTACTGCAGAGCTTCACTGTCATTGAGCCCATTTCTCCACATTTCATTACAGACTTCAGTTTTGCAACTGCTTCTGGTATATGGAATGTGATGATTCAGTATTCCCCACACGAAAACGATCCTTTGTAGCCCATCATTTATTTAATAGTGGACAAGAAGAAAGGAGGTTAATTCCCTGACATTTTAAAAAGGTCATCGGTGAAAGGACAAGTTCACTTCCTGCGGGAAGCGTGATCTGACCGTGACGGACAAGCGGGAGCTGGGACTTTCTGTAAGAGGGGTCAGCCTGGAACGGTCCCTGTAAGAACAGATGGGGGAAGGACGTGACAGCAAGGACCTTGATGCAGTCCCACTACAAGGAGACCAGCAAGCGGAACAGAGAGCAACTCACCAGGGAATAAAATTGGTTATAAGGCAAATGAGCAACTTCTGAGCTGATTAAAAGTGCTAACACAGGAAAAGGCAGCCCCGCAGGCACGCAGGAAAGAAACAGAAAAGTTGTTAAACCTAATGCTGGCAAAATGTGGAGAACGGGGTGTAAATGTAGGGAAATTGCGATTCTCTGAGGCATCTTCCATGGAGGTAGGCATAGTAAAGCAATTGCTGAGCCCAACTAAAAAATGTGTGACCTTAGTGTAATGACCTTAGTGCTTCCCCCACCCCCAAAAATATAAACTACAAGGAACAACCTCAAGAAAACTGTTGCGGCAGACTGCACCAGACTGGGACGGGCATATCACCTGGCTGAGTGTAAATGCAGGAGTTTATGGATTGAATGTATTACAGGGGAATATGTAAGGGAAGGGTTTGGGGTTTCAGCTCCATGCAGTGCACGCTGTGCCAGAAATACTTCAGCTACGGGGTTGTGCAGCTTTGGGCTGAGCATCCTGCTGCCACAGCTCAACCACTTCATTTTGAGTCAGCAACTGCTTCTGGTGGCCCCAGGCTGCCCAGAGAGGACAGATCTCCAGAGAGCTCGTCACACAACGCCCTCTGACTATTTACAGAACCAACTCCAAAACAAGTCTGAGACCCTGTGGACCTTGACTGGTTATATTATCTCTCCATAGCAGGGATACATGTGTAGTCTTCCTTTCCTGCCAGCTCTACTAAGACGAAATTTTTGTTTACCCACACTTCTCAGTGGTTACTGGAATAAAGCAAGTTTAAAACACCACACTTTCAAAGCTTCACTGGGTACAACTTCAGCCACTGATAAGCACATTTACCATGACACAGAAGAGACTGGTACGTTTCTACACCATACATCATTATGCTGTACATCATTATTGATACATCATTATAATGTACGTCATTATTGATAATGTAGTTTAAATGGTTGCATCCACCTCAGTAACTCAAGACTTTTGTTTTAGCAAGATTTAAACGTTTTTGCAATTGCCCCTGGCAAAAGTAGGTCCAAACAATCCATGGAATGGTAGAAAATGCAAATACATAGGGTGAAAACACAAACACAGTGTTCAGTTTTGGGTCCCTCACTACAAGAAGGACATTGAGGTGCTGGAACATGTCCAGAGGAGAGCAATAAAGCTGGTGAGGGGTCTGGAGCACAAGTCTGATGAGGAGCAGCTGAGGGGACTGGGGTTGTTCAGCCTGGAGAAGAGGAGGCTGAGGGGAGACCTGATCACCCTCTACAACTGCCTGACAGGAGGGTGAGGCAAGGTGGGTGTTGGTCTCTTCTTCCTGGTAATGGGCGATAGGACAGGGGGAAATGGCCTTAAGTTGCACCAGGGGAGGTTTAGATTGGGTATTAGGAAAAATTTCTTCACTGAAAGAGTTATCAGACACTGGAATGGGCTACCCAGGGACGTGGTCGAGTCCCTATCCCTGGAGGTATTTAAAAGATGGGTGGAAGAGGTGCTTAGGGATGTGGTTTTGTAGTGGACAGGTACAGTTGGACTCAATGATCTTAAAAGTCTTTTCCAACCAAAAGATTCCATGATTCTATGAAACACAGCTAATGCTAGCCACTCGAAAGAAAGTTTATCTGGGATTAAAAAAAATAATCCCGAAGTTTCTGCAGGCTTGGTTGTTAAACATATTAGCACGTCACTCCATTTCTGTGTCTTCAGGACTGTAACAATGACTATTTTCTAAAAGACAGATGATCTATCTCAATTTGCAGTGAGCATTCAGAAGCTCCTCACTAGATGGCACCAACCATTGCTGCTGCACACAGCCCTGGCCACCACAGGTGCACAGGTTTCCAGAGCATGTTACAACCTTCAAGAAACCTGATGAGGAGTTCAGGTAGGGTCAGAATGCCTCTGTGCGACGTCTAAGGCAAGAAAAGCAGAAGCTTCCCTGCAAAATGTCTGGCAGTGACATAGCTGGGAAAGTGCAACTGAAATGGGATGAAATTCCTCATGGAACCGAGCAGCACGGCTTCCTGAAGCGCCCATGTTTCGTTGTTCACCCTTGATTTTGTTTAGTAGAAGGACTCGGTCTTCTAAAAGGAATGAGAAAACCTCACTATTTTACTTCTCCAGTGAACTGGTAAATTTTATTTTTAATGTCACAGGCCTGCATCTTCTGAAATTTGTGTTCTGAATCTGTATTTTACTGTAGGGCTGGCACTAGCTTCTGCCACCGCATGGTTGCCAGGAAGGAATGGACTTCTGTGATCAACTCGAATATTGATAAGCAGATGAAGGAAACCTTTCTCAAGTGCCTTAAGCAGTGTGATATTCCATTCTGAAACACGGAGTAGCACTGAAAGAGTCAGCAGGCTTTAAAAAAAAAAATGTCCATAGCTAATGGTTATTTCTATTCTTAATTTATCTTTCTCTACTTCAGAGAAGGTTATTTAGCTGACTTCCACATTCCAGCTTGTTTTCTCAGAAAAAAACTTTCCTTCTCATTTGTTAAAAAGCTTTTTTATCTATGCCAAAAAGTAAACAAAAAAAATTATAATATTCACTTTAAGTTAAAAATAACTTTAAAATGAGGATAGTTCAGCCTAGTGGCATGGTAAGAATCTGCTGCTCTTTCAACTACATTGTCTGGACATGCGACATTTTCTCTCAGGACAGCAGCGACCAAATGACATTAACATTAATTCCAAAGCAGTGATTCAGCTTGCAGAAGGGTTTTTTTTTCTTTAATTAAGGAAGAAATAAACATTAAATCTTCATAAAAAACAACTATGAAAGGGTTCTCTTTACCAGAAGCCACAGCTCTTTTCTGTAGTCAGTAAATGAAATAATTTTGTACTGTTTTCTGTTCCCACGGTTTGATCTAATTTGTGATCTTCCAGAAAGTTGCTATGTCACCCAAGCAGATAAAACGCGCGTAGAAGAAAATATAGACTGGAATGTAGGTCAAGCACTCAAAAGAACCAGTGAAAAGTTTCTTCATGTCACAAAATACATAGGAGTATATGTCAGAAATGCTTCCTGCGCTTTGCAGAGCTGCTGGTAGAAAGAATGCTACTGGGACCATGGCAATGCTCTCTCAAAGACAAACACCAGAAAGGGCAAGTCTAGACAAAATCTCATGAGGATTTCCATGCTAAGTCTTCAAAAGGTTATTGTGTAGAGGAAAGGAGAAGAGAAAGAAGGAGAAGATGTGGGAAGGAAGCAGTGGGCAGAGGGGAAGGGTGGTTTTGTTTGCAGACCCAGTAAGGGGATAGCTCCAAGAGTTGAAAACAGCATCTCTGCCGAAGTACGGCTGCACAAACAAATGATGAGGCAGTGAGTGAGCTAGGGTTCGAGTCTGCAACGCATCAGATATTTGTGGAGCCCACCTGCATTCACGTTCTTCCTGTGTGGTAAATATGAAGTATCTTACCCCACTGCCACCGAGAAGTAAGCTGTGGTAGGGTAAGTGCCTATGCACACGCCAAAGGTGGAGCAGCGGTTGCCAGGCTATACATTCACATCCTTGTTTACTTCTTGAGAATTTACTGGCTTGGAAATTTGGAGTAAGAATTAAGACATCTAGATGCAGTGTAGTCATCCAAAGCTTCCATCAGGTGAAGGTGACATCTTATGGCATGATATATCCTAATGCAGATATTCAAACTAGGTCAAACAAATGCACCCTGAAAATGTCCATTTTTCTTAACTGAATTTAAAAGGAGCTTAGGTCCCTAGCTCAAATGTTGACCTCCACATTGCTGCTTTCTGAACTGTGCAGAAAGGCAACACCCCAAAAGATCAAGTCCTGGAATTGTGGATTGAGCAGTTAGGATTAAGACTCAAATAAACTTGAGTGTAAAAATTATGCTGCATGAAAAAGGAGCTGGATATAAATATAATAAATTTACTAAACTTGGCAGACAGTATATGCCAAAAACGTTGCTACTGGGGGTGCAAAATAGTAGGATTTTCTTGGAAGTTAGAAAAGTTTCAGCATAAAAAAGTGATCAGATGATAATGTTGTGTGCTCAAAAGTATATCCATTTATTCCAAGTACATCATGTGGCCCCTAGCTTGCTTCCTTTTCGGCTACTCAGATAAACATTTCTTTTAGGCTGCTAGGAGCCACATAAATACCAGCGCTTCTATATAGCTTCTTAGCTATATATCTATCATCTT
This sequence comes from Gorsachius magnificus, assembly GCA_034008185.1. Classification (NCBI taxonomy): domain Eukaryota; kingdom Metazoa; phylum Chordata; class Aves; order Pelecaniformes; family Ardeidae; genus Gorsachius; species Gorsachius magnificus. The sequence goes on along the minus strand of CM067081.1, from coordinate 65,573,766 downwards.
TATTCAGGGCATAACAAAATTTCTGCCTACATCTAGTCCAACCCCCTGCTAAAGCAGGCTCACCCAGAGCAGGTTGCACAGGACATCATCCAGGCGGGCTTTGAATATCTCCAAAGAAGGAGACTCCACAACCCCCCTGGGCAGCCTGTTCCAGTGCTCTGTCACCCTCAAAAGAAAGAAGTTCTTCCTCATATTCAACTGAAACCTCTTATGCTTCAGTTTGTGCCTATTGCCCCTTGTCCTGTCGCTGGGCACCACTGAGAAGAGTCTGGCTCTGTCCTCGTGACATCCACCTTAAGATATTTGTAAGCATTTATGAGATCCCCTCTCAGTCCTCTCTTCTTCAAGCTAAGCAAGCCCAGCTCCCTCAGCCTTTCCTCATAGGTGAGATGCTCCAGTCCCTTTATCATCCTAGTTGCTCTCCTCGGGACTCTTTCTAGGAGTTCCTCATCTTTCTTGAACTGGGGAGCCCAGAACTGGACACAGTGCTCCAGGTGGGGTCTCACCAGGGCAGAGTAGAGGGGGATGATAACCTCCCTCAACCTGCTGGCCACACTCCTCTTAATGCACCCCAGGATACCATTGGCCTTCTTGGCAACAAGGGCACACTGTTGGCTCATGGTCAGCTTGTCATCCACCAGGACTCCCAGGTCCCTCTCAGCAGGGCTGCTTTCCAGCAGGCCAGCCCCCAGCCTGTACTGGTGCATGGGGTTCAACCTCCCCAGGTGCAGCATTCGACACTTGCCTGTGTTGAACTTCATCAGGTTCCTCTCTGCCCAACTCTCCAGCCTGTCCAGGTCCCACTGAATGGCAGCACAGCCTTCTGGCATATCATCCACTCCTCCCAGTTTTGTGTCATTGGTGAACTTGCTGATGGTACACTCTTTCCCCTCGTCCAGGTCACTGATGAATAAGTTGAACAAGACCAGGCCGAGTACTGAGCCCTGGGGAACTCCACAAGCTACCGGCCTCCAACCAGACTCTGTACTGCCGATCAGAACTCTCTGAGCTCTGCCATGCAGCCAGTTCCCAATCCACCTCACTGTCCACTCATCCAACCCATACTTCTTGAGCTTTCCTATGAGGTCATTCCATCACAGAAGGCGATCAGATTGGTTAGGCATCATTTCCCATTAGTGAATCCATGCTGGGTACTCTGGATCACCTTCTTTTCCTCCACTAGCTTAGAGATAACATCCAGAATGAGTTGTTCCATCACCTTTCCGGGTATGGAGGTGAGACTAACTGGCCTGTAGTTCCCTGGGTCCTCCTTCTTGCCGTTTTTGGAGACTGGAGTGACATGGGCTATCCTCCAGTCCTCAGGCACCTCTCCTGTTCTCCAGGACCTTTCATAGATGATGGATAGTGGCTCAGCAATGACATCTGCCAGCTCCCTCAGGACTCGTGGGTGCATTCTGTTGGGGCCCATGGATTTGTGTGTGTCCAGCTTGTTTAAATAATCCTTAAACTGATCCACCTCAATCAAGGGAAGGTCTGGAGGAAGGTAATGGAGCTACTCACTTTATGTTGGTGAAACTGAGAGTACCAACCTAAGACAACTATAAAACCAGAAAAAAAATTACTTCTATTGACATGTAGATATTATCCTTCTGAGTTCCAACTAAATACTGTCTTTAAGAGTTAACTGAAATAACTTGGAGATGTTACTTTAAATCAACTTAAAGTTGAGATCATGAGCTAATGATGTTTTACAGAACACTAAAATGACATTGATTTATCCTTGCAAAACATTCATTACCATTTAATTAAATGGAGGTTAGCTTGACAGCCAACCAAAAAATTCACTGGAGAGGAAAATCATCTTGCCAAATTTGCTCTTACAACCAGACAAACATTAAGATGATGGGTGTGGAGCAGGAGGAAGGAGGGAACTCCCAGTTGCTCCGTGGCAGTTGCTGTATCATGCTTATGTAAAAGGGCAGACTTTGGTCATGGTACCTCTTAAATGTCTGACTGAGCATTTTGAGGGACAGTGAAAGTCTCACACATTTTTAACACAAGGAGTATGCTTTCAAAACAGAAGAAAATTCTGTTCATTCAGCATGGTTTTTGACAGGATTAAAAAAGCCAGATGCTGTCCAGGGCACCATACAATGCAGAGCAATTCTCCTAATCTGCTAGTATCTACACCAAAATCTGTGTTTCATTCTTTACATTCATTCCAGTCATTTTATTACCATTATACTATTAAGATCAATTGCTTTTATGCCTTTTTTAAAATCACAGTTCACAGAAAATGCTAAAAACTTGCATAACACAGTGGGTCGGATAGCTGTAAGGCTGCTGCTTGGCTAGCTGGGCTGCTCAAGGCAAGACAACAACCAGCACCTGCTCATGTTAGAACATTCAGTCATAGGCCCGAAAGCCGATCTGCCAGCCCAATTGCTTTCAAATGGCTTTCGGTGGTGTGTGGGAGTGTTCTCAAGATCCTAAAATTCAGGAAGTTCAACACAGATGTTTGCTGTCAGTAGGCGTTGGAAGCACCAATAGTAACATCTGTTCACTTTTCATATTTGTGAGAACATTTTTTTGCTGTCCAAAACCCATTCACTGTTGAAATTTCCAAATTGTGCAACTGGCCAAAATGTTAAGCTCATTAGGCTCCATGAGTTTAAGAGTATGTGAAAATTAAAACCCCTGCAGGAGTTCAGTCTATCATATGCCAATTTTTCCACTCTGTGCTCCTCTTCTGTTTAAACAAAAGCATAACTATTTTTGCAGTGGGAACAGCTATCAGAACTGACTCGATCATGCAAATATAAGTTACTACTGGCTGTTTTAACCATAGAAAGAATTTAATTCTCTAACAGAGGCTGCAACTTTTTTTAATGACTTGTGTGCTGAGATACCCTCTCCACATGAGAGCCCAGAATACACGCTCTAGCAGCGTGTACAGTGTGGACTGGGTGCAGACCTTAGACACCCTCACATTCCGGTCATGGGAATTTACAGATTGGGATGGTCTCTGAGTTCCCAGTGAGGCCAGATGATTGGCTCTGGACCACCAGGAAAGACGGGGGGCTTAAAGGCAGATGTGTGCAGCAATATGAAGAGTCATTGTTGGTGCAGAATAAGAGACATCTTTTTTTCTCCTGACACTTCCAGACAGATGGGTCTCAAGAACAGTGGGGTGCCGTGAGATCATCTGGACAGAGTTTGCACAGTTGATTTCTCTACATGATTTGCTAATCCCAATGTTAGCATCAATGCGGACGCTCTAGAAATTTCAGCAACTGGGACTCCGCTGAAGCCTGCCGTTGGGTCAGCTTACGCCAAAGCTAAATGAACCCCTATGCCTTCCAGTGGAAGTGGCTTGTTAACATCATAAATATTCTAACGTAATCACTTTGATGGTCTTTAAACTGAGCCTGGCTTCATGTTGGATTTGTCTCCAAAACCAACAAACAGTCTAAATAATCTATGGGAAGTCTTGCCATCTTCAGGTAGTAAATAGAAATCCTGAAAATTGTTGGCAGTTGTCATTCATATAATACAATTAAGTTTCCTGTCTTTTGTGCACACAGATTTACAGAAGATTTTTGTAAGTTGACAGTACTAGATCAAGCAGAATGATCTAGGGAAGCTAAATTATCTGGGGAAAGTATTACAGCAACCAATTACTTGGAAAAGTCTCTGCAATCCCACACATGTATTTCTTTTTTCCTTGAAATCAGGAAGAAGGAGACCAAAAATATTTTCCTTTGAATCCTGAAGGAAATAGTACTATATCATCTACCTGAAAAAAGTACTCTCTCTGTTGAATTTAACTTTTGATAACAGTCCTGAAGAGGGTCAAGAGTGGAGTATAAATCTGAACAGGAAGGTACAGTTCTCCAGATCCATTATGAAAGTTCTGTTATGCTCGGTTTGAGGCAGCAATAATGGGGGCCAAGAGTGCCCACACACCTTCTGCAGATTCCAAAATCTCATCACTCATACTCATGGGAAAGGATGTTCTGGAGAACAGCAGCAGCAGACAGTTCCACAGCTGTTCAAGGAGAAAGCCTATTTATCATTTCAAACACTGATTTCAAAAGCTACTGGAAATTTTTTAACCCTTTATTGTAGGCAGTGAGGGCTACGCAGCTGCTTCAGCAGAGGATTGGGATGATTATCAGAGCAAACCATTCTGTTTGATCCTTTACTCCTTTTCATTCTGAAGATACTGGGGGAGCAAAGGTACTATTAAACTGCAATGGCAAGTCGCTTCTACTTGAAGGACATTCCACTAGTGTGACAGGCCCTGGAGAAAATTAAGGTTGCTCTTTAACTGATAGTAAATACAGGTAATGTGGAGGAAAAGAGAAGCCTTCCAGACAACCTGAAACAGCAGAAGGAGCCTTTGTGGTCTATGGAAATATCAGAGAGGTTGCTAAAGAATTTATTGTGACCACTTATCTGGGTCCCATCACTGGGGACTCGTTTCAGGCTCCAGCTTGATGAAAGCATCTTCAGTATTTCAGATTCTGATTCTGGACTGCCTCCAAGCTTTGTTAAATTAGTGCCTTTGTGGCTAAAACATGGTCTGTTTGCAGTATTAGTTGTGTCAAAAGAAATTAGTGCTGTGCAGTGATGTGCTGTCTTCATGAACTTTTGATAATGCACTTGCAGAGATGCTTCCATCAGCCTAATGGGAGAGGCTGCATTTATTGACAAGGAGATTCAAATTGCTGGTGATGAAAGGTCAGAAAGGCGCAGTTCTCAGGTTAACCAGGACCTCAAACCCCTGCCAGGATGCCTCTCCTGCTTTCCACTGTCTGCTACAGACAAGGATGAAAGGAAGCAAGAGATAAGCTTGAAGCTACTCCTCCTTTCCAAAAACTTAACTGATGCTGGAACATCCATATCCTAGATTTCTGCATCCTGGATCCCCTAGGTAACTGAAATGACTTCAACTGCTACAGGGAGCGTCATTCTGCATTTTTGACAGAGACGGTAACAAATGCACTTCATGTTCATGAAGTTCTGAGCTTTTTACCTCCCTCCTCCCTTTCTCCATGAAAAAATGTTTCTGACTTTCTTACCTCTTCTGCATCTGGGAGAACTTATGACTTTAACTAGTTTCTGAAAAGAGCCAATGCCAGCTCTCCTCTGCAAGCTAACATCTATATTTTTTTATTGCTTTTTTGTCAAAAGGCAAAGGACACTTGTCATATGAAAGCAAACAAGCTCTAAGCAATATCGTTATTGAGCGCTAGTGCTCAATACAGACCGTGATAATGTGCTTGGCTAAAAGAGTCACTACAGCCTAGAGACTGGTAACCCCTAAATTACCTGGACAATAACCAAGACTAACCGAATATTACCTGCTCTAGCTGACCCTGCTTGAGCAGGGAGGGTTGGACTAGACGATCTCAGGAGGTCCCTTCCAACCTCAACCATTCTGTGGTTTAGTGAAATACGACAACATACCTGTTGTTCAAAATCCTCCTTAAGATCCTGCACTTTAGCTGTTCGCTAGGTTCTGCTGCTTAGATTTTTTTTCCCCCCTGTGATGTCTGCAGAATCTTTCTATGGCTGTGTATGTATTTATTCTCCCTTTGGTTTGCTGTCTTCAGATCTCTGTGTTGCTACACAAGCCATAAAGCACTCTAGTTTCTTTAAAACAGATAAGGGGAGGGAGTCACTGACATGTGGCGATATACTTCCTTACTGTTAAACACTGATAATTACTATAGTCAGGTAAAGTTAGCATCATGAACAGAAGCCAAGATGCAAGTTTATAGCTATCTGCCTGTGGATGCAATAGCTTCATGCTTGTTGCAGACATATTTGTGTACGTGTGAGGTCTCCCGTATCTTTAGAGTGTAGATGGGTGCAATACTACAAAAAAGCTAAGCTTCTGGTTCTGCAACACTTTAATAACCTCAGCTAAAACCCTGCCAGACCTGTCACTCTACCAACTCCACTGCTTTATGCAGACTTTGCAATTCTGAATTAGATTGCAAAAGTTTCTGCTGTTGTTACTTGTTTCCACAGGAAAACATCAGCAAGCACTCCTGAGAAAAAAAAAAAAATTTTTTCTGAACACCAACTGATATTTCATTACTAAAAGGAGAGATTTGAAGAGTCAGAGAAAGAAAGATGATGGAGATATTCAGCTTCCTCTGAATATTTTTGAGTTAGGGCCATAATTCTCTTCCTACTCCCCCTGCTACCTCTATGCAAACAAGAAACCCACATAAGACTTTGGAACGGATAGATATATGGAAAGAAAAATATAAATGAATTTGCCTTAATAAGGCTGAAAGAATTTTCAGGGGATAAGCTTGCAGAAGCAAGCACTGTATTAAGAATCAATGAAAACTTATTTCTAGTTATGCCGGTTGAGTTAATGCAACATCAGTTCCATAAATATTAACCCACCTGCAATGAAGAAAACCAGAAATCTGCCTATTTGTATACTCCTTTTGGTCTTGATGACTTCTGATGACTTTATCTGTCTAGTTTCTACACATATTAGATATCTTGAGAAGATGGAACTAATTCTAAAAGAACACAGTTTACTAGCCCCATAGGGATTATGCAAGTCAGGAAGAATTTTAATGAAGCATCATAGAGGAAGCATTTGCATTATTAACTATGATAGACTGTGGACAGCAAAAAAAAATCAAAACTATTTCCTTTCAGCATTCAATAAAGCTATTTTATTCTGAAGAGAAATATGGTTTATTATAATTTCCCAATTAATTTTGGTTATTTATAAAGGCCTGTCTAGACATTGAGCTATACAGATCTTAGATTTCAAATTATCACAGAAATTAAAATAATTTTATTTATTTTGTGCAAAGTAGTTATGAGTTTTCTGCAGAAGTCCCTCCTAAACTGAACTTTCCCCAACAAATTCAGATCTTAGTATGCAGAAAATCTGGGAGGAAAAAAAAAAGTGAAATGTATTTTGAAAATACAGGAGAAACATTAAGGAAAATAGCTGGAAATATATTTCAAGATCTAGCAAAAGATTAGACTTAGTAGGCTGCTTTTCAGCTGTTCGACTAGGTAACTTGCTACTTCATTCAAGTCATCTCTTGGAGAACTGATGACCTCATTACCCAATCAAATATCCAATCCTTGACAGTAGACATCAGCAATGGTTTGAGAAAACAGCTGACTGACGGCAGGGCACAACGTTCTCCACCGCACTGAGAACACTGCTGCCCCAGACCTCTGCTCACAACACAAATAGTAGAAATAAATAGCTCAAAGTAAAAAATAAACAGCTGACTGTAGTTGGATCAAAGTAGGAAATGGCAGGGAAAGTGATAGGAAGGGTGAGGAAGACCCTGGAGGAATAGCAGGCTCCCGCAAGCTAGGATCAGTGATTCCCTCCTTCAAATGCTATTACCGCCAGGCTGTTTGCTTAACTGTTTCTTTCTTGTCTTTTCTGGACATGCTATTTATAAAGCAAATGCCATTAGTTTCCTTCCTATGTAAGATACAGATTATTAATTGGCATCCTTTTAAGAAACACAGCTCTCAATTTATAAAGAGAATGGACACTAAATCCTACCTTGACCGTACACAGGGATCACTTCATTCACTACAAGTGAACAAATTAGTAATATTAAGGAACCAGAAGTTGTTTTAGGAAAAAAGACACAAATCAGGGCAAGAGATGCTGCATGAAGTCCTGCCAAGGGACATCAGCATTTCTGAAGCCTTGGCAGCCATGTGTCAGCCATTAATCCTGTTTGGAGATGCTAGAAATGATACATCTGAGGTAGAGGGCAGCTGGGAAGAGATGTGGAGCTACATGTAAACACCTGGGAAGAAAACTGGTACAGACTTGATGCCAGAACACGATGCTGTTCAAGCACACACCTCCATCTTCCACAATGACAACGCTGCTTTCGAACCACGCTTCAGCTATCAAAAAATACGGACTTCTGGTGGAGCGTTCACAGGATAGGGAATCTACTGGAAACCAAATTAAGTATGGATAGCCTTTTTTTGTTTGTTTTTGCTGTTTTCTGCACTGTTTTGCTTTTTTTCCCCTGCACTATCTCTAGGCTAACAGTAGCAAAACAGTAGCTAATCTGTAATTATTTTATTAAAGGAAAAAATACTATAAAATTTACTTTCACCTTAATGTTTGCCTGATATAAAGAGTCATTGTAGGATAAACAGGCACAACTACAGCCTTCTCATCCCTCTGTGAGTAAGTCCATGCAGATACTGATGCTGGCTTGTGACTGGTCGGCACCGAGCTAACAGCGGTTTCACTCCTGCGCAGTGAACTGAAGATGAACACCCGTCGGGGAGAACACTTCCCTCCAGTGAATGTCCAGCACCTCCTCATGCTGACCTCTCTGAAGTCCACAGAGAGTCCTCCTCCACCCTTTGCAGAAACGGCAGGGGTATCACGATCCCTGCCTCGCCTCAGGAGAGCCGCAGGTCTCAGACAAGCCCTTCTGAACGGAAGGGAAGTGCCATCAGTTTGATATTTGCTAATTATTTTTATTAGCCTGCTTCAGCATCAGCAGCAATCCTTCAGCATGCAGATAAACAGGACTTCTTTCATTTATGGACAAAGCTAAGGAAGAGGCTTGGAAGAACATTTCAGAAGACAGTTTTTGAGCAGCTGTTAACAACGTCATAGAGAAATGCAGAAGATACTTGTTGGGATTATTTTGCCACACGGTGATGAAAATGTAAACATGAAAAGCCAGGCTGTGACTTAATTTAAGCCTTGTTCAGTCACGTGCTAACTAAAGCATGCTTCCACCCTCATCATTAAAAAAAAAAATAATCTAGAAATTTAAAAGAACTGAAGCCACACAGCAGTGGGATTTCTTGTGCTGTCCCAAAAATGGGTAGTGAAAAAAAATCAGTTAAATCTTCAAGATTAAATAGAAAATATGCAACATTATTAATCACTTTTTTCCTAAATCTAATGGAACATGTATGTGTTCAGTAAAATGCATCAGTATCAGTTCCAGATTTAAAAAAACTGATGACCCAGTTGATCTTAAATTTTGGGAAATGAGTTGAAAAGCATTAGTGAAGAGACTAGATTCTAGCTGTAATCAATACACCTTTTTCCATATGAGGTGCATTAGATGGCAGGGATTGAAGCACAATGCCCTAAGCAAGTATCAAAAGGGCACCTTGCAGGCCATTTTGAGTGGACACAAGTCAAAGAAATCTGAGAATTGCTCCAGCATGTCCTCATAGCAAAGCTGACTATCAGCAACTTACAGTCCATGGGTACACGAGAAGCCACTGACTGGACTAAGTGAGACTTGAAAAACAGACATTTAATGACCTTCAAGATATGGCCCCCAATATGCCTATCTCTTCAGATAACTTTAATTTTTATTATTATAGTATTACGGAGATTATATTCTATGATTGTCAAAGCCTCTCTCAAGGTCAGCTGTCTGTGGCCACACCTACTCTTTTTTTTGCAAGCAATGGTTGAGGGATGTCAGAGGTGCATGGGAAAATCTGCAAAGCAATCTCAAGTACTTAAAACTTCCTCTTTTTAAATGCTCCTATATATCCTTCAGGAGACTTAAATGGTACAACACTGAATAATTATTTGTACTAGAGTTGTGGTATGAACACTCCCAAAAATTGTTCTTACTGATTCCTTTCTCCGAAGGTTAAATTTTGTCTTGCAGAGACCCTTGCACCACTGCTACACCAATGAATATTCCCGATGCGCAGCAGCACATGGAAGAGCCACCGACAGGCATTCTTGGTGGGGCTGCTGCCCCAAAAGTCAGGAAGCCACTGGTTACATCTCACTGTCCTGCTACTTCAGCCTAAAAAATATAAAGTATGTGTTACTTCTGGTTAATTAAGCCCATGCTATTTTCTTGGCCAAAACCCATCAATTCCTTTTAGGGAGAGATGGGTGCTGTGCAAAGTGGCTGCTCTCCTCACTGTCCTTCCAAAGGACCATGGGAAGACAACAGGATGGTCGAACTCTAAAAAAAGAGACCAGTGGTTTTTAAGTGGTGCTTATTTAACAGGACTGCTCACATGAAGTTGTCTCAAACTGTTAGCTGCTTCTCACAGCATCTACCGGAAAAGATTCTTCAGCTTTCTTTGGGAGACAGAAATGAGGGATACAACACAGCCATCTCTGTACCACCTTCTTCTGAGTGGATTTCCTTTGGGGAGGGTGGAGGGAAGAGGCGAACACAGGAAATCTTCCTTCGTGGGGGCTGTTGGTCTGCCTTGTCTAAGGGAGACTTTGGTGCCACTCTACACTATCAGGTCTTCCTTCCATTGGTCTTCATGTGGACTGAGAGGAATGGGGTAGCACCCAGTACTTGTACGCTTACAATCCTGGTCAGGCTGCCCATCTTCCTTGAGTAAAGAAGACTTTCCATCTCCATGCTATTGATCTACAATAGGCTCTACAAACATCAAAAAATGAACAGCTTGTGTGCAGTACTCAGTTTTCTTTAAAAAGTTATGTAAAACTCATATAACAATTGGAGAGATTCATTTTAATCCCTTGCGTGAAGACCATGACACTAAAAATGAGCATAAATACTATGAAAAATGAATGTCCCAAGGCAACTTACTATCACAAGCACGAAATACAGAGCTCCTTGTTTAAGTTCTCCTACACTATTCCAGTCTATTCCCTCCTCATTATCACCCCAGAAAAATTATTCATTCATGATCAGTTGCTTAGTTCAGACAATTTTCCATCGCTGCTCACATGCTCTGTTCTGCCTCCTGCAAAATTGCTTACAAGCTGCAGTTGTGGCAAAGAGGTTTTGAGTCACTCTCATGAACTCGCTCCAAAATTTGTCTGTGCTGCCCAGTGCCTAAACCCACCAAAATAATCATCAAAACGTTTGTATGTGGTGTTATTAGTTGAATATTTGGAGCTAAAGCTGGAGAACTAAGGATTAGAACTTTTGCTAGTAATTATAATCAGATGCCTGCAACAACCATAGCGGTTTTGCCTGATTGTTCGGTTGTTGCTCAGACAGACTATCCACAACACGAGCGGGAAATTCCCGTGAGAAAAGACTCTGGAAATGAGGTCCAAATGGTGCACTCCATTGGTTTGACTGGAGAAAATAAGAGGGTTTTTTTGTCGTTTATTTAGATTATGGGCTAGCCAGAATAAACTGAATATACCCCAATAAATGGCATATCTTTTATCATTGAAAGGTATTCATTTTTGCATTATTATGTATTTTTAACATTTAAAAAATTGTGGCTAGAAAAAATTTACTGGCAACTGATACACACATACTAAATATTTTTATCCACATTTTATTGGTAAACAATTTTCTGACACATTTGTAAGAAAATAGACTGTAAAACATATCTCTAGACAAATATCAATGTAGATGGATAAACAGTCTGAGAGAGGAGGTTTCCAAAAAATCTCAAGCTGTTGTGTAATATTAACAGGAATACAGTGTGCTCTCAGCAGCACCACTCAGAGCGAAACGTTATGCCCATGGATGGTAAAGCAATGAATAAGCTGCAGTTAGTCCTGGTCGTGAAGCACTGTGTTTGAAGGCTGGACACGAATGCCAAAAAATCTGTACAGTGAAGTGCTACTAGTCCTACAGATCCCAAGTAGGCCATGTAAGAGCTTATCACTATTCTTGCTGTGAAACAACCAAAGGGAAACACGAGCTGAAGCACTGCATACTTGCAGCTTTTCTAGATCTGCAGGGCTAACCAAAGCTGGGAACACGAAGCCAGGCAAGCCACCCCTTCCGAGGGCAGGCCAAAGAGAGTTGGGCACTGCACTTCAGCAGCCTTGAAACCAGAGCTGCTTAGGGTTATTTTGCCAAATGTCTTCTTATCAGAAAACACCAACCTGTCAGAAAGGATTCTGTGAATGGATCGCTTCAGAAGACGATGAGGCGGGGGGAAATGGGACAGAATTCCCAATTCCAAAAACGTGAGTTTTGGCCAGAATGAGAGAAGGTGCCAACTCTTGTGCTAGCAAATGGCGACTCACAGGAGACGTGGGAAGCTCAGGTTAAAGCCTAGAGCACAGCTGCATTGCCACATCTGTATTTCTTTTTCTAAACGTGGTTTTCTATCTCAGTCCTTAAAAAAAAATAAATTAAAAAAATCTTAGTTTTGCCTTATTTAGGAATAAAATATTGCACGTCTTGAAAACGTTTCAGGTCAGCAAAACTGGTTCTGCTAACATCTGTTCTGCCACACGCTACCCAAGAGCAGTCTCCTCACTTTTATGCTGGAGGCCAGCGTGTTTGAATCTTGCTGTCTTCTGCCTCTTACACCTGCTATGCTGTGAATGGAGTCAGTGTCACCAGGCTGGCTCTCCTGGCCTTATTCCAGCCTAAGATTTTCTCGTGCTGGAGGGAACCTCTTCAGCTGCTCTTACAGAGCAACTTTAATTCCCCTTTCCTCTGCTGCAGTTTTCCAAAAGGGGATTAAGTAAAAATTTAGTCCTCTTTACTTTTCATCTTCTTCCCAACAGCGTAGCTTCTGACTAATACGCCTTGGATAACTAAAGTGAAGGAGGTAACAGCTCCTGCACTCATCTTAATTAAGTGGGCTTTCATTGTCATTTAACACATTTTCCCTAATCTTCATGTGAGCAAGCATACACGCTGCAAATCAGAACTTAGATTTAGAAGTATTTCTTTCTGAAAGAATTAGTGAAAAAGGAAAGGGTACTCCAAAGGTAGTACAGACTGCGTCCAGAGCTGGACTAGGACATTCGCCTGCTTGCAGCAGTGGAGACGGAAAAGGTTCCCACTGCAAAGAGAGGCTGAAGGTGGAAGTTTGCTAGATTAAGGTTCTTTCTGGGACATCTTCTGGCCATTTACAGTTTCTTCATGTTAAAATCTATGATTCATAGATTTCTCTGCCTTTCACTATAAGATTTTTCTTAATTTGGGACTATTTTAGCTTTCAGTACACAGCCATCGCTGCTATTTAAACAGCAAGTATGTTGCAATAAACTCAACTGCCTTATAATCTCTGATTAACTCCACTGAGTTCAATTATACCACTCCAGTACTAGACCAGTGCAGCTGAACTGGGAACAAATTTGGGTCTAACATCTAACAGATGTGCGATGGGAAAATTTCCAATGTTTCTCCTTTTTTTCTTAGAAAGCAGTTTAGAGCAAAAGCTAGTTTAACTCCGGTTTCTCATAGCCCAGAATCTCTCACAATAACAAATTTTAGGAATAACATGGGAATGAAGGAAACCACACTAACATAACAAGAGGAAATAAAAGCTCTGCTTAAAATACTAACTATTTCACATGCTTATTCCTATCCATATTATATAGAATCCTTCCGCTGAAAGCATTCCAAGAATGTGCCATTTACCATTAAATCAATGAAGTCAAAGAGCATGGGAATGTACTCTGAGATCCCAGAAGAATCCATCCCGAATGCGCTATCAACAACCTGCAATACAGTGCAAGGTTGAGACCGAGACCGGTACTTTGTCCAAAAGCTGGGTGACTCTTTTTTTGAACACCTCAAATTTATGCATTTAAAGAGTACCATTTGTGACTGTTTATCTCAGGAAAGCTAAGCAAAGTTGAAAAACAATGCTTTCTTAATAAACATATTTTATTTTCTCTCAATCTATAAGCAAATGTTTATTGCAAACAAATTGCATGCAAGCTCTTCTGAATACAACCCCCTAAAAATAAGCAATTGAAGCTTACTCAAATGCATGGCAGAAGCAGGAATTTTGCTGAGTTATTACATACTCAGCTTTTTCACCCCATGCCTTGTCTAATGTTAGGACCCCAGCTTCTGAGATAAATAGGATTCTTGTATAAACACATTCTTTCCAACAATATTCATCTGGCTCTTTGCGTCTAAGAGCGTATGAAATGTTACAGAGCTCTCAGCACTTCTTTCTCTCTCTCATTCAGCAAGCAAAAATAAATCCTTGCTTTCTCTGCTGGTAGATAATATGCAGTGCCAGGAGCTGCAAAATCCTTCCCTTTTCTAGTAGTGTCTAGCGCACTCAAGAACTCGTCGTTAGCCACAGACGTGAAGAAATGTTAAACAAAGTTGCTACTGAATAATCATGTCCTCCTACATGTACTCTTGCAATAGATTTAATATTCAGCTGCGCTTAAAGAATATCCTTGTTGATATTAATGTGCCATCATAGCCGAACTGCTTGCGTAGTTTTACCGAGAGTGGCGTCAGCATCCCTGCAGAGCGATCCAGCTAGGCTATTTAAAACACATCTCAACAAGGCAAGAAATCAGATTTTTCACATTGATTGCTCTGGAATTTTCACAGGGGAGTGGGGAGGTCTCGATCGCTGTTGGTCTTCAGAAGAAGTCCTTATATATGCAGGACAGAATTCGGCTCCTCCTTTTCAGTTTGGGCTACATTGAAAGAGAAGGACCCAGCACAGCTTCCCAGCTTCTGGATCCAGATGCTTATCCCACCCATTTCCTTACTGTGTATCAGGATGAGACACTGGTGCTCCTTGTCTCCTTCTTCCCCTTCCTCTGCCCCATGCACTCTACTGGAAGGCATGAAGCTCACAAAGATGGAGGGAAGGAGCTTGCAGGGGCACCGGCACTGCAGGGCTGGCTGCAAGAGGACTTGCGGTATAGTTCAATTTAGACCCCACTCTAACGAAACAGCTGATACCAAACAGTTACATGGAGACAATAAGCAGAAATTAAGAACACTACCATGATTTCATAGCTAAGGCACCACACTAACTGCAGATCCGAGAGGTTTAATTCTCAGCTCCATCGTGGCTTTCCTTCTTAACACTGGCAAAGCTTCTTACAGCTGCATCAGTGGATAACACCTTTCTTCAGCTCTCTGTTGCTTCAACAGGCATGTTCCACAGTGGCAAAACTGTATCTTTTTCTCATAATTTGCATTACTTTAGTGAGTAAAGGCTCTTTTCAGATTAGGATCAGATTCCTGCTGAATAGTAATGACAGTAGAATAGCTGTAGCTCAGTCCATCGTGCAAATTTGGAAATGTTCATTAAAGAAGTCCATGTTTATCTTTCTGTTGATTTCATACTACAAAGAAAAAAACATCCCTAAAATTACCACCATGAACTTCCTTCACAGTAAACTCATACTGATTGCGAGGGCAATTTGTTCAGTAAAAGCATGAGTAAGCAGTCTCGCACACGCACGCACGTGTGCCGATGGAGAGCTCTTCGCATGCCTAGCACGCAGGTGTCCATTTTGGTGGAGGAGGGGAACCACGGTTCTTTCGCATTTGCTCACCACCCTCACTGCATGCCTGCTGAGCTCCGCTCTCTGGAGGTCCACCTCCGGGGAGAGAAACATGATACGGGCAGCCTTCTATATTTAGATCAGAGAACAACAGAGAAGCCCAACGCTGGCTGTGCTGAGCAGCTTTTCTGCCTATTGCCACGTCTACGGCAGCCTTGAACATTCACGCCCTACATAGCAGAGGGCCATGTTGCTTTACCAACTACGAGTCGGCTTATACCCCCCATTGGCATCTGCAGAGCACATCAGTAATACTGAGCCCAGACAGTATATAGATTGAAAACCACAACCTGATCCACCAAAGCATCCCTTCCAGAGTTACATTGCTCCAACTGTAATGCAGCCCTTCACACAGAACTCAGGCTATTTTTTTTCCTCTTTAAGTAAGGATAATGTACTTTTATGGCTGAGTATGCTTCTGACATGGGGAACTAAAAAAAAAAAAAAAAAAAATCTTTTCCTGTTTCTTTGTCTGTGTATAATGGCATGTGCCAAAAGGAAGTATGTTTGGACATTATGCAGCTTGCTGAGAAACTATCTTAAACGTGAGGTTTCTTCTTTCCTACTAGCCATTATAATTCCTTATCTCAGGCATTCAAACTATTTGCTAATTAGTCTCTCTTCTGTTGGTTTTTTGTTGTGGTTTTTTTTTGTTTTACAAAGTAGTTGCTAGGAAAATAACAACTTGTGGACATGAACACTTCTGTCTTTTTTTTTTTAATATTGAAAGGCCCTATTTTTATTGAGTAACAATGTTAAATCATCTCTGGGAATATTCTTGTAGAAAGCAGGTTGAATTTTGTCGTGAGATTGAAAAGCTGGTGAAATAAAAAAAAACAAGTCTTTTTGTGACTAACTGCTACCTGCTATCAGGAGTTATTACTAAAGCCCAATCCATACCACTAAAATGAGTAGAAAATAGACCCCTATCTCCTTTACATTATGCAAGACACATTAGGCATAAATGCTTCTATTCTTACATTTTCATTGCAAGATGTTGTTGCCACTTATCTGTTATCTTGCTCTAGCCCTAAAGAAAACCCAGGCATATTCAAACATCCTTGTCCATATGTTAATATATTTAAGGTGCTTTTCAGGCATACCATGCTCACAAAGTTGCCAAGGTGACTAAAAGCGGAGGGAAAAGTGTGAGCTGTATATGGGACCAAGAACTTTTGACAGGAGTTGTGCAGCATTTTGCTCTAGCTGGCGTCAGCAGTGCTCCACTAATGCACAGCTGAAATTCACAGCTAAAACATGGAGATGGAGCAGTTGTTTCTCTTTTTAAAAAAAAGGTAGATGGTATCAAACCCAATTTCTAAAATCTTCCAACAGAAACATCTTTCCATCTGCTGCTATAGTTTCTTTGTCCTGAAATTGTTCTGTGGAATTTCCTGTTTACTCTCAATCTCCTAATTTATAGATCATGTCCTTCAACACCAATGCAAGAGTTTATGTAATTCCCATTCACTGAATTCCTTCATTATGCTCTTTTAGAACAAACTGGATTATTATCTTAATGTGTGTTAAGTTCAAGAGGTTTAGCATTTCTTTGTAATGAGTATTTCTACAAACTTAAATTTAATTGCAAGTTTGAGCCTCTTGGTGACAATTGCCTAATTAAAAAAGAAAATAAATTCAAACTGCTGGAGTAAGATCTACAGTGTGTCTTACAGGGCAACCCTGCCATTAGTTTTGAATGTTACTGGTGCTTCCAGTATGTACTGGTTGTATCTGAAACACCAGCAAAATACAACATCTGCTCTTCAGCTACCTTCTTAAGAAGGCCTTCTGCTCATTGCTTTTATGTCTGATCTCCAAGTCCAGGACCAGCCCGGAGCAGACCCTCCGGTGTGACCTATAGCTCTGGGAGAGCTATAGGTGACCAGCTCAAAAGGGAGAAGTTTGCAAATACTTGTGTAAGGGATTTCCCTTTCATGGAGTTGGTAGGATAGCCAACCTTTCCATGGGGCAAGCTGTGGGGCTCACCCCTGGCCATACAGATGCTTCTTGACCAGTGGAGACAGGCACTGGGCTCTTCTAACCCCCTCCCTTTTCCTCCAGCCACACTTGCTTTACAGAAAGGTCTCTATAGCACAGGACAGGCACAGAAATCCAGCCTGCGCTGTCCTTCCTAGGCAGTATTTAAGGAGGAGGATGGATGAGTCACTTTTTCCATCTCACAGAAGCACGCACTTCCATCCTCAGCCCATCCAGTGCCGGCAGCTTTCCTGCAGCCTGGGAAAATGGAAAAGCAGCGCCCTGGATCCCAGTGGACACCACTGTTCCTCTCTCTGTCACCCAGGAAGCCTTGCAAAATCCAATCCTCGAACGGCTTTGGAAAATTGTGATTCAGTTTATCTACTGAATCAAGATATATATTGCTAAGTCCTCACTGCATTTTTAAGTGGTTTCTTGAAAATCTTCCAAAGGTTGACTGGGGAACCACATTCATTTTAGCTTAGCAGAAACATCAAGGACATAAGAAGCAAAGGCCATTTGCTGCTGACCGGCCAAACTCAAGACATGATTAAATAATACCCATGCCCCTTCACCCTGACTCCTCCGCCTTCTCCCCTGAAGTATCGTGGCAGGAAAGGCCCCCTCGTTCCCTCCCCAACACCACTGAGAGCAAGCTGGGCGCTCAGTGCCCGCAGCAAGAGATGCTGAGACGGTGCTGAGCCACCGATTTAAACAGCACACTGGCTGCCCACAGTGAGTGAGCTGGGCACTGTTATATCTCCTAGCCCAACCTGGCCCTCAGACAAACAAAGCATTACACCCACAACACCCCAATCCCCTCCACTTCCAGCAACTTTATTCAAAGAGGGAGAAGAACACAACCACGTCAACTTCTGCTCCATGACAGCTTATCAAGGACCATGTCCACTGTGTAAACGTTTACATAGAACAGACTTAAATTATCTTCCCCTGGTGCAACCCTGAGCCCTGCTGTGTTTCAACTGCTTTCCTCTACTGCCCAGCTCGCTGTTCCCTCCTGCTCCCCGCTGCTGACCTCCTCTTCTGGCCTTAGTCCCACCCATCTGCTGTGGGTTCCTAGACAAATCACATCCACAACCTTCCTCCTTCTGTCTCCTTCACCATCCACTCCCACACCCTCCCAAAATCTCTTTGCCAAATAGCCACTTGGCAAGAAGAGCATCTTCAGGTTCATCAGGTGCACATTCCTGGAGAGAAAAGCACCAGCTGAAAGGGAAGGGTGGGGTTGGCACAGGGATAGCCAGGGAGCAAAACAAACAGGCAAATGAAAGCAGGGTAGGAAAGCACTATACAGACTTGGGAGATTCCTTGCCTGGTAGCACAGGTTTCAGTGAACCTTAGAGTGAATAAAACACCCCACCTTACTTCTAGTCTATAACTTGGTCTTAAAAGAGAGGAAGAAAGTAAACAAGAAGGTGGTGGCTGGAGCACTTTGATAAAATTTTATGGGCTGTGAGATGCTCTAAAAGCTGTCATGGAAAACCAGCCAGAAATAAAAAGAGCTAATCTGAGGGCTTGTATTTTTTTGTTTCAGCAGAAGAAAGTACAAAACAGACCGAAATCAAAAAACAGCCAATTTGCAGGAGACACTGGGTGGTAAGAGGCAGTTGTGTTTTGCAAGAATAAGCTATCAAGAAGAAGAATGCATCCTACTTTGATTCCGCCCCCCCCCCCCAAACATGGATTTGAGCTTGATAAAGGCAAATGAGCTCACCTCCTAGTAGAAATAAAATTCTACTCAGACAACCGATTAGCTAAAAGACAGTCCTCATCAGACTAAAACTATCCCAATCAACACCCCCTCCCGAAACCTTCCCACAACCCCACCCACAGTTCCCAGTGCTTTGGAAAAGTAGCTGCTGACAAATGGGAGAGCTGTCCATCTACTGAGTTTTCCAAGTGTTATGTTTTGGCTATTTATTGGCACAGTTACACTGCAAATGAACTTCTAACTCACTGATATGTTCCAGCAAAGTTTTGACCTAAGCAAAGTGTGCCCCATCATTTTGGCCAATTGGCAGGGGTTGATTAAGATCCCTGTTATTTTTACTTTGTTTTGACTAGCTTTGAAAAGGCAGCCCTAAACAGCATTTTCTCATTTTCTGGAATCTTAGGGAGTCAAGGAGGCATCACGCTGCATGTGTAGAAAATACCGTGGGTCCACGCAGCACTGTGCAATTACAGGCTGCCACTTACGCATTAATATACCTCCTCATTCCAATTTACTACCCAGTTATAAACGCAATATTGATGAGCTCTTGGCCAGATAGCCTAAGTTCAGTTCTGGACACTGCATTCCAAGAGTCAAGAGGAAAATAACAAAGAATGATCATTGATATGAGAAACTCTACCCACAAGTAATAAGTGACTGAGCTGGCTCTCCCTAGACTGCAGCAGCGAAGACTAAGTGCGGCATAACAGCGGAGATCCCAGCATGTGCACTTCAGATACATTGACAAGCTTGCTGGGGAAGACTGTGGAGTCTCTGTCATTGGAGGTCTCTAGGAGAAAGTCAGACCTATCTCTGTTGGCAACAGTAGCAGAGATGGCATATTTACAGTTTACTAGGACATAAACAAGAAAAAAACCCCTGTCAAATGCAGTAAGTGCTTATTAGTGGTACTATCTACAGAATCTCAAGGCCTCCATCCAAGAGGCACTCTATATGCACATTGAATAACAGTTAAGAGAGCCTTCACTGTAAATAAACAAGAGGGCTGAAGGAGGGAATTGTTGATATTTTCTTTACTAAGGTTGAGAACCCCAGCCACAGTGGTATTAACTAAGAGACAAGAACCTAGTTTCCAAAAATACTCAGCACCAAACCCTGGCCCCAAGTTCCCTAAGAAGCCCTCAACACTCAGTTAGTTACTTCTCAGTAAATAAAACAACCAAAAATCAGCACGCAATGGACATAATTTGTTGTCACTTTCAAAAATCCCTTTTACTTTGGTAACTAAAAAGAGCTGAGCTCATCTTGAGAGATTTACCTGGTATAACTCCCCTTGCAACAGACCAGGAGCCCATAACTAAGCCAAGAAGGGAAGCAACATCTCCTGAGAGCCCAAGGCTACCAGCAAGACAGCTTGCCTGGAAACTGAAGCAACTCCTGCATGCCATTTCTGCACAGGCACTGCCTGCAGGCACAACTCAGATGGTCATGTAGTAATTACTGAACTATCAGAAGTACATACAGCTGGGCCAAAATCAGTGCTGATTCACTGCAGCAGGGTGAACTGCGAGCTGTAGGGTTAGCTGCTGCTTCATGAGCTAGCTGCCAATCCACCTCAGGAGCAGGGACAATTTAATATAGTATATATAAGAGGGAAATGCTTTTTGCTTATTTTTTTTTTTTTTTGTCTGGTAGTAATTTCTCACATACTCTTATGTTATGCTGATACTGAGGTTCTCTACTGAAAAACAGTATGTATATTGAATTACCTCATGCCTCAACAGACCTGGGTGCCCTAGAGTGGTAAAAAATGCACTTCTGGTCATTAAAGGGTAGTACTTACATGTTGTCTAAAGACAATACGGAAATCTAATCTCTTCAGGGAGGGGGGGGGAATTTTGAAAACAATCTTTCTGATTTTCTTTGTTTGCTGGGCATATGTCACTCTAAAAGGTAAACTGTAGTAATGCCCAATTTCACCCTGTGTATTCTTGATTTACACAGTTTATTGAAAAGGTTAGAACTGCTTGACGGTAATAGAGTCTACCTTTTTTGTTCATAATGACGAATCCAATCTTGTCTGATCGACAGGAATGGAGAATGAGACCTAGCAGAGGGACCATGGCTGAGATGCCCAGCTGATATGAACTGGGGTAGTTCCATTTTCTTCTTGAAGCTGATGCTGATGTTCAGTAATTGTCCTGTAGGAAGGTCTGACAGACACTTTTTAGGAAAAAAAAATTATGCGCTGACATCAGAGAGGCTTTTTCAGGGCAAAGGAACAGGAATGGAAGAGGAGCTACCTACAGGGCATCTGACTACAACTGGTCCAAAAAGAGGAAGACACAGTGCACGGACAGATCGTTCTTCTTCCCCCACCATGGACTTTCACTGGTCTCTGTCCAGAGAAACTACCAACAGTCACCTGTACACCTCCCAAACCTCATTTCAAGATCCTGAGTGGATGGCAGGAGCCCTTGCGTTTTGTGGCTAGCCCTCAGTTCAGGAGTGAATTTAGCAGAGGTGAAGGTGGCCTCTACAGCAAAGCTCACACACACAAGCTCCGCAGAGTTCCCCTGAGTTTGTATTTTTTTCACTTAAGAAAGCAGAGGGGACAGTTTTAGCCTACAAGAGAATCACGAGCTCATGTCCAAAGTAACAGGGAACTTGTTTGTTTTCACTCTTTTTCCCAGTATAACTTCTTGTTCAGCAGCACTACCTTGTGTACCTGAAAATCTGGAGAAAATCTGGCCTACTTTTGACCTGGGAGACTATAAAGAAATGTAGACAAAACACAGACAATAGCAGAGGACTGTGTATTTTTACATAGATTACATGAAATTATAGCAATATTCTTCTTCATAGACATTATTTTTTCCCTTGAGCTCCTGATAACTTTGTGCTTAGTGAAAATGGTTGTGTGTGTGTGTGGCACTTCAATGTAATGACACAATCTGTAAGTACAATAGCCTCAGTTTAAATAACGCTTCCTCACAAAGTTTCGGGCACACAACTAAGGAGTTAAGTAGTTTCCATGTTTGTTTTTCCTGGATCCTGTTCTGAGACTATCTTCCATAGCTGGAAAAGGTCAACATCCTACCATTAATACAACGTTATTCCCACAAGTTTCTACAACAAAAAAAAGTTTTCATAAACAAAAGCCATTTTTTTAATGTGGTGCATCAAGAGCCATGTTTACTTGTGCTGTTATTTTGCCAGTACCTTATGGTTTAGAAAAGATAAGACTATTAACAGAATTTAAAATACATATTTTTGATCTTATTCCACATTGGGAATTAAAGAAAATGTTACTAAACTGTCCTCCCAACTTCCTCTCTTGAGAGGTCAGACAACTTGGCAATCTATCACTTCTGAAAAAAAAAAAGTATACATATGTATATTTGAAGGAGCCACGACATGTAAGAAAAAATTACATACAATCATTCAAAATTTTCTGAACTTTGCTCTGAAAATAAATAATGCTATGACATTAAGAAACTGTTTAAAATATTTTATAGTTATTATAGTAAAGCCCTACAAATCTCCTAATCAAAATGCTCAGAGGAATTTCTCTACTTTGACTTTTAACTCACTTTGTTCCTGCACAGTGGTTGGCAAACACAGTTCCTCTGGGACATGAGCATGCATTTATAGTCTTTCCATTTCTCAGCTTTCTGTAATATTTCAAGCGAGAGTTCATGGAAGCAGTACCAAAGTACTCGCATGACAGCTGGCTAAAAACGTAAAAGGACAAAATACTGAAGAGAAGTGAGGTTTTATTATTTTTTTTTTCACATATAGTTTTCAATTGCGGCACCTGTTTGGATTGCTCATTTGTTCCCAATACAAATGATTCACATCCCTTCTCTCCAGAGAAACAAATGCACAAAACTGGTATGTACTATCCAGAACATGGATCCTGCTATTTCTTCCCTTTAATCTTTCAAATCTAATGTGGAAAGAATGTATTGGAGCAGTGGTATCTGAAAAAGAAGGTGTGGTGTGTGGAATTAAATATGTGATAATCCTGAACTCTGAAAAACATGAATTGTTATTATCTGTTAGTCTACTTCATTTGCCTCTTCTCTATAGCACGCCTTCCAGAAAGCGATCAGTGAGCTGGTGCGCATTGTCAGTTACCAGTTTTAGATTAGAAATGCTCGCATTAAGTTTTCTAACACGAGGGTAAATGTAGAAACCTGAAGAGCCGAGGCACTCTTTAACCCTCCCACACTGTCCATGCTGTCTGCTGGTGCTGGGTCATGGTATAGGTCTGGACTCTGGGTGCAACTCCTTGGGGATCTCTTTCTTTGAAGGACTCTTCCCTCCCCATGCTCCGTTAAGGAAAAGGATTTTGTGTCAGGGAAGCAACTTTTGACCTCTGCCTGAAACCCAGACAAGTTACAAACCTTTGCAAAGTTGCATTAACTCAGCAAAGCTTTTTACTTCCAGCGGCTGAAACACTGGATGGTCCCATTGCTTCAGAGCATTCCCAAACCCTTGCAGCTCCTTGGCAGGACCAGGCTCTGCGAAGATGGAGCACCCCGTGTGGCTGGGTCTGTTGGGTACCCCCACTGGTCACTTGCGTGGAATGGCGTCAGCCTTGCAGAGGCCTGGGTGGGTGCCCACCACAATGCTTAGGAGCTCCAGGAGAATAATTCCTGTAGCTCCTCTTCCAAACCAGCCTGGGATAGATACGAAAACTGAAAGCAGGTTTCCTGTCCCTTCTCAGCCAACATTCAGGCAGCGTGGAGCATGCCCAGGGGAGGCGCCAGGCTGGATGAAGAGGTTGGGGTAGGCTGCCAGCTGGAGGTGTCCCAGAAAGCAAAAGCAAGGTTGTGAAAATGATGGGTAATGGGAGTCGAACGGGTCCTGGTGGTGCAGGAAGATTGGGGCTCGGAGTACCAGCACAAGGAGGGGCTGAATTTTTTGAAAAAAGGATGGGTAACTGGTGAAGGAGGGACTTTATGGTCAAATGGGAATGCAGATGGCTGTAGCAGAAGTACAGAATAATGCATAAAGGGAATAGTTCTAATTTTAAACATTTTTTATACATGATTCTGGATTACACAAGAGCTGTATTATACAGGATTAATGACTGACAAGCAGGTCAGGATTTTGTATCTGAAACGGCGCTAAGAGCTATTCAGCAGGACTGAGGTGCTGCCGACTGCCCCCTCTTCTGAGAAAAACATGGAGAGCAGGTAAGGAATAGGCGCCGACTCTGCCACCTTAGTTGAAAGATACTCAGTAAGTCAAATTGGAGGAGTCAGGTGAGGTAACTTCCCCTTGAGAGGCTTTCAAGAATGCCCTGTTCAAATTTCTAATTTCTGTGTTCGTCTAGCCCTTGCCCAAGCAAGAAGTTTTGTTCAAAGCTCTCCATTAACAGGGCTCTAACAACAGCTCAGGTAACCCATAGCTCAACCACTCTGAATATCAACAAGCACTGATTTGGCTGATCCTAAAGATTCAGATTAAAGACACGGAGGAAAAAATGCAAGGGGGCTATCCCTAGGTGTCTCGTCTAGTTGAGATACATAATACCCTAACCAAAAGGAGAGGGGCAGAACACAGAAACTGTTCTTGCAATATAGCAATAGAAGGAACAGCGTCCTGAGGGGCTACAGGAGCACACATAGTAGCACATACAGAAAGCAAATGTGCAGTTCATATTACTCGGGCTCCGTATCCACCAGCCACAAAGCAGTAAAAACACATATCACGCTAACAGCAACAGGGGAGATTACATCATTTCAGGGACACATCTGACTCTGGCTGTAAGAGAATCCGGAGGAGCACAAATGTCAGGCTAAAAGCTGCTAAGAGCCAACAGAGCATTAGGAACACCATGGCATCATAAAAAGGCATATGCACGGGACACAGGCTAAACTGGCCTAAGTCTCAGGGTCATAAACAAAGCAGGGGATTGTTTCACAGCCCCCATCAGAGCTCATTCTTAGCATATTCATCTGCCTGAATATTCAGAAGTCAGATAGGATGTAAATGAATTTCAGCAGTCATCAGCTGGCTGATGCTCCTGCATCCTGGAGTGTTTATGGGTTGTGCAACACTTCCTCTCCCAGGGAAAAAAAAAATCCTTGTTACAAGGCAAAATGTTTTTTTCAGTCACTGGTTCTTAATAACAGTTCGTCATTGAGGTTTTCTTTGCTTTGTCTCT
Source organism: Gorsachius magnificus (assembly GCA_034008185.1). Taxonomy (NCBI): domain Eukaryota; kingdom Metazoa; phylum Chordata; class Aves; order Pelecaniformes; family Ardeidae; genus Gorsachius; species Gorsachius magnificus. The sequence continues at coordinate 65,548,686 of CM067081.1, read as the reverse complement.
ACTTACCTCATGACACTTTAGTATCTAAATATTAGTGGCTTGTTTGAAAGACTTGCCTTTTGCTTCATTTACATAGCACTATGCACACTTCTGCAATTTTTCTTTCTGGCTACCACCCTCTCCTCCTTCCAGCCTATCCTAACCAGCTCAAGGAAACTTCTGCTTGTTCTATAATTACGCTGAAAGCTTTGTGCCCATGGAAGGAGGCACTTCTAAGGAGGAAGTCTTGATGCTATTTTGCTTTGGAGAGTAGTAGATTAGTATCTCCGGATGGTTTTATCTCCATTCTCCCCTGAAAGTCTAATTTAAGCAAAGATGGCTATTTCCTATTTCCATTACAAGAAGCTGAAAGGTTCTCACAGAAGGGTAAGCTGGAAGCTTAAGCATTTCCCTCCTGGGCCCTCTGGAATGTCTTCGTTACTTTTGTAGCTTTGATTTAAAACACCTGGGTCTTCCCCTGGTCAAACACAATAAAATCTGCCCGTGATGTTTCTGCTTTCTTACGAAACATGCTTTGCGCCTCTCTCGTGAATTCTCAGATGCTTAGATAGCTCTTAAAAAAGCCAAACCTTATTTCTCGCCAAATTTCAGTTCTGAAAGCTAATCAGACCAGCAACCACGATAACAAATGATCAAACTAGAAATGCCCATCTTGCAGGGCTTCAACCAAATTGCGTCTGGTGGAAATTGCTGCGAGCTATTCGGCAATGCACAGCTGGGGTGGGATACCTCCCACAACTCTTTATTTGTGCCTGCAGCTACAGGGATCCATTTGCAACACATGCTCAAAGGGTATCATGTACTCGCTTAAAGAGGCTGGTTAATTCCTAGATGTTATAGGACCCTGGGACTGACTTGCTTTCCTACTGAGTGAATTTTCAGGAAGTTTTTCCTTGAACTAAATGGTCACTTAAGACGTAGGCTTATGTTTGACTTACATTTCAATTCATGATAAGAAAAGGTTATAATACTTGAGAAACACAAGCTGACCAATCTCCTTTCTGAAAACCGTGGTAGATGTTTGCATAAACAAACTGCAGGAATAAATGAACAATTATAAACTAATACTAGGTATTGAATTTCATTATGGGAATGCTTTTAACTAAATTGAAAAAGAAATTGTACTCCACTGGGCATGGATAACAGTTACGCAGCCTCTGACATACACTCCCCGAGATCTTCCACAGAATTTGGTTTAGAGATTTAGGAACAGGAAAGAGATTTTACAGTATGAAAGATCTCTGCATCAAAGATATCCTCTTGAAGCAAAGGATTCACAAGTGGCTGCAAGAGTGTTCCAGCAATGGCAGAGAAGTATGTTTATCCCACAAAAAATGAAACGGATTCCTGTTGGTTTAGTATGCAGAGGCAGGAACACATTTAGCTTTACAATTCTGCCTTACTGCAGGAGGGTTCATTCAGCCAGCCGGCGTTCTGATTTCCACCACGCAAAACATCTCTGAAGTCAGTGAAGTTGCACCACGTATATAAATCAGGATAGGTCTAAGGCCTAGGACTAAGAATAGGCAGAGAAGGAAAATCCTTACAGGGAAAAGGCAGAACACAATGTCGGCGAGGAGGAGAGTAAATGGCAACCCATACTGCAGCTGTGTAAATGCACCGAGCCCACAGGCTCGGCAGACAATCTGATGTGTATATTTATACCAGAGTGTTGTGGCTTTTTAAGCAGATAAAAATAATCTTTTTCAAAGTGTACTTACTGAGAATGGTATTTATCATTTATTTAGTTTCGGTAAACATGAGGGGACAGACTGTTGTACTTAGGCAGGACACAATGAAATGTTTCAGAGGATTTTTGATGATTGAATGTATATATGACTGATGCCATTAGCACTGGCTAGCAGAAACTATTACCTTACTTAATAAAGCTATTACTGTGACAGCGAGATGTATCTCTGATGGCTGCAAACGTACTTTACCAGAGAGGAGAGTGCTCCTGCGGTAGCAGAGCCGTGTGCCTCTCCAGCACACGGACATGCTGAGGAGGGAGATGCAGGGGACAGGAGGGTCTCCTTCCCCCGAGGGGGAGGACTTTCATCCCTCTGCACGTTTCTTGTTCGGCATGCCACGTACCACAGTGGGGCACGGGCTGAAGTGTTCTGCTAAGTTGTGTCCGTGTTGGCCCCCTGGGGCAGTGTCGGGGTCGCTTTCTCTTACTGCCTATGGGGTTGGTCCAAGGGCACCCTGATCCTTCCCATGCGTGCTTCCCGATGAAGCAACCCCCTCCTCCTTGGCCTTGGTGGTAGCCATGGATCCAGACTAACTCCAACAGACCTGTTCTCCAATTTCCATATATCTCGGGTAGCTTCAGAGGCACAGTGCCAGAGGACAGCGGCTCAGGGGACAGGAGAAGCAGACCTGTTCTCTGGCACACTTGTCTGAGGTTACCACTGCCGATCTGGCCCTGGAGGTGCTCGATCTCATGGAGGTGCCCTGCGTCTTTAACAACATCGCTCCAACACATACCGTTCCCCTTCTCAAGAGATGCTCGAGCCGCTGTGCCGGACAGAAAATATGCCACTACATGCCTGCTGGGTCCCGAGGAAATAGCTCTGCAGGTGCAGGGGTGAGCAGCTCCCCACCGAGATGCTGACCGCGGCAGTGCCGAGGCAGGCAGCAGGATGAAGGCTGCGCTTGCCTCGGCCATGGAGTGGCAAGCATTAGGCACCGTCCTGGGGAACCACTGCCACTTCTCATTTCCCCCTCCCCTGTCTGCCCAGAGAAAATCCTGACACTTCCCACCCTGGATGAGCTGTGCCAGGATGTACCTGGGGACTGCAGGAAAAAGGGAAGGGGAGGGAGGTGAGGGCTGCTGCTGCCCCAGCCCCCCCGCGACCTGCTGGGGACAGGAGAAAGCATCGGGGCCTGGTGGCCTCCTGCTCCTCACTCTGCGCATGGACCCATCCATGATCCTGGGTCTACAGGTCTACATGGTCTACTTACCCTCCTCTGCACTTTTGCCCACAGGCACAGGAACAGCTCATTTTTTTAATCAGAATTTTCTACAGTGGCCAAAGGTCTGCTGTTAGCTGCAGTTCTATTTTATGATGACACTTTTCAGATGGCATTACAATTCACCAAGTGCTTTTCTTAGACAGGCTTCCTCTCCTCAGGCTGCTCTGCTGTTTTCCTGGGGGCGTAACAACATTTTGCTGCCATCTCCTTTGATGATAAAACTCTCCCCCCTTTTTCCCTTCCCCCCCCTCTGCTGGCCGTCTCTATTGACTTCTCTGTTTTAACACTGTTATTTAGCTGGATAAATTGACTACTTTCATTTTACGTTTCTATTTCATAGCACATCTGCCACATTTGAGAGTACACTGCTGGATGTTTCAAACCACACCATAGGATCTTGGCAGTTACACATGACTTCAGAGATTTTATACACATATATCTGACGTACAGAGGAAGTAATTAAACCATATGGACCTCTCCCATACAGTAGGAAGCACAGCACAAATCTTCTCACTTGATTTATTATAACCTTATGTCATTTAGCAAAACCAACTCTGCAACTGTTTGAAAGAAAGAAGCCAGCTGAGAAGAAGAGAGAGGACCTGCATGGGGAGCTGCGGCTCAGGCAATCCTGAGCGGTTTCAGGTGCCTGCAGCCATGCTGTGCGGCCAAGACCTTGCTGGCAGCACCAGGTATGAGCTAGCGGAGCGCCAGCTCTGCGGTTTGGTTTGCGAGGCTTTGTAACAAGAAAAACGGATGGATCTGTCCTCAGACTGGACACTTACCTCTGCCTCTGCTCCGATGGCAGGGGGCTAAGGAGGAGGCGCTGCAGGGGACAGGCCCAGAAGCTCTCCCTTGTCACACACGGGGAGCCCACCCCCCTCTATCCTGCAGCTCCGCTCTGTGCAGAGAGGTTGAAGAAGGACGAGGCTGGGCTCACACAATTTAGCCTGTCCTGTCTGCAGGGTACACTGATGATGGGGAAAGGGTCCCTACAATGTCTGCCACCATGCATAGTCCCTAACAAATATAAATAAAGTAAAATAAAAGCTGTGGAAAGGGGTGCAAGATGGTGTTATGCTGCACATCTGTGCCAAGCACATGGAGGAGCGTGCTTTGTAATGGAAAGGGAGTTAGTCTCATGGTGGTAAGGGATACTCTGCAATAGCAGCACGGTCATATTTGAACTGAAGAGTTTCCTGTGGAAAATATGTTCTATCCATAAACCCGCATGCCAGTGCATGCCCTCATCAAATACTGAAATAATGAACATATATGGGTCCAACACCCACAGCATGGTGTGGTGCCTTTGGTCCATGTGCTCCTGGAGTCCCTGTCCCCTGGAAAGAAGCTGTCACCGTGCCCCTCCACGTCCTGCTTCCTCCACCATTCATGTGGAAGTGGGAGCAATGCTCTCGGCACCACACGAAAAGCCACACACAAACAGCTCCTGCCCCAAAGAGCTGACATCCTACCACAGCCAAGCACAGCCAGCTACGGAAACCGTGGCACCCTGTGTTGTGGGGGGAAGAGTTAATCTCTCATTCCTCTTCCAGGCTACCAAGAAGGGAAGTCCATTCTGGGAAGCCTTTAACACAAAAAGGGTGGTAAAATGGCAAAGGAAAAGATGTTGCGTGGTTGGGAGCAGATAATGGAAAGGTCATAAAAATAATAGAGAAGTAAAGGATCTAGAAACTGAGAAACACCCAAAAGCAAAAGGTGGTTTATAGGAAAAAAAGGAGTATTTGGATCAGGAGAGAATCACGCAAACATATCCAAGCCCTTATTAGACTGGACAGAAAGACTCTATCGGCTGCTGTACCCTGAACGGAGTGAAGCACTATGTGTACTGGGAGGATAGTTAGCACGAGAACTTCCTTTTTTGCTTACAGCGATACTATGCTTTGCCAACATACTCGAGGCCACATAAACCCACTTTTAAACAAGTTATAAGGCTTGATAATATCTCTTCAACCGCTGATACTGTATTTGCAAAAATTAGTTTTGCTAACTAATAAAATAAGCAGTAGTTAGACACAGGATTTCATCGAACAACCATGACCCATACTAAAAAAAAAAACAAACCCAAAACAACCCACAAAAAACCCAAAGAGCTTTTCTTTGCTGGGCATCTGTGATAGTACTAGACAGAAAGGAATCCGACAGGCTAATATAATCTTTTCATAGAAAAATAGTTTTAGCCTGTGGGAGAAAAAATGCTGCATGGATGTTTTATTTGTTTGGGTTTGCAGCTTATTCATTGTCTAGAGCCGTTCTCCATGCCTAAAACACAGACTTCCATCCTTCAAGATCTTCTTTCTGCATGCTCCCAAAGTGAATACCTAATTGTAAGATATTTTAACACTTGTTGTCCTTTTCCAGATCAATGTAATGGAAGCAGTTGCATATACTTCAACAGCCCCATCCATTACACAAAGACACTGAAAAGTATTTGAAAACCTTACATACATACTGAGGTAAATAAGAAACATTTATTCTCTTAAGTGTCAATACGAGAATGCTGAGAACAGGCTCAGGCTGCCTCGGCAGAAACTGTTCGTGATGTCAGCCTGCCCGTTCCCACATTCCTGGTCTCTCCAGGTCAGACTCAAAGGATTCCACTAATAGTTTGGTACTTACCAAAGCAGACAAAAGGAAAATGGGTCAATGTTACTTGGTCCCATGTGACAAAAATACAGAAAATAGAAACAGGCACCATTTGAGAAATTTGTAAAGCCTTGAACACATGTCATGAGAAACCATTTACACTCTCTGGAGTGTAATTTAAGCGCTAAAAAGAAGACCTGGATTATCCCCCTTGGATGCCTGTGTGAGCTACCCAGTTACAGAGCAACGCTATCATCCTCCTGCTGCATGTTCTTTAAACTCCTGCTCACAGCAAGCAGAAATTGCAAAACTTGGCCAAAAGCACAAAGAATATTTTTGTGCAGTAGCTGTTCTGTCAGAAGACAAAGCCTGAAGGTCTAACCAAGTGGACAGCATGTTTGTCCTAAAACAATCCTGACAGCGCATTTCGTTTCCATAATGACGTGCATTTCATATGTGAAAACCAAACAAAAATATCAATGATATATGAGAATGTACTGTGCTGTGCAGACACTGTTGGCCAGAATGAGTGAAAAGATTACAGATGAGTAGAGTCCTGAAATTGCTGAACTGATGGTCCTTCTTTTTTTAAAAAAGGTAAATATTCTTTCAGTATTTCATAGGAAGACAGGAAGGAAAAAAATGTGCTTTTTAACTTTTAGTAGAAAGGTATGGTGATATTTTTAAATGACTGTGAATTACATCCAAAGGGTTCTTATGCCAGTGTCAGCTATTGAGAGCAAAGTTAGCTTTCCACTACTCATCTCCAACAAGACAGCTCGCTTTTTAAAAGTTTCCTTTCTTTTCCTTTCATTTCTTCACTAGAGTAACATTTTCAGCAGTTAAATTTTTAAGTCTTGTTTTATCTTCTGCAATAAAATGGTTCTCAGTTCCTTACTGTACTTTGTCTTCCTTTTCTTCTCCCTCTCTCATTCAAATTTGTGATATGCAGATGGCCCAATACACTCTTAAAAATGCTGCCCTCAAAATAGATTCCTAAAATACCAGTGAAATACCTTCTCAATTTATTAGCAAACTGCCGTAAGATTTCTTATTTCGGTGTAACAAGCCCATAAATCAATGGAATCATAGCTAATGCAAAAGGCAGCAAATGGTGCCATTTCAAGCACAGGAGCTGAATCCGCATTACAAATAGAGTTAATCCAGCACATTTACTTCAGTCATAATTTTGTTTAAACTACAACCTCGGTATTCATTTTGATTAATTACACTAATTCTTGAGCTGTGTCCAACGCTGTTGAATTGTTCTCTCGTCACGCTAGCTGAGATTGCAAAGGTTTTTGAGACAAGCTCATAGGAGATGCAGATGCAGACCCCTAGGTCAGCGGGCTTTAGCGATGAAGATGAAAATGGAAGTAAAAAGGTGGGTGTGTACTTTTGACTACTTCTCAGTCAAGTATCATTCTTTTTTGCTGTACAGTTGATTTGAAGATTTTAGAGGAATTCTGCTTTCAGGGCTGAAGCAAAAGACAGGGAGTGCAATTTGTTAGCTTGGGATGGACTTAACAATACTGTAGTTCTTTAGGTTACAAACATATATAATTTTTAAAGTTTATGTATGGAATAAAACAAAGTTTCACAGCTGGCTCAAGCAGAAATGCTCTGCAAAAGAACAAATGAATAAAAAGGAGGCAAAAAATCAGTTTTTGTCAATGTGCATAATTTGTCTGATTTGAAAGAAAGACTCCATTTGAGTTTATTTTATCTTTTAAACATTCTGAACATTTACAAATTAAAATGTGATTTTGGCATGAACATTTAATCGTGTTCATACATGTATTGAAACCAAACACCCTGCTTTTTCTTCTATATTTTGCATTTTTGGGTTGACATAAGTTCTTAGGAAAACCTTTCACCGACCGTTCCCAGATCTCAGATTTTGTGTAGAATGCATATATGGACGGAGGATTCACTGCTTCTTGCTCATGGGAAAGTTATCTAACCTCCGTCCACCAGTTCAAAAAGATCTGATGTTGATTGAACATGTATAAACAGAGCTAAAAAAAAAAGGAAGCATGCATATTTCACTCAAAAAAAAGTCAGAACAAATGTATTAAAGAACAGAAATTAGCAACCAACATGAGTATCCGGCTACACAGTTGATTGATTGTCACTGTAGCCCAGGTTAAGTAATTTTCACTAAAAAAATGCCTAGGTAAATAAACTAGGCATTAAGTTTCAGACTGAGTCAAGTTCAAGTTCTATTAAGCAAACCTGTACCCTGCCTGCCTTTGGTAGCTCACTCTAGAGATTATGGGCCTATTTACTGCTAGCAGCTCATGCAATTAAGCTTTAAGCCCAAGATTTAGATGCCTATGGAGCAGTGTCAAGGCTTTAGGGATTTATGTATGCCGGCAAGACCTTGTAAGGCAGTGTTTTGAAAGTATAAACATAAACAAAAGCATGCATTTGAAACCGTACCCTGACATGTGTATGTAAAAGGGAACTGTACTCTTGTATCTGAAAGCAGAATTTAGCTTCGCGCTGTTAAACCCTTCTTTATGGTGACACTCTTCTTGTCTTTTGCAGTCACCAATAAGCTGCACTCCACTATTACCTTGACTAGCCTGAGAAAAAACAAAAATTAAATTTCAGGGTACCATACCAGAATTGATTACAGTATTGAAATTATAAAGCGTGCCTTCCTGTCCATGCATAATAATGCTTATTAGCACTTTCGGCATCTTGCATTTAAACCTGCCGCCATTACAAATACCTCCCTCAAATACTTCCCCTCTGAGGGCTGCTCCTCTTCCTGGAAATTTCCAGAGACGTAATCTTTTCTTGGTACTTCACAGCCATTCTAGTGCAGAATGTGACAACACTTTTGAAGATACATGGTCAAGTTCACTCCTGAAGCTTTTTATATGGCAAACAACGGAGAGCAAATAGGACATTTTTCAAACCATTTCTCTCTGAGGAAGGCAAGAACAAAAAGAGAGAGAGACAAGCAAGGGCAGGCCACTGCAGGGCACATAAGCTTTGCGAGTTTTTGGCTTGCACGATCAGTGGGGTTTCTTCTAGTGGTGGGTTCATGTTTGGGTGTTTGCTGAGTGGCTTCCTGGGGATGACTGAAGGGTGTACGATCTCTGATAAACATTAACCTCCAGCTGGTTATAACGTCCGCTTGGCGTGAGGCCAGTGCTGGGGCAGACTGAGTCTTCCAGGAGAGGAGAAAGCAGGTGACAGTAGTGGGAGGTTTGATTATTTGACACAGAGATAGCTGGGTTTGAAACAGCTGAGAGGACTGAAAGGCCTGCAGAGTGCAAAGGCTGCAGAGCCCACGAGATGTCCAGATAGGTGTTTAGTCTGGTAGAAGGGAGGAACCTGCAGCCACAACCTACGTTATACCACTGATGAGGCAAAGCAGAGTAGGGATGTCCTAAGTGCTTAACTCAAGGCTGCTGCGTGGGAGACTGAAGTCCTCGCAAATTCCTTGGAACCTGCATGGGAGGAATGGACTGGACTTCAGTCAAAATGGAACAAGGCTGCTATTACTGAAAATGAAAAAGTTTACAGAGAAATAGTTAAACTAGAAACAGGGGGAAGACTGACAGCCATGGTGGAGCACCTGGTTCAAACTGAATGAACTTGTGAGGGAGTCATGGCTGATGTTCAATACATTCCTGGAAAGGCAAGGGAGGAAATGAATGGCATAAATGCAGTAAATGGGAACATAAATAACACCATTTACAATGCCACTTGACTGGCGCTTGCAACAGAGAATGGGCAAAATTTGTAAGCACTTCTACAGCAATGCTAGAGATCTAAAAAATAGGATTACAGAATTATGTTACTTGGCAACAAATGACAACCCTGACATAACAGGCATCTCACACTGGTGAAAGGAGGATAATAGGTGGCACACAGAGTTGCCAGGCTGTCTACTCTACAGGAGTGTTAGAAAAATGAGATACAGCCAGGGCAGTGGCACAGCATGTGAAGGCTAAAACAAAGTGTAATGGGAAAAAAATACTGAGGGCAGAGCGGAGATTAGGGAATCCTTGCGGGTGGAAATAACAGAAAGGTAGGACTTTGGTTGTATTTAGGACTCCCCTGTTAAAGACACTGATCATGAAATACTCGGTGAAATTAGAGAAGCTGCAAAACTACGTCAGCTAGCAACATTGCCCAATTCCAACTACCAAAGTGCTGTCAGGCACAACGCCTCATCCAGATGAGATAAGGAGATAAAATTTTTGGACACAGCAACTGACCGCTTCTTAGCACGATGAGCCCTGGGACCCATAAGAAAGGATGTTGCTCTGGGTTTAGTCTCGAGTGCTGCACAGGACCTGCTCCAAGAGGGGAGAGAACTGCTCTGCAAGAGCTTCATGATATAACTGAACGTAATGCTGTAGCGGGATGGAGTAAGCCAAACAAATACATCACAGAGATATCCAGTTTCAAGAAGGGGAAATACATAAAAATCACAAAAATAGTAAAACCCTGAAAAAGCAGTCAAAAAGGCAAGAAGCCTAAAGCAACCTGGAGGCTTTTCAAAAACACTGTATTAAGGCCCTGGTAAACTATGTGTCACATATCAAAAAGAAAGTAAAACAGTTCAATAAAATCCCTGCATAGCTCATAAAAAAAGCTAAGGAGGCTATTGTAGGGAAAAAGGTTAGCATTTAAAAAATTGCTGAAATGAACAGGAAAGCCCATAAAAACCAGATCAAGCGTAAACAGCAACTAGGATGGCTAAAAAGAATGCGAATATTTTACGGAAGATCATCAAGCTGATAGTAAAACGTTGCTTAAAGAAAAGCAAGAAGCCATCAAAGGAAATAGCAGCACCACATGATGCCAAAGGCTTATAAGGGGCACTCAGGGATGATAAGGCCAAAGCAGAGAAACTTAGTGACTTCTTTGCATTGGTCTTTACTGCTGAAGGTGTTTGAGAAGGTCCCAAATCCAAGCTATTCTTTGAGCCAGATAAATTTCAGGTAAATATAAAGGAAGTAGTAGATAAAATAGGTAAGGCAGGCGTTACTAAGTGACCAGGAGTGGGTGACATTCACCTGGGACTTCTGAAGGAACTCAAGCATGAAATTGCGTAACTGCTGGCCAAGGTGCACAACCCATTGTTAAAAACTGGCACCGCACCAGCAGGCTGGTGCCAACCAAGCTCCCATGTGGAAAAGATGCTCAAGAGTAGACCCTGTGAACTGTGGGCCAGTTTGTTGGACTTTTCTGCTTGGCCAGGCAGTAGTCTACCTTAAAGAATACAATTAATGAGCACAAGGATAAGCATGGTAAAGCAGGCCCTAATGACCATAACATTATTTGGATTTTCAAAACGGTTGTGACAAAATACTCCACCAAAGCTTGTTAAAATAAATTCCCTTGGGGTTGGAAGACAGGTGCTTTTATGGACTGAAGGCTGTTAAAGGATAGGAAGAATAGTACTTGATGGTCACATGTCAAAGTGGAGATGCAATAGTGGTGGGTCCTCTCAGGCATGGGTGCTGGAACTGGTTTTAATAAAGACTTCAACAGTGATCTAGAGAAGGGACTGAACTGTGAAACATCCAAGTCTATAGATGATACAAACCTCTCTTAGGTTGTTAAATGCCATGCTGGTGATGGAGGGTGGGGAGATCTGGTGATACTGGGAGATCCAGCAAGAACCCCACCAAACTGGGCGGGCATATAGGTTTCAGTGTTGGGAGGCATCAGGAATGGTATTGAGAAGAAAACAGAAGGTGTCAATTTGCTGCTAAGTAAGACTGGTGCACCCACAATCCTGTGTGCTGTGTACAGTTGTGATCTCTCACAGAAGAGAGAGAATAAAGGGATTAAGGGTTGGAGTGTTGCCTTCAGAAGAGAACCTAAAAAGGCTGCCACTCTTCGTTTTGGACAGGAGAAAGCTGAGAGGGAATATGACTGAGGCTGGCAAAATTAGGGAAGCAGTGAATAAGGTAACTGGAGAACTGCTTCTTCCCAAATCTTTACAGTACCAGAAACAGGGTGTACTTGATGAAACCAGATGGGAATTGGCTTAGAACAGGCCAGATGGTAATTTTCTGTCATTTGAGCAGTGAACTCCTTGGTGCCACTGGAGGTTATGAAGACACACAGTTACAGCAGCTTCAAAGAAGGATTAGACAAACTCAGGGAGAAACACAGATACTGAAGGAACATATAAATAGGATGATCTTGGGCACAGGGGAAATGGACTGCAGAAAGTTGCCAGACCTCTGTGCTCTCCATAAATAGCATCTCCTACTGCCACTGTTGGGGACAGAGTAGTGGGCTAGATGAATTGCTGGTCTAATTTGAGAAGACACTTCTTATGTTCTTATTTTGTAAAAATAGAGTAAAATATCAGATTTCATTAGGTATATCAACTTACACTCACCAAGAGTTACAGAGGAACTACTGCCACTACACCAGCTTAGAAGCCAGTTAATTGTCATGCTCAAGAATTGTGCTGATAGTTAATAAAATGGATAAAAAATTGGTTTAAATTTCCAAATTAAAATGGAATTGACTTTAGAATATTTAAGTGTTGTAATTTATTTTTTTTTTAATTATGGAGAAAAAAAAATCTGCTAACCTGTTAATTTAAATTGTATGGAAAATGCTTGTAAGTAAAGATCAGACACTAGTTTTCACAACTGTATAGCACCCAAAAGCAGACAGGAATGATGATAGGTGAACTGGTAATAGCTCACCCTAGGCCATTGCATTAGCGAAAGCAACGTAACAGGTATCTGTGAAGGAGTTGCAGCGAACTCCCATGTCAGCCCTGGTTAAAAAAGAATGTTTAGGCATTCCCAAGAAGAGGCCTTTATGTGGGGACATGAAGCTGTCTTTTTATTTCACAGTTCCCATTATTCCAGCCTCTTGCAAAAACAATGGCTACATGGCTCGAGCACTGTTAGATGCTTGACTCAGACAGAAAGTATGAAGTGAGATTTCAATAGAGTGCATTTTCTCACTCTATAGAAAGATCAAAAAGATTTCTACTCACTTCCACTTACTGCAAAGCCTTTTAGGTTGATTATGAAGTGAGGTGGATTAGGAACTTCAATAGGTCAAACAGTTGTGTCATTGTACTGAAAGGAGTTATCGTTTCCTGCATAAGTGCATTAATGTTTAACACATTTTAAAGGTGCATATATTGCACTCTGCCCGCTACATGGTTTGCAAAGAACTCTAAATCTCAAAATTTTAGGAGTTGCAATAAAGATCTAGAGAAAAAGGAAAGAAATGAGAAGGTTTTTAATTTGGTTTTTTCCTTTAGTCCAGGGTTTCCATTTCATTCAAACCAGAATTTCAATACCGTACCAGTGCTTCCCTTTTCTGCTTTCCCCTTTACCCAGGCACCTGGGTACTCCTTACAGTATTTTCTCCACATTTAGCTTAGGGAGAAAATGAGAAAATGAGTCTCATCTTAGGGAGAAGATGAGTCTGTTGTCTTTCCTCTTCCCTTTTCACCCTGTGCTCTCTACTGAGGCTGATATCGTGGGTTCTTTTCATGTGGATTTGGACACTCCTGCAAGAGTTTCGATTCTTGGTGGAGCTCAGCTGAACTTTTTGCCAGCTGTGAGAAGGGGAGGTGAGGGTGAGGCTGGTCCCCCAGATTGGCTCCTGCAGCCTCAGCTCCAGCCACCTGATTAGGCATGAGGTACGGTTAGGTGGACTGCATGTTCGTATCCAGCTAACAGTAAATACACACCTAGGTTTAAAGTAAAATAACTAGGCTGCGGTGAAGAAGAACAAAGACTAGAGTGTCATTAGACACTAGACAAAACCCTGTTTATGGAAGAAGTTCCCTTCACTCTTTTTCCTCTGAAGGTGTGAACTCAAAAGCCAGACCGGAGGTGGGAACTTCAAGGGGATCGTGTGTGGCCCAAGAAAGACTTGCCTTTAGAGAAACTTCTCCGAGCAACTGCCCAGCATTTGCTGTGAATTGCAAACGTGGTTATCAGCAGTGTCCTGTGATTCTCTGAATGTTTGAACTAGACCTGCTCTCCTCCTGTGAATGAGGCAGAAAGCACCTTTTGCAGGTGTCCCCACATTGCCGTGAGCAGCCCTGAAGAGGGGCGGGAGGCTGCAGGTCAGCCGCTGCCTCTGCCTTGCTGCAGCAGCTCCCCCAGCGCCACCGTGGGCAGGCGAAGCTTCTGCTGTTTCATTTTCCTCTCCCCACTGGATTTCGTCGAGCTGTGTCTGAACCCAGGGAAAGTTGCAGGGCTGAGCCCAGCCAAAAAAGAGCGGAGGGCAAACTAAAAACACATACCTCTTTCTGGCAGGCCTGCTAGGTGTGTGCACTGATTTGTGCCGGGTGGCCTTTTGTCTCTAGAAACTGCCTGCATGAAACACGATTGAACTCCCCTGTACCTTCGTGCCTGAACTTACCAGTCCCGAACCACAAGCAGCATAAATAGAAGCACAGGGCTTCCAGCTGCCCTGCATCTGGAGACCTGCCACAAATCACCAAAGCCTGGCTGAATCCTCATACATTGAGACAGACAGTGCCTCTCTGCCTCTAGCACAGAGCCCCCAGAAGGTATCAGCAGGCATATTTTGTAAAAAAGCACTTTTTTTTTAAGCAAAAGCCATTGGATTAAGACAACAAATAAAGAAAGAGAAGCATCTTTAAATTCCGTACCTTAAGACTCTAACTGAAGCAATGGGAAAAAATTATGTAGAAGGGCATATAAATAAAACACAGGCATTTTTTCAGACCTTTTCTACTTTCAGAGTTTGCAACTGTATTTACCACTCCAATGAATTTACCTCATTCAACAGCTTCTGAAACGCATTCAGCAGCAGCAATCCAAAGAAAGTGCTGTTGTTTGCCTGGTTTTGAGTCCTGTCACGAATAGGAGGTGACTTTTCAGGGGATGGTGGGGCAGACAGCTGGCTGCAGACCCTTGCAGCGCTGTTCCCACCTGAGTTCCAGGTGCCCTCCAAGTGACAGCTCTGTTGCACCCGAGATGGAGAATCCTTGCAGAAGCAGGCTCTGACAGGCTGCTTCAGGCACCCTTGCAAGTGCAAACACGCAATACATCTATTGTGCATGTAATGAGTCACCTCCAACAGAAAATGCGTGTCGTGCCAGATTATACAGAGGTTTTGTGAAAATAAATATTCCCATTGAGGATTAGCATGAGACCAGAAGCCACGCCAAATTTAACCAGTCTCTAAAGGCCAATCTTCTTCCTTAAACCAGATGTTTAACAGAAGTTGTGACATCTGAAGAGCCCAGCAGACACAGAATACACGCAGTGTATGCTGACTCAGAATGAGGTATATCATTTCAGAGCGTTAAAATACAATTTTTGAAGTGTTATCAAATTCTTTAAATCGCTTTCCCCAATAGTCCTTCAGATCTTGCACAATTAACCACAGTGGCAAAATGTCATTTATGTTTTGTAACATCCTCCTTTTATCTTTTTCAGTGTCTATTTAAAGGGAGGCCAGTGTGATTAGTTACTGCGGTTACTTATTTCCCCGAGAAAACTGAAGAGTGAGAGTGGCGAGTGAGTACATAAAATCTGCCCTTATCTGCCAATCTAGATACTAAGCGACTCACAGGGAGCTTCTCATCAGGGGCACCTGACTGATTCTCTACTTTGGTAATTCAACATTTTCAGCTTTTCTTACCTATGCAATTAATTTTGTTGAGCTACCTCTTTTCTCTCACACACTTGGCAACTTGAAATTAAGGGTTATTCAGTCAACAAGGAACATGAAAAATATTTCAGTCACAGAAGTTGGTAGTTTTTTGACAGATCCCTATTTTCATGAATTCTAGTGGAGAACAAGTACACATCCCTGCTTTGCTTTCACAACCAAAAAAAAAAAAGCCACTGAAAAAAGACATGGTAATATCATACTTGAAGCTGTTTCATACGCCATCAGTTTTTGTCTTTTGGTGCCGTTGGAGGGAAATGGCAGGAGGCGCTCGCCAAACTCGAGGATGTGCTGGATGATGAGGGAAAAGCTGGAGGGAGTCCCACCAGAAGCTGTGCCTTGGGGGAGGGCTTGCTTGTCCTCAGTGTCATCATTTTGCCATTAGGTTATTGTAATGGAAAGCAGACCATGAGCGGATCATGGTCTGGGGATGGTAGTATAACCATTAAAGTCCTCGTGGCATGGTAATCCCAGGATCATCTGACTTCCATGGAGACATCAGGACTTCCGCTGTAAACAAGTGTGTTCCTTGCCTCCCACCTACACTCTGACTGGCCTACCACCTCTTCCTCCGCTCAGACGTGGAGTCAAGCTTGAGGAATGCAATGGGAATGGGAACTGCCGGCCTGCTGCATGGAGGGAAGGCAGAGAACTAAAAAATCTTATGAGGTTTGAGATAGATAGCAGAAAGAGCATATGACCTGCCGCATCTCTTGCCTGACCTATTCTTAGAGATGGGTGGATGGAAAAGGCTGAGTCATCGTCTCAGCTGCAGAAGACCAAGCTGTACAGAAGGAGCCTGCCAGCCAGGGCTCCAAGCCATACAGGATAGGAACTGCCCTACTTTTCAGAGCTTTTTGTAGCAGGTGGCTAATCCCCTCCACCCTCCATCTCCCTTCCTCTGCCTCATTCCGCATTACTCTCCAAAACAAAGAACAGACTATCAGCAACAACCTAACACCAGAAGTCCCAAGCCATTCCCTTCCAGCAGGGATTTCAGGTTTTTCAGGCCTGGATCCCTTCTGCTTTAATGGAAATCACACGCATGAGGATTATCATTTCATCAGATACCATTTCATTAGAAAGACTTCAAGAACATTGCTGAGTGATTTTGTCCATATGCATTTAGCACCGTCACATAATCCAGTGATGCTCTAGCACATAGCATCCCTAAAATTCTGATCCTATCAGCTGGTCATGGCCATCAGGTCCCTTGGCCCTGACCTTTGAGAGATGAACCTGCTATATTTCATAACAAAGTATTTCTTCAAATCTAGAAGCTCTTGAGGAAGTAAGATGAAACGACAATAACTTTTTTCCTGAAAAAAGAATAATTGTTTGAATACTCTTAGCAGTCTGATGCAAGCCCACCTATAGCAAACACCATTGAACTGGTATGTACCATCAAGAACATTTTACAGGAAAAAGTGTTACTTACACGGCTTCCTTTTTCAGGGAAACACTGACATCCTCCACTGCAGTCTCGTCCTCCACATGGTCCTGTGTAAGTCTTTCCACCCTGCAAACCAGAGCACACATAAAGCAAATTGTTAAAAGGTATTGGCTACAGTACCTGGCACAGCACAATAAGCTTTGATTTGCAGACTCACTGGGAATTTGCCCAAGCAAAGACCAGGATCAGATCTACGACTTCCAGTTGAAACCTCTTTAATCTGTGCTTAGAAGCAGCCGTGAGCGGCTTTCCAGTTCTTGGAGATCAGCATCAAGAAATATAATGTTACTCTATTCATTTCCCTCCACATTTTCAAAACATTGCAGCTCCACACTGAGCAGTATCTCACACATCTTTTTGACACATGCAACAGATATTGTATCAAAGAAGCGCAGCTGCTTGGATTCTTCAGGGACATGGACTAAGTCCTAGGTCACAATGCAGCACATCCTCTATGCGTGCTCTAAATTGTTGCTATATTTTAAAACATTTACGGGTGGACATAAAGGAAGACATAGGTATCATATTCAAAATCATAAGCCAGACTCCTGCCCTCTCCTCTTCGATGGCTGCCTGTTCTGGAGGCACCCAAAACTTGCTAGCAACGAGCCACTGGGACCTAGAAATCAGACTGAGATTAAGTAGATGGCGGCTGCAGTTACATCTCTCCTGCCTGTCCAGAACCACCTTGGCCTGGGCTGCAAATATATGGATCACAAAATACGCACTGCTCCATGCAAATTCTTGGATGGACTTGGACAGGCAGGCCAGCTCTGATTACACCCAGCACACACTGCCTGCACGAAATGCAGCAGCCACAGTCACTCTTGGTCAGAAACCTGAACGGCAGGGATGCTACGCATGCTGTGGTGTGACTTTTATAACTGTAACTTAATAATTAGGAACACTGTGAAGACCAGCCTGCGGCCCACCTAAGCCCAGGGTTTTGAACCCCTGAAAGTGCCCCAGCAGCCTGGTAAGCAATCTGGGAAAGGAGGAAGGGATTTCTCATTGCTATTTCTGAACCTGGTTTGCCCCACAGCCAATAATTAATAGACCCAGAAGAAAAAGAGAGGACTGAAGTCTAGCGGCTAGAGGAAGGACATCTTGGAGCCACAGCCCTTCATTCAGGGTGGCTGCTAATTTTCATGTGCACCGCTCCTTACATAGAGCCTCACGGCACCCCAGCTGTAGGGCACAGAGTCAGGCTCCATGCCGCTTGCTCCTCTCCTGGCTGGAAGAACCCTGAATCCTTTGCTGAGCCGTGGCAGGGACAAATGGGCCCTTCACCCTTCCTGCCTCCTTCATAGCCTGAGCACATCCATCTCTTGGAAGGGGGATGACATGGGCATAAACAAGCCTCCAAAACAAGATGCGTGCTCTAAACTGTTATGCAGTTGCTTAAGAAGGCAGTGATGCTGCCGTTCCTGCCTCGAGCCCTGACTCAAGGATCTAAAACACAGAGAATGACCAACACTGCCATGCTTAGCATTTTTCATGCAGCTCTAAGCAATCCCCCACTCAACACCTGGGGCTGTTGGGTTACATTTCTCAGGTATCCACTTCTGCTGCTACACTACTGAGAACCTGCAAAGACAGCTCCAGGCTTTGGATTCCTCCCTGGGAGCCAATGAGTAAAAGGTAGGGAGCAGGTACCAGGCATTGCCTATGTCCTCCTTTGGTCACATTTGTACAACAGGCTCTCAGTCTTACAGCAAACAGTAATACAAAATCCCAAAACAAGTTCTTATGCTTGTAATGAGAGGGTTTGTGTCTGTATTGTAACTATTTTTATATATTAAAATACTTTTGTTTCAGCTTCGTATTTAATTCTCACATTTAATGAAACGAGTAGGCTTTTCATACTGATAAAACAGGTCCACAGAACCGAAACCATGCCCTGAGCTATTTAAAGGTTAGGTGTTTGACTCAGGAAATTATTTCATGGATGTAACAGTGCTCTACGTCATGTTATAAACTCTGCTTTATGTTTAGGCTATTGTTCAGAGGAAATAATAAGCCAAGATAGTTTTATAAACTCCAGCAGCTTGCTCAGGTTGGTCCATTTTTTAGTTAAATGTTTGGATGGTCACAACTCACTATCTCTGTGTTTTTTTCTTATTAAGCTATGTGCAGATGAAACGTGCATCTCTGGCTCAGTATTCTTCATTTCACGGAGTTTCCTCCCTCAAGTCCCGTTTTGGAAATTAAGAATTGTTCTATTCATTGTTATGGATGCCATGCAGATGTATGGCTTGTGTGAATGCCTTCCTCTGGCACGATGCAGGTCTTCATTAAGGAGCAGTGTACTAAGTAGTGGAATCAACTCTGAAATTTTATAGAGATGTTTTGGTTGGAGCTGTAAATAACAGTATATCCCAGCCAACCAGTGACAGGCTGACAGATACAGTAATTTTATCATGTGAGTTTTCAATTATGCCTACTGAGAAAACAACAAGGAGAACAATAAGTTTATTTCTTTCTTAATTAGCCGAGTGACTCTAAATTTGGTAAACTGTTGCTAAGAGAAAACAGAGTATGAATCAGAACTGTGGCAAGATATTTGTGCACTTGTGAAAAAAAAAAAAAGGAGGCTGCTAATACTTATTTTGACTGGAAGAAGTTCAAGGTCTATTGTTTGTGTACTATCCACCATCCCACATATTAATTTGTGTGCTGCAACAATACCAGCAGCTAATGTGGGGACACAATTGTTTTCTTCCACAATTTTAGGAAGCTTTTTTTTTTTTAATTTTCTCATTTTTTGTCCTTTTATGCACATAGATTCTTCAGATAATGAACAGAAAAATCAGGAAGACTTCTCCAAAGGTAGGGAACACAATAGGAAAACATTTGAGACCAGCATTAATATATCTCTTCTGGATTATAGTTGGGCTCTCCTTATTGCCTAATTTCCCCTGCTTCACTTTTTGACTGCTAGTGGGATGACTCTGGGAGCTTTTAGTCACATGTAACATTTTCTACTTTATTATCTATGAATGTTTATAATTTCACGAAGGCAGATCATTGCACTGTCGTTTAATCTGACATTACTGGGAAGTTACATTATAAAACAATGTAGTTTAAAAGTTTTTTAAATGTTGAAAAATGAATCTGTTAAGGATCCTTCTAAACCTTTGTCAAAAACAACTATACACATGGGCACACAGTGGAGATGTGTGGAAATCAAATGGACATGTACCAGCCAATAACTAGAATGCAAAAAGCCCAGTTTAAAACTTAACGACGGGCAAAGTAGTTTAATGTACCAGAAGTATTTATATCCTGAGGAAAACAGATTTCTGGGAACATAACAACTATGGTGACAACCCAATGTAGTAGTTTTGATCGGAGACAGGTGCTTGGAATATGTTTTTGGTCAGTGGGGAGGTCAGTTAGTCCTAGGATACAACGTACCCCATCCTGATACTGGCATCTAAACTGATCAACTGCGCCTCTGCCAGAAAGTGCCTACTGCTTTCTCTCATCCGTAAAGGCGAGTGGAGGTGACTAGCATACATCCACCCCCTGCAGAAGTCTAAGGACAGGGAGAGGAATCTCCTGATTTGCTCAATATGCAGTTAAATGGTGAAAAGTGTTTGCAGCAGAACAGTGTTCTAGGATTTGTGCAACCAAGCTGGAAGACTGGCAATAGCCGCTGATTCTGAAGTTGTTTGCTGAGAAAATCTTCAATTCCAGGTCTTGCTTGTGTTTTGGATGATCCCAAATTCCACTCTAAAAAGCCTAGAGTCTAGGCAGAATCTAGAAATGGCGTTTCTCTAATCTAATTTAAGATTTCTGTGATATAGGCACAACATCTGGCCTGGCATTATAGACCATCAAGAGAATCTCATCAGATCTATTTTAGACAGCTGGGGTAAATCTCATCCCAGAAGGGTGCAGGGATTAGAAAGGTAGCCTAGGGTAACTAGTTGAGATGTGTCTACAGTGCAGGTGTCCAGTTTCAGGTGACATGAACCTATGCTAAGTGTCCAAATCCCATCCTTAAAGCTAGCTGTGGCCTCTGATGGGAACACCAACTGTAAGGAAAACTATTTAAGAGCAGACATACGGTGCAAACACAAAATGGGTTATGCCATTGCACTGGTATGCAAGCTCTCTGTGTGTAAGGCGAGGTATTGCTTAATTGGAATTAGGTTGGGGAGTCAAGGCCAAAGACATAAATCTGTCAAAAAATATGTAGTATAAATGAAATGTAACCAACATGAACCATGGGGTCAGAAGGCAGCCTTTGGAGGCAAAGCTGTCTCATTTAGCCAACTGTAAGGGTAAATTGCCTAGGTAATAGTGTCAGAAACACCAACTTTTGAGTATAACAAAATTGGGACTGATAAGGAAAAAGTAACTAGGAGTAGGTTGTTTATTTGGGAAGAATATAGGCAGAGAAAAGAAGGTGCAAGGGTGGTAAAAAGGTGGAAAAGAAAAAAAAGAGGAATTAGGGTATCCACTTAGGTGAAGAACGAAGATGGTGAGGATATCCTAAGAGCAAGAGCAGGGACATCTCTGCAGGCAGTGGTGATGCTGACCTGTGGGCACAAGCCCTCTGGGAGCCCCTTTGGGAGAGCCCACAGGTCCCTCCACGAGGCATGTCCCCAAAAGACTCGCTGTGGGAGGGTGGAGTAAGAAGGGATAAACTTGTAAGGAAGGATAGGCTTACATCTGAATACACACTGCTGGAGGAAAGGCAATAGAATTGCAACTCAATAGCCCCTTCGTGCGATCTATAAGATTTCTTTATAGTAATTTTGTATGAATACTAAAACTAACAATAAGCAATAGAATTGTAATTCAGTGTTTCTTGCAGTGATGTAGTTGTGAATTAATACTTCTAACAACAGTGGTACGTTATTTAGCCAATTGAAGTATTATTAGGTCCTCAGAGGTGTGTTTTTTAATCAGCAAACATCATAAGTTACGTCTGACATCTCCAGTGTAAAGGGGGAGAGTTGGATTTGCAGAGCAAGACCCCTCTACAAAGCTTCCACTTCATCCTGGAGGCACCAAAAGTCAATGTCCCTCTCTTCCTCCTGCTGGCAGGAGGGCAGCTTTGCTTCCAGTCATGCATACAGGTATGTGCCACCCCAGCCATGTGGGTTCCAGCCGACTTGTGTATGAGTATGTCTAGCTCATGGAGCCTGACCTACTGAAGATGTGGTTACCGCTCATTTATTTTTAAAATAGAGGTGGAGAAGATGATGGGGTAGAGTGAGACTGAGCAGAGCAGCTTTACTCTGCCCCCATTCATTGCACGCAATAGCACAGCGGTCAGCATGGCCTCCTAGGCAGTGGGACACCTAATTGCAGTTCTCTGATGGAGAAAATGAAACACACACCTGCCCCTGGGAAAGCTCTAACCAGCAGGCTCCGATCAAGGCTGGAATGGGTGCAGGAAGGCAATGAGGAAAGAAATAAACAGAAAGGCAGAAGAGGGACTTTTCCAACTCTCCTTTTACTATCGTTGGGTCACTGTGCCAGAATGAATGCAAGATTGATGGTTCAAGGAATGTGAACACTCCTTAAACACAAACAAGCAAAAACGTGTAAGGAAGTGCCATCTATGTTTGTAAAGCTTGCATATTTGCCTAGTGTAAACACCTTCTCATTTTTATACATGTGAAATAGCGAGTATAAAATGTGGGTGTCCCAACACAAAATCTTTTTTTGCCCTCTTGCTTTCTCATGCTTTTTTGTCCCAAAACAATATGACTTATATTAGTACATCTTCAGCCAACAAAAGACAACTCTCTTCCGAGAATTCGTAGAGTTCTCCTTCTGACTTAAAAAAACAACAAAAGTATAGGCAGTTCTCTTCAAACTTTTCTGCACATTAATGACTTACTTATTTATTACTAATCTTGGCCATGTCTCTGTAACCGTTATCTCTGCATGCCCATACAAGTACCTTCACTTCAAGGGCTGGTATTCTGACAAAGAACAAAGGCAACCAGAGGACAGAGCTCAAAGTACAGTTCCATAAGTACAGAAAGACCAGGAAATATAAGCCATTTCCACATAGCTCAAAAAAAATTACGGAAATTATAACAAAAATACCACAACCTGGAATCAAAAGAATCTGCACACTGACAGTTTCTTTGATAAAGTTTTACGTTGCAGTTGTGCGTTAACTTCTGTCCTGACAAGTCCCATTCCGTTCTCTCCATCAATCGCAGTGGCCCCTCAAGCTGGCTAAGTTTCACCAAGAGAGCTTTTAGAAGGCCTGGGAGCTTGCTGAAAAGCTGAACTATGACTGGGGGTGCTGACATACCGCATGCTACTGCAGTGTGGCAACCAGGAGCACATTTGGATGCTCCACATGAGACTTCAGCCTGGAAGTCCCGAGGCGATTCCTGGCACGCCTCTGTGCCACTGCTGGGAAGACCAGACCGGCCCGTACCTCCAGTATGGACCTCTGTTTCCACATTTGATCTTCAGCTGTTGAAAGTCACATTAATTTCAAAATTGGTTTATAAGGCCCTGACTTAGAAACATTAATTTTCTGCTTCCTTTGAAAGAAAGGAGAAAAAATAAAGTAGGAGTATGATGGGGTACTCCTGCTGTTGATGAACCAGACAGAGAGGAACTTCATTGGTTTCAAACGTAACCGCACAGTTGTATTTGCTCAAAACCAGCATTTTACTCCTCGAAGAGTCGAAAACATTTGTTGCCTGGATGCCAAACCTATTTCTCTAGAAACATCTATAAACAACCATTCAAAACAAATACGGAGAACGCTGGCAGCGGGGGAAGCCTGGATTGCCCAGCATCAGGCTTGGTTGGGAAAACACTTGGTCCCCAGAGTTACAAGGCCAACGAAGGAACCAGCCATCTGAAACTGCCTGCTTGCCATCCAGTAGCAACTAGTGCACCGGACAGTAAGACCACTGTGAAGATCTTAATTGGCGAGGGAAAGGGAGAGATAAATTGGCACATTCAGAGAGGAAGGAAAAGATGTGGGTGTGGATCCTCTCTCCAACTGTTCTGAGAATTATTTCGCTAAGAAATAATTCTTTCTTTCATATTTGAATGTGAGCCAGAACCTTTTCTAGACTGGATGCATGGCAATTGGAATAATTTAGTGCGTGACCTCAGTATCATATGAATGTTTACACTTCCCACCAAAAGTAGGGGGAGCCATGTATTTACACATCCTTCAATGAGAAAAAACCTGGAGGAGGGAACTGGTCCCAAAAGGAACATGAAGAGACTTACCACTAGCCACACTTAAGAAAAAGCTTGTCTCTTAATAACTGCCTACTGCAGTCTTCCCAACGCAATGAGAACAGCAATGCTTGTTGGCAATCAATTATGAATTATCAATTGGTGTGGAGTTTCAAATCATAGAATCATAGAATGTTTTGGGTTGGAAGGGACCCCTAGAGATCATCTAGTCCAACCCCCCCGCAGTGAGCAGGGACATCTTTAACTGGATCAGGTTGCTCAGAGCCCCGTCCAACCTGGTCTTGAATGTTTCCAGGGATGGGGCCTCCACTGCCTCCCTGGGCAACTTGTTCCAGTGTTTCACCACCCTCATTGTAAAGAATTTCTTCCTTATATCCAGTCTAAACCTACCCTGCTTCAGTTTAAAGCCATTACCCCTTGTCCTGTCACAGCAGGCCTTGCTAAAAAGATTTTCCCCATCTTTCCTATAGGCCCTCTTTAAGTACTGAAAGGCCGCAATCGGGTCTCCCCGCAGCCTTCTCTTCTCCAGGCTGAACAAGGCCAACTCTCTCAGACTGTCCTCATAGGAGAGGTGCTCCAGCCCTCGGATCATTTTAGTAGCCCTCCTCTGGACCCGCTCCAACAGGTCCATGTCCTTCTTGTGCTGAGGGCTCCAGAGCTGGACGCAGGTGCTCCAGGTGAGGTCTCACCAGAGTAGAGGGGCAGAATCACCTCCCTTAACCTGCTGGCCATGCTTCTCCTGACGCAGCCCAGAGAATGGTCGGCCTTCTGGGCTGCCAGTGCACATTGCCGGCTCATGTCCAGCTTTTCATCCACCAGTACCCCCAAGTCCCTCTCATGATGGAGCGGATAGAGAAAACTGGGAGGGTGGTCGCCAAGCAAGCAAGCAGCTTGCTTTGGTTTGGAGTCCTGATGGGCACAGGAACATCAACAGAAGAGGCGCATCCAAAAGCAGCACTGCTCCCAGGGACTGGGATGGCTGTGCTCGATGGCTGGGATGAGGGAAGGAAGAGCAAGAGAATACAAAGTCACAGATGTTGAGAAGACCCTAACGGACTTGGAAACTTGTCTTCTCAAGTGTGTCTCGGCAAGTATGTTGAAGCCAGCAATGGGAAGCATGAGTTCTGTACCTCTCAGAAGTTAAGCTATAAAAGACTTTCCTCTTATGGGCCGGCTTGTGGCTCTTAACGCTTGGACTTGATGATCTTAAAGGTTTTTTTCCAATCTAAATTATTCTATGATTCTTGACTATATGAACTTTCTGGCATGTGGCCTTGATTTGAAGGCTGCATAGTTTCATTTCAAAATGAAACTTCACAGCTCCACATATTCCCTTTATTTGAGGTGCTATCTACCATCCCCTCTTCAAATTGAAAATCTCTCTTGTCGCAGTCTTGAGATACTGCCTTGTCACAATTGCAGAAGCCAGACATGATATAGCGTGAACCTACTCTTCACGTTTTCATACAAGCTTTTCTAATTTTGTGGCTTTCATCCAAACACATATTTACCCAGCAAGCCAGATGGATTCCAGAAGGAGCTGCTGTGATATAGTAGGCATTAAAAAAAAAAAAAGTAAGGTCTTTAAGAGGCTCAGTCAGAGAGTAAATCTTAAAAGCTGCCTAAATATACAGTACACCTATTTGAATAACTGTGCAGGGGTCTTGCCCATTAGCCCAACCTGAGGCTGTTTGCTAACAGTATGCTCCCGAGCAAGCAGAGTATGCCGTGACATAATTTTCTGTCAAGAAGTCAGTGAATGGAGGTCTCATATTTTACAGGTAATGAAGTTGGACTCAGCTGCATTTTGCTTTTTTTCCCCTCACAGAGACGATTATCCGTTATCCTAAGAAAGGGACTAGCATATAAGATGGGAAAGTCCAGTTAAAACATTTTAAAAAGTCAAATGATAAAAAAGTCAGCACTATAGAAAAATGTACCACTCCTGCTTATTTTTGAAGAATCTGTAATGTCATGGGAAAGGGAATCCTGAAAAGCAGCCATGGGTCTCTGCATGAACGTGGTCCAGCTCTCAGGAGCTAATGAAGGAGGTTTACGATGCAGAAGGCTTTTCCTAGAACAAAATTGCATCCAGAGGAGGAAGAACAGTGTCCTCTGGCACCTCTCTATTTGAGACAGGTGACTTAGTTGCCTAAAGGAATGACAATTTTTGTCTTAATTATCAACTAAGGCTTGAATATATGCTAGCAAGAGAGAGGTGATGCTGCAGGCAAACTAAGCTCTTTGAAGAGTATGCAGCCATGGTTGAAAATCTCTCTTACATCTTACAAAGGGGCAAATGTTACGTGGTCATCAGCTAACACCTATGGCCCACAGTGATTACAGAAGGCAATCATAAGCACTGCTCATGAGCACTCCATTTTCAGTTTTACCAACTTAGGAATCAGGTCTGCTTGCAGAAAACCCCCCACAGATATTAGTCGAGTAAGAATCTGAAGCTGGAAATTTATTAATAAAGGTAAGAAAAGATATATACATTAATTATTACTATTAGGTAAGGCAAGCCCAGTGGCTTCCCTGACTATAACGAGAACTCAGCGACACCTTTTGAATATGCAGATGCTTAAATTTAGGTAACTTTGTAACAACTTACTCTTTGTTCAAATGGGAATTTTTAGCTAAATCTGAGGGAAAGGTAGAAGATGCAGAAGTAGCTGTGCCTAAGACTGACCAGGCAGTCAGATATTTCCTTGTCTCAAACAACTCAGGTGGGGAGAGGGGGACCAGAGAGGGGTGGGGCAAGCCCTGCAGAGGCAGGGTTGCCCCCTGGGCTTCTTCTGGCAGGCAACAACCGAGTCCATGCTGGTCAACAGGTATTCGTGAAAGGAGCACATGATCGCCAAAGACCCTTGCTGCCCCACCAACACCCCCTGACCTAATTTGAGAACTCTCTAGAACACCTGACTGCGCAGAAGTGAGATGGTTGCCACCCCAGGCATGGTCTTAGACTAATAAGACTATATAAGGATGAGTGCATGTGCTTTGCCTGGTTGACCCATCACCTACAGATTTAGGCTCCACTCCAAGATGACAACGTGGGACCCAAGGGTGGTGATACCTCTCTCTCTCCTCCTCTTCTCTCTTTTCCTTTTCTCGCTCTTCTCTTTCTCCACTTCTCTACTGTAAATTCACACATAAAAGTTTTGGACAACTTGCGACAGGTCGCTCAGAAAATAGTTCCATTGCCGAGTGGCCTTTGTTCAGTTGTTAAGCTTGCCATTTTGTTAAGTTTTCCAGCTAATAAAGTTACCAGTTAGATTGTTCCTCTGAGTAATTGTCATGACCCTACCGGCCCTGCGGCTCTGCCAAGCACAGATCAGCTTTTCGTTGGTACACAAACCCTAAGGGGATCAAAAAGATTCAGCCATTTTGCAACCCACCGTGTGGGATGGGACAAGCTGAAGGAAAATCTGGATTGGCAAATTAAGATTTGCTTTGATGTCTTGTTAAACTTGACTCCATCTTTGTAAAAACATGCTTTTAGAGATGCATATTATCTTACTCTATTATCTTCTCTTATGAGACAACGGATTCTCATCCAGCATCCAATAGGGCATTCCTCATATAGAAGGATGGTGGTCTTTAGAGTAAGAGCGCTGGGACATCTTAGCATGAGCCCTTATTCCCAACACCCCATCCCTAGAAATTAAGTGTATCTCCACAGAAGCTACTTGGGTGGTTTTAAAAAGTAGTATTGCAGGAATGAGAATAAGTGTTTTCTAGTTATCAGTGATGAAGAAACACTCTGACTTGGCAAAGTAGATGTAATCATTTGTTAGGGAGTCTGTGATGACAAGCTACACTGAAAGGCACAGTTTGTTTCTCTCTTGATTTTTATTCTATTATTTTATTTTATGCAAACCACTGTGCATTTTGTATTTGATCTGCACAAGTGTAAAGGCAAGGCACAAGTTAGTGGATAGGGTTATCAACTCCTATGTGCAGTTACACTGCACAGTGGATCAAAATATTTTCCATGAAGGAATGAGGGTAAAGAGGCTGTCAGCCCTTAATCTGAATTTGGCTTTTGTCCAATATCTTATATTACCGGAATAAAATCCCCCTTCCCATCCCTAAGAACAGAAAGGCATTTGTTCACATACTAGTAGCATAATAATGAAACACAGCATCCACTCATTAAAGTAGCAATTTCTATATTTAACTACTTTTAGTTTCCGAAGTCTAGTCATTTTAAGTTCTGGAAAGACATCCAAATAATGATATCATTTGCTTCAAACAATAGAAAGTCTGGATACTATGCTATATATGGAGATTTTTTTTTAGTCTATTTATAAACCACGCCAGTTATTTGACCTGTCTAGTTTACTCACCTACGTAAATTGGCAGACTCAGGAAACTTACTTAAGAACATATTATTCTTAGGGATTGGTAAACCTTAAAAGTTGCTAAATTATACTTCAGATATGCATCCAGTATTTCTGAAACCTCACCTGCACCTATTAGGCTAAGAACAAAGCAACCTGCCAATGTAGGAAGGATTTTTGCTTTTGAACCAGGCGCAATGCAATGGCATGAGCCCTGCGCCTGGGGAAGGGACTGACAGACCCCAGCCACACAGCTGTTTGCAGGGCTGTATCGCCTGTATTTGTTCAGTGCAGTGCAATGGTGCCAGGGTTTCCCAAAATGTAAGCATAACCACCAAGATTTTATTCCAGTTTCATGTTTTCTAGAATTACCTAAAACCACTTAATTGTGTATGAACTGCATTTATAAATGGAATTAGTTAGCTAGTTTTCCTCTGAAGAACGGCTGTTTACAGCCGTAACCTGCTGACCTGGTTCTTACGCATTCAGAGATCCTGGGAGGTTGTTTTTTTCCCTTCGGAGGGGTAAGGTTGGTGACAGTTTTTAATGGCCTTTTTAAAACCTGTTGTGCCTGCAGAATCAAATGTAGCAGAGAAAGAAAGAGAGCTGAGTTGAAGTTCTTCCTGCAGAATTATTTACTAAATTGCAATTAGAAATATATACCAAGAACTGGAAGCACGGAGCTATCACCGAGAGCATGATTTGAAGGGAATGGATTTGCACAGGTTTATTGGTGATGGCACAGGTTGACTGATGCTGCTTTTATTGTACATGCTGATGGGTAAGTCTAGTCCAGTATAACACTTACAGCCCTGGCTCAGTTTTCAGAGTTGGCTGTTAGACAAATGGCTGTACTGGAAATATTAAATGTGGAAATTTGCTATGCAATTTTTCAGAATTGCTTCTTGGGACTGGACTGGTATTTCCTTAAAAGTAAAAAGAATGGATAAGAGATTTGCAAACTGGAAAAAGAACTGCATTTGATGATGGAAGTGTTTACTGCTAACTGCTTGGTCAGATGCAACGCCCACCATTTCCTTTCTATTTCAGTCAAGAAAAAGCCCATGAGAACTAGCTTTCTTACTGACCTATTTCACTTTTCAGCTTAGATTTCAAAACTTAATCTCCTCCCCGAGCCTTCTCCTCTCTGCTCTGAGTTGGTCAGTGTTGCCACCGGTAAAGCCTTGGGTAAAGCAGATTGCTATAGGGGGTACAGCAGATAAAGAAGGTGTATTAGAGGATCCGACATATCAGGACTATATGCAGACCTCTGTGGAAGTTCTGCTATTTGCCATGGGGTTAAGGCAAGTAATCTAAAATATGGAAGAAGGTGTTCAGAAAAAAGATCAATCTCTTCCTGTGGACTTAAAAACTGATAGTCAACTGTTACTGATAATCTCCTTTCTTACTCATATACTTTCGATTAGCAAAATATCTTAATATATTTTCTCATAAGAGAAAAGAAGGGACCTGCAAAATCTCCTTTTTTTTTTTTTTTATTTTGCAAATAAGATGTCCCAATGCACGTAAGAAACACCTGAAAAATTCAAACAGGAGAAGCATTATAATTTCTGCTCATAAAGCTCACATGATACCTTTCAATTCCCACTTATACCAAAAAGCTGTTTTAGTTACTTACCTACTCAGGAGACAAAATATATAGCTCAATATATTTTGTGTATTTGTATCTCTAGATGTCAAAATTTGAAACCTGGAATGGCCAAATTAAGTTCTCCTGGATACTAAAAAATAAGTAACAGCCAGCTTTGTCTTTGGATGTTTTTTCATCCTTTATACCTGCTTCTATATAAATTTCATGGTAGGGCTGGGAAGGGGTTTTTGGGGGGGGCGGTTTTCAATTTTCTTCAATATATCCAATTGACTATATAAGAATATTACCACAGCCACACTGTGAAACACTGGCTCAGGAGGAGATAATGTAGAATTTACATTTACCCAGAATAAGAAAAAAGGGCTCATCTTTCCCACATGTACCCCTGACTTGTGACTTACAACCTGCTTTAGTTCAGTTCGGCAGCTGGGCTGATTCCTGCAATGTTGCAGAACTGAGTTAACTGCGCTTTCCCAGAGTCGCACAATGAGTCACTGGTTCAGCTTGGTCTAGGACCCAAGACCTTCCTGCCTTCCAGTCCTTTTCCCTAACCAACAGACAAACACTGTCTGCACTGCTGCAATAAGTCTTGTGGCTCGGTCTCCACACACCAAAAATGCTCTTATCACAGTACAAACAACTAACATTCTGAGATTATAAACAACCGAATACCAAGCTTCGTTAAACTGACTTAAGTCATGTCCTTTGGCTTCTCTTTCACATCCTTTTTCATTATATGCTTGTCTTTTTGCAAATAGATCTGCAAAAATCTGGAAGTGTTCATGCCTTGGCAGTAAGGAGAAGAAAACAGACAAGAATAAAGTAAGGAATACACCTATAGTTCAGCGTATCAGAAATTAGATGGGCTTGACTCTTAGAAGAGGTAGAACAGACCCCACAGTGCTCATCAGTCTCAAAGGTCTTAGCAATTGGTAACTGATGCTTCATTTAGAACCTGTTTCCTATGTAAACTGTACACCCCACCTAACTCAGGGAGAATAACTCTGAATTAGAAATCCAGCAGAGGCAACCAGCAGACTGGATGTGTGTGTTTGGCTTTGCCATAAGCAGCTTTCTATGAAACTCCTCATAGGTGATGTCAGCTCAAAATGTTGATTTTGAAACAGAACACCCATAGCCTAAGAATGGATCTTAGAAATACTTTATCAGCAGTGGTGTGGAAATAACCTGGGACTGCAATGTTCATGTTAAAGGGTCATAATATTGCTCAAAAAAAATTTTTTTTTAAAAAAGAAATATCCAAGCTCTATCTCCTTCCTTGTCTCCCTGAAACTTCACAGATTGTATCTCATGCCTCTGCTTGGAACAGACCTTCAGATTAGAGACCAGTAAAGAGACTGATGATGTCTTGGGCAAGTACCACCTTAATAAGGCAGTGGTCAGGCTTCTCTAAGCTCCGAAACATAAAAACTCAGTGGCTTTTACCTGACATGAGATGAAAGACTCTGCTAAACTCCAAAGCCTGGTAGAGGAAAACAGCTCTCCGCATGTAGACTGAGGAATCAGGGCTCTAGTGAATCATTTCCACAGGTATGGCTCAACCACTGTCAAGACTGTTCTCCAGGGGCCCTTTGCTTTCCCACACAAAGCCACAGCTTCATTTTCCGGCATCAGAAGGTAACAGAAAAATCACATTTTTGTCTCGTCTTTCTTTTCCCTGATCATGGAAAGGGCAGTATCAATGTCATATTTTGTGAGCAGGATAGATCTCAAATACAGTAAGTTTCTGGAAGAACTCCGCTACATTTCCCCTCCTACCTGACCTCTCTCACCACTTACTTTTTTAAAAGGGACTCAGCGCTTGAACTGCTGAAAGCCCAGCAAAACAGCTTCATTGCTGCCTCTTCACTAGATCTTTCCTCCCGTGTTCTTTTTTTCTTGCCCCTAATAAATTATTCCAGTTGATTTTTGAAAGGCAGGTCTTCATGAAGAGGCAACAGTACTGACACATGCTGGATCAGTAGCGAGGTTTTGAGTCCTATCACACTTTGCCAGCAACAGCTGTTGTTCCCAGATGGATCTCACTGAGCAGACATTTGAGGGGCTGAGCACTGGCTGTTCAGCCCTGCAAGCTGCTTAACTAAAACCTCATTTTTCCGTCTAATGAGATGAGCAATAATCGTCAGAAAATTCCCACTCTCTGTTTAGATTGCTTGGTTTGTAATCTCTCCCCTTTTGTGTCCTGAAAGGTAAGAGGGTTTCCCTAGTTGTCAGATCCTGGAACATGTTTAACTGAATTGGAAGATGCTAAAACAACTCTTGGAGGCATTTACTCCAAACCTCATCCTCTTTATTTCCTTAGCGTGTACTTACATACACACAAGTGTAATTCATTTTCCAGCTGTGAAGTATAACAGTTTTTCTTCTGGCTCTTTTTCCTTACTTTTCTGTTTCTTCTGATGAACTGGGTTCCACTCAGGCAACTGCTTCTCAGTAGCAGGAGATCCCAGATCAGCCGCTACCTTTGTTTCTACTTCAATTTTGCTGCTGAAGTATAGTCTTTTTGCACAGTTGGACCATTTCTCTACAGCTCCCAGTTTTCATGGTGCCAACTGTTCATGCAGTCCATTCAGAATATTTATTCCGCAGTTCTTACTTCTGATAACCCAAGCATAGTATTTCAGTTTCCCCAGACTTTTTTGATTGCTGCCCATTACCTTTCTTATGCATATGTATGCTCTTTCCTTCTCTCTGTACAACACCTAGGTCAACAAATCATGTGAAGAACTTCCTAAGGTAGATTACAGTCACACTAACATTAGCCCTTATTTTACGGCATTACTATTACACAGAACACTGGTTTTAGTAGCTTAGGAGAGTGCTTCTTCCTCCAGATTTTGGAGCCTGGGTCACCACTGATACAGCTAGGCAAGATACTAAGAATATGGGCATGACAAAAACAACTCTTGAAGACCTTGATATGGTGATAATAAAGCCCTCTTATGGAGTTTCCTTATCCCAGGGTATCTATAGTAAAGGGTAAGGGTATCTATAGTAACAAATTTCTCAGAAGTTCTTGTGACTTTCTGATGCCCTGTTTCTTCTTACTCATCCCCCCAAATTATCTCCCAGTGCAAATAGCCAGTAGGTGTGGACTCAGCTGTCCCACTAAATCCAACTGTATCCCTTAATCATGGAAACCGAGTCTCTTGTTGCATACTGGAGAACTTCATCACCATCATAAGTGTGATGTTCTTGGCTGTGAATTCCTGCTACTATGTGAGCTAGGATCCCATGGTAAATGAGACATTTTTTTTTTGCTTCTGCTGTTTTTTATTTTTAGGTAACTAAGAAAACATCAGTTGTTGTGTTTTCCTCATTAAGCCACAGCAATAACATAAAAATCATGTAAAAAGCTACTCTTAAAACCTTACAATAGCAGAAACCCTCATCCTCCACACAGTTTTACGTATTTGACTCCTGTAGACCCAAACCCAAGTATGCCAGCCTTTGTACAAAACCACAACAAATGTGACCATTACCCCATGGTGGTAATAGTCTAACTCTCTCCTGTCGTCCTTTTCTAGCAACAGGGGACCTAGCTGAAACATGCCTTACGTGACTGAAGACAACTGTTTATGCCAGATGCTTAAAAGAGCAATAGGATGCATTACACAAATGATTGTTGGGTCTTGTATTTTGACTAAAAATACAAGTTACTAGCCACCTCTGTTTCCTATCTTACCTTTTTTTTAACAATTCTGTGCTTTCAGAGGGAGAACAGTACAGTGCTGAGATGCTTTGCTGTGTCTGTTTTTCTAGGAGTAGCTGGCACAGCTGGCAAAAGGGAGGTTAACTTACTTCTCGCTTCCCCCCCGCCACCCCCCACCCCAGGAAGGCACTAGGAAAAAAGGAATTGTTCTTCTGAATTGCACATCCGTCCCGTCTCCTCCTGGGAAGAGACAGCTGCTTCTTATCTTGGCTGTTTTACATCACTGAAATGTGAACGGAGAATTTGAAGGAAGGAAATCGGAGAAAAGACAGAGACACCTCTATGTTTCAGAGCATTGGAGGGAGCTGCTGCCTACGTACCAGAAGCAGGGTGGGGTGGTTGGTGGTGGTGGGGACAAGAATGCTGTAAGTAATGATGAGCTAGAAAACCTCCACAGACAGAAAAATACAACTTTTTGGTGAAAAGGAGATCTTTGATCTGCTATCTGCTCTTTACACTTTCAAAAAAGACATTTAAACAAATACCTGTATATTATTTCAGCCTGCATACTTCTTGTCAATAGAGATTGACCTCTGAGATCCCAAAGAAAAGATGTGGCTGCCTATGCTATTCATGCCTCAAAGATAAAAAGGAAAGAAAAACATCCTTTTTGCACTATTCTAGGACACACTGCCCCTGGAAATAGGGACTTATGGCTAAATCTAGTACAAATATTGTCATTTGGTAATACTTCAACAAATGACAGCAGGGTTAATTTAGCCTTCCCGGTGGAGATCAGAAATGAACACATGGGTTCTCTGAGAAGACACAAAGAAATTTTAATTACCCCATTTAGGAGAAGCTCTGTTTAAAGGACACGGACTTGAAATATGTGAGTGGCAAACTTCAAAAGATCTGGAGTTAAAGATAAACATCCAAAACTGAGAGTACTTATCTGAAACCTATCTCGACTATTTGATGTTCTGCAAAATGGTACCAGAAGTCCTGTAGCAGCAGGCCTTCTGCAGTCATTTCAGAACTTCCTTTCAGGCTAGAAACTTGATCTGTTCGGTGACAATTCCTCACCTCTGGACCTTGCGTAACACGTGGCATGAAAACATGAAAATCAGTAACTTAAGAAATTCCTGTCATGGAAGTGCTAACCAGGCATTTCGGAACTCGAAACTCTTTAAGCAGCGGTAGGAGCTTGGACAGACCCAGCCAGTTTCTCCCGTGAAAGCAGATGGCCTGAAGAGCAGCCCTTTCCCAAGAACTCCCGTGAACAACGAGTCTTCTCCACAGCCTTGAGAAGGAACATCATCTGTTGGCATCCGCTAGCGAGGGAAGGGAACAACGGAGCAGGCTTTATCAGGCTTAACCAAACATTTATTTTCTAGCATTTTGTGGCTTTGTGTTAAAAACTACCAAGTTAAAAAGCGTAGAAAATGGTGCACACAAACTCGTTTGCAAAAAGTTGGGCAACTTCCCTGGGGTAAACAGTGGTCTTAATAAACTGCTTTGATCCTGAGAAATGGAAAAATGCGTCTGTATGGGGAAAAAAGATTCCAAACAGATTATTTCTTTTCTTTTCTTTTTTTTTTTTGGCCTTTAGGAAAGAAAGACGACTTAATTCAGTAAGCCTGTTCTGCGTGGCTGGGGCTCTGAGTGGATCCCTGCACCGCTGCACTTTCTGTAAAGGACCAGGAGCACCACTGGGCTGGCTGCGTGGTGGCTGGAGAGACCAGAGAAGGGAGTAGTCAGGAAGCCGGCTGCCGGCGCACCGGTCACAGCTAGCGACAGCACCAGCGACTAATGGCAAAACCAGGAAAGCAGAGCTCAGCCTGGCAGAACACGTGTGGGGATTAGGGCCGGAGCGGGTTTGGCTGCAGACGCTGCCCACCCCCTGCGAGACCTGGGCACCCCTCTCCTGTGGGGTGGGGGGGGCAGGGGGAAATGGCAAGCCACCGCAGCGGCCGTCACCCCCAGCTCCCAGAGGACGGTTTGATGCTGCGGACATACTCCGTGATGGCAGTTTTGTCTCCTGCTGTGGATTACTTAGGTTTTCCAAAATGACGTATGATTAATTGGGAGGTAGAAAGAACAGGGAAGTGTAAAGATTTATT
Organism: Gorsachius magnificus; assembly: GCA_034008185.1. Lineage (NCBI taxonomy): Eukaryota > Metazoa > Chordata > Aves > Pelecaniformes > Ardeidae > Gorsachius > Gorsachius magnificus. Next base: position 65,513,030 of record CM067081.1, on the reverse strand, counting down.
TATTTAGGTCCTTTCGTTTGATTCATTGTTCCTGCGGAGGGAAGTACTGCTCAATAAGAGACCATAATTTAGATTGCCAGATTTCTGGGTGGAGGCTCAAACTGGTGCAGTTTGTTTGGCTCTGCAGGGTGGTTTTATTAATTTTTTTTTTTTTGGCAAGAAGAGCTAAAATTGATTCTGACCTCTGCTGCTTCTTGCCAGAGAGGTTTCTCTCATGCTGAATTCCTTGTTGGGTTAGACATCAGTCTACCTGAATGATGTGGGCAGACACAGACCTCTAACGAAGCAGTGCATACAAGGAGGTATCAAATCTAGAAGCATAGCTCTCTTGTACATAGATGGATGCGTCAAAGTGTAATTTATCACTTGGATAGCTCAGCCAGGAAATGCTGCTATTGCAAGCACACTGTCAAATTACACTTCTGTCAGAGGAGCACCTCTGTGCAAAAAATACAAATTGGGAACAGCACAGGCTTTGCTTTTCTGGCTTTATCTATAATAGAAGCTTTTGTCAGCAAAACGTATATATGTGATCCACAGGTGGCTGGATTGCAGACCTGGCTAAAGGTTGCTTAAACAGACCCTTACGCTTCGCTAGGTGACTAGAAGGATGCAGCTGAGATGGCATAATGCAATGCTGTCCATTACTTCAAAATAATAAGCTTACTTGTAAGTATTAAATGCCATCATAATATTATTCAAGTACATGCTTAGATATGAGGTTTTGGTTTTGAGAGAGATCACATGACCTATGTTAATTTATTCTCCATATTAATTCTGATATGTTGCTTTTTAAAAAATCATTTATTCGTTTTCCTTTTTGGAAAGAAACTCCAGTGAAAACTGAAATTCCAGAGGAATTTATTCTTTTTGGAGAGCTAGCTGTGAAAACATGCAGGATGTTCTGCTTTCCCATAATAAAACTTCCTTGGCCTCTAACACCAGAACTATCCGTTCTTCCAACTGCAGAACACACTAATAAAATACTTATCATCTAGGAAAGACGTTGGCAGTGTTTTTCATACCATCTACATTCTGACTCCGGGACTTCTCAAGAGCTGAGCGAGGGTGCTGCTTGGACGGCTTTCAAAAACTGGGTGAAGAGTGCTTGACATGCCACGGGATGTGAGAATTCTGTGAGCCGAACAGTCACTGACCCCCACCATCCCAGTGCACCTTGCCCCGCGTCTGCAGCCTGGACAGCACCTTCCAGATTTGATAAAGGCATCCTCCTTGCCCATATTTCTACAGCAGCTCCAGAAGCATTAATGATTTCTAACTTGCAGCACTGAAACTGTGTTAGTATATTGGTCACTTTGTTTCATCCTGAAGAAGCTCTGTTTCCATAACATAGTACCTGTGGCACGTGTTTGGTGGAGAGGTTCAGTCCCAGAGCTCAGGACGTGCACTTTGCATTTGCTCGCTGCAGGGCAGATGTCCATCCTACCTAAATAACTCTTCTCTACAAACCGTACCACCTGAGGAACTGATCAAGATCAGTGCTACCCAACATTTTCATTATGCTGGTTTTTAACAGCACATTACACTTCTTCTAGTAATTCTTAAGCTGAAAGTTCAATATGGTGCCTAAAAATGCATTTCTATGCTTTTGCTACTGTTTTTTTTTTGTAATTCTTGGGCTCAAAAATAACAAACATTAATTGTGTGTGGTAGGAGACAGCAACGATAGTATCAAAACACATAAAAGCCTTTAATCAGTCAAGCAAAGCTGGGAAAGATTATTTATACCACTGTTGATTTTTTTTATTTTTTTTTTAATGTATGTATGTCAAAAATGTAAACTTGACTACAAAGAAGGTTTTTCCCAACTTTGACTGCATGTTTTAGCTCTATACAGTCAGGTCAGAAAAAGTGACATTAATGCAACATACTTTCTATATAAATACAAAGCGTAGAAAACTTCATTATCAAAATGATAAGATCACTTGAGTTATTCATTTCTTCTTTCTGAGCAGGAAAAAAAAACATTTTTCAGATGTTTTCCCATGAATTTTATGAAACATGGCTTCCTTTCTTTTAGATTAAAAGTAGCACACACCTTCAGGAAAACAGTGCTAACAGAAAGGTCAGGCAACTTTCTTTTCCTTGCCTCCGTATAGACTCAAGGTGCCCGTGCTCTGAGACACCTCCGCCGCAGGGAGGCTTGCTCAGCCCCGCTTTGCTGGGGCGATCAGATAAGGCTTTGAGTTGGATTGACAGGACTGCAGGCCACGAAGACCAGTGAGGCTGTTCCAGCTGCCTGCCAAGTACAGCTGGAGCCTGCAGACATAGCTGCTGCAGCGCAGCCTTCTCCTGCAGCAGGGCGCTAGTCAAAAGCAGAGGAGCATCAATGGAACACGAAAGGTGGTTTTGGTATCACTTTGCTATGGGATCTCATTGATGCTATAGCCTCTCCATGGCGGACTTCTGTCTTGTTTGACTAAAATCCTCTCCTGCACTGAAGTTTTTTTTTCTCTGGGCATTCAATTGCTCCCTTTCTTTAGGACACGGCATGAGGAAAACAGGAGGTACCACAAGCAGGTGGAGCAGGTTCCTGGCTAGCAATGCAGAAACCAAGAACATTCTTCACTTGCTTGCTCATTTGCAAAAGAGTGAATACTGGCTGAGAGCTCCCAAGCCTCTGTTATCTCTGTGACTGATCCTTGGTGAACAGCTGGCAGCAAAAGGAACTTTCCAGGGTGGCTGAGTATCAAATAAAAGTGGGTTGCCTGGACGAGAGAACAGCACCATTACTGCTTCTCTTGTTATGACAAAACGAGTTAGCATATTCATCATTCTTTTCTTGATAAATGTAAGCAGACACCAAGGGTATGTAGGGACACAACATCATTTTCTTCCATTTCTCAAAAATAGCAAAGCTAAATATCTTCTCTGTAAGTGCAGCATATTCTAAAATTAGAAAAAGAAAGACTGCAGAAAGGTTTCTGGGACGTAGTTTTCTAATTAAATAATGGGAAGAATGGTTCCCTCCATCCTGACTGCTCTCCTACATGTCTAACTGTCAGCAGGTAGATGGAAAGAGAGTTGTAGTTAAGAAACAGGGAGCTGAGTTACATCCAAGTCAAACAAAAAGAAAGAGGAGCTACTGAACCGAAAGAAACTGAACTTCAGTGTTAAATAAATAATGCATAGGGGGGTTCCCAGACTTGCTTGAATGATGGCAGCAACTCTTGCCTTCACAGGTGGGTGTATCTATTCTTTGAATTCATAAACTAATTTGAATTCACAGATTTGAACCTGCACAATCACTTTTCCATCCTCCTGTTACATACACTCACTCCCGAAACACCCTAGCTCCAGCATCCTCAGCCGGAGCTGCAGAGATCCTATGGGCTTCTTTGCAGTATGTCCGTGCTAGAGGGCAGCTGTAGAAAGGGGTACTTCTGATTTTGCCTACATGTAGATGGCGACTTGAGTGAGCAGAGCTGGAAGCTGCCATCTCTGGCCAGCACATGCGTACCACTTTCAAACAGTCTGCCTATACACCTATTCGTAAAACAAACAGTCTGGGAATCACACAGGAGGCTGCAGTAGAAAGAAAATGGAAGTTATGCCCCTTTGGACTGAAAAACAACAGGGACAAGCATTTGACTCCTTAACGGAGCCCAAGCCATGAAGCAGAGTTGAAACCAGCCCTTTTGAAGGTTGAACAGAGGTGGCATTAGAGAATTGGAGTCTCCTCACTTGTGTTAGCCCATGAAAAATGTTCATCACTGCTAGTCCTGAGACCTGTGGATGGGAAGGCCACAAGAACAGAGCAGGTCGTGTAGAATATTCATGTTACATAGCTGCGTAAAGAGGTAGCTGTAATGGCAGGACTGCGTTGGGAGAGAGAAATGTCACGACTTGGAGAAAGGAGAATTAGGAAGCCTAAAATCTCAAAGGAACACATTCAGAATGAAGAAATATCATTTGACTGCTACCCTGAATTTTCTGACTGCACTAAAAAGGAGTCACATAAACTAACGCCTGCGTTGCCACTTTTGCTTAAGCAGAGGTATGCAAAGTAGCTTTAAACTTATCTCTTATCTCTATGCTTGCTGTATAAGGAATTTTCCAGAGGAATTTGTCTAGCAGATGTTTTTAACTAGAGTTGGTTAAAAGTGTGATGAAGCCCCAGCAGGGAAAATAAATAACAGTGTTGTGACACTAGGAACCCAGTTGCGTTGTTAGTGATGAAGATAACTGCCTGCCCTGAGCAGGAACGCTCTGGTGGTCTCAGCAAAATCTAAGATGGAGAAAAACAAGTTGGACCCAGTGGTCGGGGAAGCACAAGTATTGCTTCATATACCTTCAGATTACAACAAGCTCTGATCAGTCAGTCTGATTCAGCAGTCTTCAGTATCAGATTTTAGGTGTGCTTGCTGGAAAATAAAACATCTGGAAAAAGAAATTGCCTCTCGCCCAACTGGAAACTAAGAATGAAAGGCTGGGGTCCTTGGACTTTTAGGATGGAGAACATTTATTTGACAGAGGAGTTCTTCTTAATTAAACTACTGAAGATACTCACAGGGGACACAGAGGGGCAGGGAAGGAGAAGGAATTGGGCTCTCTGCACATTTCATGCTACCCGTGCAGCTTGTTTCTTCCAGGCTGAGCAAGGAAAATGCCTGGAGGAAGAAATGGGGAGGAAATTCTACAGGGAATTTTGAAAATATTTCCTTCCCTCATTTTTCTCACAGAAGAAGGTGATCTGAACTCTTAAAGATAAAATAAATGCTCCATGAAGCCTCACATGAATCAACTTCTTCTCAAAAAAGAGTGCTCTTCTACATGCAACACTCTTAAAAAAGTTCCTATGGAACAATTTAATATAATTAGTTCCATCCAATCTGCAGAACTCCACCACTGATGTGCTGCTTTTGCAATACCAGAAGCAAAATTGAGCATGACTGAACTCTTTTCCTGCAATGTCATGTTGCTATACAAACAGCAACTGGCTTCAGGCTACAATGTCGTGCTGCCCTTTGAGCCCAGGTTAGCCTGCGTGGGGTGGCTGCACTCTCGGGCCTCTTTGGCGAGGCAATGAATGGCCGCTGTGGGTGGTAGATTCCCACAGTGCTAATGGTCACAGAAAAAAATGAAGCAAGACAGAGGGCAGGGGAGGAGGAAAAAGAAAGTAGGACCAAGAAGTGGAAATCTATTATATGTCCACAAAGCTCAAAGGGAAAGAATAAACAAAGCACTATTATTCCTTCTGTTTCTGCTTTTTTTTTATAATTCATTTTCTCAGTGGTTTGGTTTTTTTTTATTAGATTTCTTTCACCTTCCTGTCTCCTGATCTTTCTTTAGCAAAAAAAATACCATGTTGAGATGCACTCGGGCTTAAAAATGATTAAAAGAACCACACTGTACTTATCCTCCCAAGTGTCCCTTCGTGGGGAGGCACTTCCCTGCCTCCCCGCTGGCTGCGGACCGGGCTGCTGGGCCAGGTAGCAGAGGTACGGCACGGCACGCTGCACTTCAGTGGGCGCCACGCTCCCTCCTCCACTTGACCCCGGATCACCGCAGAGCGTGGAACAGGGGCGTCATATGTCTTTCGGGGAACCCCCAGCTCCCTGTCCCCTGGCACCGGGCGAGGGCTGAGCCAACACCGCCTCAGGAGAGGCCACCACAGACGCCGATAGCTGCTGACAGCCGGCAGCAGCTTCCCCCGGTGGGCAGCTCGCCCCAGAGATGCATTTGAGAAGGCCGAAGATGTTTCTCGTTACCGGCGTGAGATGGCAATGCAACACAGCTAAGCTGTGCCCTGCAGGTTCATTATAAACAAAAGCCTCGCAATGATAAATAAAAGCGCCTGGGAATTTAATGTGCTTGGAGGCAAAGACCTGAGTCCACGTTAACATGCACAAGCCAGCAGTGTTTTCTAAATGACAAGTGGCTATGGATTGCCTGTAAGACCAGGTGTGCTGCTGAGACACCTCAGAAGGGCCTGTTTGACACTCACTGCTGCCTGTGCAACCAGGGAGGAGACCTGGACACCTCCAGAGGACGACTGGGTCCAGCCACTGTGCCCCTCTAGACAGGCACCACGCAACAGGCTCGGCTGTGCCCGGCAGGTACCTCCTCCCCGGCAGTCAGCCCAGACCTACTGCGGAGCCTTTCCATGGCTATCCCTGGGTGAGGGGAAGCCATGCCATTTAAAAACCTGACTTTGCTGAAGCATCTCCTGTTGAACGTTTACCCTTGGCAGTACGTTGACCATTATGGAGGGGAAAACCTTGTATTAATGAGTTTATGAGGTCAACAATTTACATCAAGCAAGACAAGGTTTTCTGCTGCAGAGCATCTTTTGTTCACTTTTCCTGGCGATGTGGAGAAATTCTTGGATTAGCAGCAAGCAAAAGGAGCGAGGGATGTCTGTGCTATACATTCAGAAGTATGAAAAGAAATGCAAGGATTAGAAAAGTATGCCTGATACCATTTCAATTTATTTGAGACACTTCATTTTGCTGTCATAAGTGTGGAATTAGTTTCTATCACGGAGTTTCCAGGAGATCCTATTATTATAGCATAACCATTAAATCTACAGTAATTGATGGAAGGCTTCCTTCTGTTTCTTGGGATACCTCCCAGGAGAACCTGGCACTGACTCAGTAAATACTTATTTTTGGTAGTATAACCTTCTTTCCAGAAAATGTGTGACCTATGGCTATTTTTGCAAAAGAAGAAATTTGGATTTATGTATCTGCATGGTATTCTTTAATAGGCTGAAAAAAATTACTTTCCCTAAAAGGAAACTTTAAAAGACACTGAATTTTGTGAGTTATTAGGGTATAATTAAAAAAGGGACCATTTTCCACGCAGGATGAATGACATATATTAGGTGAGTGAGTACAGATAGGGAAAACTTACAGTTTGATTAACCCACTAACTTTGTCCCAAGCAAGATAACCTTTCAGAAAATACCTTCTCTATAGAGAAAGTAGGGCCTCAGCCAAAAGGTGGACACTTCCAAAGAAGCAAGTACTTGGTTGCATAATATTCTTTTAAGGCGGAGGTCATCAAAGAAACTCTGGATTTTGAACACTGTAAACTCAAAAGAGGGAACAGCCCCCAAGCCAGTTTTATTCAGAGAGATGAACTTTACAATATCATACTTTCCAATGAATGGCAATGGTAATTTCATCCCTTCAGCCCAAGAACAGCTGTGCTTTCTAAGTACACTATCTTTGTTTCTTTGCGTTATTTTATCATCGCAAACATCCCAGTTAAGTAACATAGAATCTCCTCTTCTATTCCCATTGTCATCTTTTATAAACTTAATTGAAAAGTCTAACTGGAGAGAATTGTTTATAAACAATTGTAAACAATTCTCTTCTTCAATGGGATGACCTCTTTTCCTAGGAATCGAGTATTGCAGTTTGAGTTGCTCTCTTCACCCTGTGAAGCTTGTATTAGGAAACAACAAAGTAAACAATAGAAAGAAAAGAGAAAAACCCAGCAAGCTCTAGACCAGCTTAACTTAAAGAACTTAACATAATCTTAAAGAAGTTACTTGAAATAGTGTGGTAGCTTTTTCGATTAGCCTTTGTTCCAGCAGAGCTACCGCCTCCCTTTGCGGTGGTACTTTAGGGCTGCCCTGCGCTGGATGGAAGGATCTGCTGCTACCGGTGTAGAAGGTATGTACACAGGAGTCTCTGTATTACCCCAAAAAGGGAAAAAAAACCCCTTTTATTTGTGAATGGGGATTAAATTCAGACTTCCCATCATCGCAAATTTGACAATGGCCATCACGGCTAGCTGAACTGGATTTAGATTTAAGATTTAGGATTTTGCCACTGCGTAGAGTAAAATTGCATTGACTGATGATATTTTAACCTTACAAACATCACGTTATACTTCCCACAGTAACAGCGTCTTGGCTCTACTCCACATGCCAAATAAGACAATGAAGTTAACAACATCAGGGTAACGTTATGTTTGTGGAAATAGACCAACTGATAAATGATACATATCTGAATTTCCTCATTTCCTTCCACAGAAGAATTTATTATTAAATGTAAAATCACAAGGGACCTAAGTGAAAATAAGTAGGATTGTTGGTTAAATAATTTTAAATCACCATGACTATCTTATGAGAAAGAAAAGACAAGAGAATTAACTGGAATTCATTATACTGTAAGGAGTAGGCATGCCAGTCTCAAGTTACTATTTTCAGCTTAGTACACATAATAGGACAAGAAGGCAAAGGTAGAAATTAAAGAAAAACAAATTCCAGCCGTCAGGAAGCATTTTTCACATGAGAATCATAAATGTTGGAACGCTCTATCAAGTAAGGTTAATGAGGGTAACAGCTAGCAGCCAAGGAACATAAAATTAGATGGCATCATGGGTCGATTACAAAAAAGGAAGCAATTTTGTAATTATCCTGAAGGCAAGAATGCTTCTGATGCTCTTTGCATACCGACATATGTACAGGGCCATATTTGCCTTTCAGTTACATCTGAAAATCCAATTACCATCACTAGGAGAATTACATAGCATCAGTGACAGGGTAACCTGGTCCATGGGTTTTATGGAAGGTATGTAAGAAATGAGAAAGGGAGAGTTATTTTTCCTTAATTGGCTGTGATTTAAAAACTAGGTTAATTTTTCTGATTTGCTGTTCTTTGCAGATTTCTTGTATTCACTTACACTTTTATACAATTAAATAATACCTAAGAACTATGAGAAAATGTATTCTTGAAACTGTTCTCACGGACTAACAAAGATTAACAATTTGACTGCATGATTCTCTGACTTGATGCTGCCTGACATTCTCATTATGAATCACATAGGAAATTACTATCCAACAAAATCAACACAATATATCTTAAATTGGTTTAAAATGGATATTTTGCTAAGTGTCTGTTGCGGTTTAACCCTGGCCCCAGCCCGGCTAGCTCAATTGGTAGAGCATGAGACTCTTAATCTCAGAGTCACGGGTTGGGTGCCAATAAGGACTGTCGTGATTTAACCCCAGCCAGCAATTAAGCACCATGCAGCTGCTTGCTCATTCCCCCCACAATGGGATGGGGGAGAGAATTGGAAAAGTAAAAGTGAGAAAGCTCATGGGTTGAGATAAAGACAGTTTAACAGGGAAAGCAAAAGCCATGCACGCTAGCAAAGCAAACCAAGCAATTCATTCACTGCTTCCCACCGGCAGGCAGGTGTTCAGCCATCTCCAGGAAAGCAGGGCTCCATCACATTAACGGTGACTTGGGAAGACAAACGTCATCGCTCCAAACGTCTCCCCTGTCCTTCTTCTTCCCCCAGTTTATAGACTGAGCATGACCTCATATGGTCTGGAATACCCCTTTGGCCAGTTGGGGTCAGCTGTCCTGGCTGTGTCCCCTCCCAGCTTCTTGTGCACCTGGCAGAGCAGGGGAAGCTGAAAAGCCCTTGACTGGTGTAAGTACTACTTAGCAACAACTAAAACATCAGTGTGTTATCAACATTCTTCTCATACTAAATCCAAAACACAGCAGTGTGCCAGCTACTAGGAAGAAAATTAACTCTGTCCCAGCTGAAACCAGGACAGTGTGAGATGAAATTTCAGTTAAAGAGATGTGGGGTTTTGGTGACACCCCATAATGATTGATTCTTCACCCAGTGCTATTTAGCAGTTGTATGAGTTACACAGAAGAAAGTGTCTAGATTAAATGCTAAAATGGGAGCAAAGAAAATACATTTTAGCACTGCCCATTGTAAATTCTTATCCATAAACAAAGAAACTTGGGGCACACAGAGTAAGAGGGACACTTTTGGAGGTATCTGTTTCTCTGACAAGAGGCATAACAGGGTCTTGATAATCCAGCAGTTCAACATGAAGTCCCAGTACCACACTTCAGTGAAAAGAGATAATACAACATTTGGCCATATGAACTGAGCAGTACCAAATAGAAATAAGGAGGTTATGCAATTTTCTTAGTTAAGATTAATGGAATGCTTGGTCCAGTTGTGACTCACGATTTCAAGTATGAATGGAAGCGGACTTGGAGAAAAGTCATAGGGAAAGGGCAAAGACTTGAAAAAAGGCTTCTTTAGTGGCAAATTGCAGGAGGCTAATCTATGTAGCTTTGTAAGAAGAATGTGAAAATAGGGGTTTAAAACAATTGTTTCACCAGATACCGCTGTCATCAGCAATGGTGGCAGACATCATGGACATGCCATTTTCTCAGCCCTATGCCGGCCTTGTAATGCTCCAAAATGGGTTAAATGCTACAAGCCACATCTATCTATCTATCTATGTGCGTGCATACATATATAATGAAACTAGTAATGCTGACCTCTTTCATCTACCTTGCAAAGGTAAAACAAAAGCTCAGTGACAGATTTTAAAGCTAGATGGAAGTGGTCTAACATCTGTGTTTATTGTAAGAGTCATCAACTACTGGAACAACTTAGCAAAGGCTGTGATAGACTCTCAGACATCGGAAAAACAAAAAATATAGATGGGACGTTTCTCTAAAACTGGCACTGTAATTCAAACACAAAATCAGGAAATTCTCACAGCCTACGTTATAAATAGTAGTCTTGCTTTATACATTCCAAGTTTTCTTTACACCAATACGCCACATGAACCAAGTGTACTCTATCAAACTGAGTCTGTATTCTCAATGGATGGTACGCAACGATCGCAGATGAGAGATAAAAGACCTAACAGTTTAGTGCTGTATGTCTTACATAAGAAAGTGTAATGTGGTGGAGTGTCATAGGACTGAAATGAGTAAAATTCCCTGCTGGCTGCTCACATGATCATTAATTAAATCAAACCACAGACATAACCTCACTGGTTCATAACAAATGTAGGAGAGAAATCTGGGGACATATTCTGACTCACTCTTCCAGGACCCTATTCTGAACTTCTACTTCCTAGAAATTAAAAATTGAACCTGCTTATAGTAAAACATCTCAGCTCAGACGGAGAGGTATGTCATACAACTACAAAGCCAGGAAAGCCAAAAGATGTATGTAATGTTAAGTCACTCATTATTACCTGAGGGAGGCTCAGAAAGCAGAACTTCAGTAACGATTAACATGAAACCCCACTGTCAGCACACAGCAGGCAGCATTTCTATTAATTGTTACCCTGAACATTAAATCCAGTCAATCCTATTGTGTTCTGTTGCATCTCCCAGCAACCAACAGAAAAGGTTGAATGCTTACGGCCTGATCCAAAGTGTGCTCAAATCCATTGATTTAAAGGGAGTTTCTACAAATACGCTGCAATCTCACTTTAAAAACTGACTGAAAACATTAGACCATTTGATAGCTCCAACTTAAATTAGAACTTTCTGTTGAAGACAACATGCTGTTCTGCTTAAAAGCTGGTGGCACGAAATGGCTCTCACAACACTGCAGTTAATCATTACAAAACAGTTAAGCCAGGAAAGTATTGTGTTCTTCAGCCTTAGTTATTTAGACTCAAAGCAACTGGTCACATGTCCTTAATAATTAGACAGAATCCATGCGATAATATACCAAGAGCCCACACCGCTAAGTCCTTACAAAGCATGCTGAATATACTCTTTGGAAACATGTGACCTTTTGGGGCATGTCTAATGCAGCAATACAGCACAGAGTTTCAAATGACCCACCTTGGGTCCTATATCTGGCCTGCATAGCATGGGTTGCAGCGTATTTGTAAAACCTGCTAGAGGAATTCATTAGGAAAGCTATAGCTGCAGAAAGACAGGGCTTACTGAAAGCAACTTTTATTGTGGCAAGGGAGCCAGCTCAGTAACCTGTAGTGATGGAAATCAGCAGGCAGTAGCATGCTACTGTGAGAATGGAAGGATATAACATTTCTTTCCCTGTTATTTTCAAAGTTGAGAGGTGTTACAGATAATGTAATGCAATTGTGGCATGGGTGCGTATACTGAATGTTAAAGAGGGGAAAACGATTAACAGCTTGCTTGTACACCAACAAGGGGAATGAGAGAAGGAGTTCCTTCTGCTCCATGTGCTTGGCCAGGCAATAAGCACCTACTGCATCACGTAGACAGGGGCATGGCTCACCTGCACCATGGCTGCAGGAAGACCAACACCATGGGGAGAGACAGGCAGCAAGTCCTGACTTGCTCATGCTCCCTGGTTAGTCAACTACAGCTCTTATGTTGGGGTTGTTTTAAGACAGTCCTTATGGCTCTGCTGTTGCAGAGGCCGACAGACAGTTTGACACTTGTGCTTGAAGGAGCTGTGTGGGTCTACGGTGGCCAGCATTTCCAGGTCTCCCACAGGCTCGGTCGTGAGCTCTGTCCTGCAGCTGGACCCTTTAGGGAGCTGCTCTCCGCTTCTGCTTGTGAGATGCTGGAGCTTCCACTTTCCTCAGATCTCCAAGTTCTCTGGTATTTGTCTTGCTGCTTTTGGACATGCAGAGATTTCGGGAACAGATCATCAGATCAGGTCAGAAGTCTTTCCTGCTTGTGCTCTGGAGCACAGCCACGTGGCTCATTTGAAAGATGCAAGGGACAGCTGACGTTACTAACTGGGCTCTCTGCAAAGGCTACCAAGACTATCTAAACTTACATTCAGTTCTGAAGTGACAGAAAAAGGGAAATTTCCTCAAGCTATGGCAAAACTGAGTTGGTCTTTCATCCAAAAAAGAAAGAAAAAAGGAAGCAACAACCTTGCGCTTTTATTTAATTCACCATTTTCCCATGTCCTTTTGTAGGAAAGCAGTATTCCCTTACGACAGTAGGCAAACTTGGAAGTAGGAAGATAGAGTAGAAATTCTGAGATTGAACAGCAAGATTTCTGCAGCTGAAACAACTTCAGGGCAATCAGACCACAAAAAGACAACAGAATGCTCCTGGGCCTCTAGGGGTCCCTTCCAACCCAAAACATTCTATGATTCTATGATTCTCAGCTACTGAGGAATAAGACTTTCCTCAAAGAAAAAGAGTAAATTTCTGTTTACAGAAAAGCTGCAAACAGTGGGGGATCTTGAGATGAGAGTTGAATAGTCTTAGGGGGGGTCCCTGCCCCTCTTTAAATAAAAAAAACCCCTGTTTCTTCTGCCTGTACAGAAATGGGTTTGGGGAGATGACATTTCTGCATAGATGAATGGATTACCGTGGGGTTGCCCATTATCTGCATGCAGCACTGTAATCTCTGTCTGCAGGGTAAATAGTGAAACTACTTGGCGTCTGCATGTTCATATCCCTTTATCTCCTGAGAGGGACGAGCTTTAATCTCCCCAAATTAACTGTGCTATCCTATGAAGTTATGTGTGCTTGTCTTAATGGAACATTTTTTTAAAAGCCTAGAGGAAGATTAATAGCCTCAAGGCTAAGAGTACATGGCCGGGGCGGATCTCAGTCTACCTCTCATTCGTAACAAATGATGGCTGTGCTTCAGTTCCCCTCTCCTTGTTTACACATGTTATTGGCTTTATGGAAGACAGTGAATGATACATGACTAACATGGGAATCACATTAAACAAAAATGAAATACCTTGAAGAAGAAGTAAAAATTACATCATTCCTAATTTGAGATGGTATACTTCCAATGAAGCAGCTGACAGGCCTGGAGTCCGCCTCATGGAAACTAGATTCTATACACAAAGAGCTCCCAACATGCCAGTACGATGTTTCTGACTGCCTGTGATTTGGCCATAGTAACTGCTGGATGTTTTTCCTTGGGGGAAAAAAAAACAACAGACCAGTTGGTTCAAAGCATGAAGCCCTGCATACCTATTAGGCAGCGCAGGATCATGCAAGCATATTGCTGTAGGGCTCGCGGGGATTCCTTACTCAGACACATTCAAGACTACAGTCCCAGTCTTCAAGGTGATTTATGATCCAGCCTCAAGCCACCTTACTAATCACCCATCTACTCAATGGTGACCCTACTGTGTCCCTCAGGGACAATACAAACCTCAAGGAAGAGATTAGAGTTGTGAAAGCAGAGGTAACATTTTCTTGAAGTTCTATAACATCTTAAACTACAGAACATATCTTATCAAGAATGGCTGCTATCTTATTCCCTTGAAGGCACAAACAGGATTATTATGAATGAGTAACAACATAGAGAGTTTGAAGTTTCCCCTCTTACATAGAAAAATAATCTATCAGATCAGTATTGGTCAGCGCATGCATTGGATGGACGGTATAAGATGTTTGGATCTCAATTTGATGGCATAAACTTATAAAAGGAAACCAATGTTAAAGAGAAATATATTTTTTCCAGATTGTCTCCCAGTCCATTGGCCGTATAAGTTTACTTAAATAATCATTCCTTGGAAGGGATTCAGGTATAGATAGTTTGATGTGTGGAAAGACTACCATATTTCACTCTCTTTGAGTCTAATTAAGTCTATTTACTCATAGGAAATGGGTACTGATCCCTTTAGTCCCTGGGTCACTGAAAGAATAGAGTCCCAAGAAGTCCTCTTCTTATTCTCTAAGCCTGGGGCAAAAGCTAAGCAGACTATCTTACAGAAGACTTTTTTTTTTTTTTTTTTTAAAGGCAGTATTAACAGTGTCACAGGTAAGGCAGCAAGGCTGTGATCCGCCAAATAAATCAGACCTGTTGCCATAGAATCATAGAATCATTTGGTTGGAAAAGACCTTTAAGGTCATGGACCCCAACCATACCTGTCCACTACTAAACCATGTCCCTAAGCACCTCATCCACCCGTCTTTTAAATACCCCCAGGGATGGCGATTCGACCACTTCCCTGGGTAGTCTGTTCCAGTGCCTGATAACCCTTTCAGGGAAGAAATTTTTCCTCATGCCCAACCTAAACCTCCCCTGGTGCAACCTGAGGCCAAAATTATGCAAGGACTGGAATAGAAAAGTAAGGAAGAAACCTAGACTGGAAGCTGCCATTGTGTGATTGACAACTGATAAACCCTGGTTCACATCAAAAGAGGAAAATTAAAGCCCCTACCTTCTACTACTCACCTGTCCTTGGTTTTTTTCTAAAAACAGAAGGTAAAAGAGCACATTTTTGCAATTGCGCTCACCTGACCACTCCATGTAGATGGAAAATCTCTTGGAAGAGAGAGGGGGTTGAAGGACATGCACTGCAGCATTTGCACTCTCCAAGAACCGATCAATGTGCAGTTGGGGAGTGCAGCGTAAGCCACCAGGAAATGAGCACATAGCCAAGTGCTACATACTCTAGTCACTGTCCTTTGCTTGGGAAGGACTATTTTGCCTAACACTTAGACACAACAAAGCAGACTAGTAAAAGTTTTTTTGACACCTCTGCTTTTGCAATTTGGTTTGTGACCTGTTGCCATTTACACCCATTTATGTGCTTATTTTTGTCCTTTATTTTACTTACATGAAGTAGGTACCAACAAATATGGCATGATAACACCACAAAACATCACATCAAGCTTAAAACAAAACTATCAGGAGGGGGTTTTGTTTCGGTTTTCCTTGGCATAAATTTCCTATTCAAGTAGGTGATATAGCAATACCTTTGCAAAGCAAGGTGCAAGTATTCAGAATGCTAACTGACATTTTCTGCACCTGACTGTAAAACAGCTCAGTTCTGCTTCAACCCCAGTCAGGTAAAACTACCCAATACACTGATGCATGTGGGAAATGAGAGTGGGTCCCAATTTCCATCCGGTTAATCTGTCACAGCCTGAGGCACACATGCTCCATGTCTACATCAATGTATTAAGTAGCCCTGTGCCCCACAGCTTGACCATCTGTACCATTTTGCTGTCAGAAAGGCCCCATGCATGCCTGCTGCCTGGGCTAGGGAGCTTTCGCTTGCTTTGCTTCAGCACTCCCTCAAGACATTTTTGGGCATGGTGCAGGAGTCTGCATAACCTAAGGACCACAAGCAGTCTCTAAGGATCCACCCTGTTTTGGAAGCTAAGGAGGCTAATTACCAAGGCTAATTATTGTTATGGACAGGGACAGACTGTGCCAATTGACCCCAAGGGCAGAGAATTCACCTGGGACTCCGTGGTTTACTGTACGGGACACAGCCAGAGAGGAAAGGCAGCCTGTGAGCTTTAGGGAGTTAAGAGGTAACAGATGTGCTGGCCATCTCGTGGGCATGCACAGGGGACAGAAGATTTGGACAACTTTATACCTACTCCTTTATACCTACTCTTACCACACACCTGCAAAGCACCTGGGGAAAACCCAGCTTCAGCCCCACACCACAAGGGAAATGCTTAAATTTCCCCGTTCATTTCCTTCTTCCAGCCAGCGTCACTTAAGATTTTCCAAGTGTCACGCAGAGACGTTTGGGCAGTTTCCAGCAGACTGTTTCTCTGGCTGCTGGCTCGGGGGATATGCAGGCTTCCCATGCTCCGTGGCCCCAGCGGCTATTCCCAGCCCTGCGCGGGAGCGGCATTCCTTCCTGCCCACTCCCTTCACTGTGGCTCAGCCCGGACATGCCGGCAGCCCCAGTAAGCAGCATCGCTCTCCTCCCAGAGGAGCTCCCCCAGGGTCTCCGCACATGTGTTCGGGGTGCCGTGAGACTCGGACCAGGTGGCTGGACATCAATTACACGGGGTCAGCGAGGCTGCAGCTCGAATGTTAAAAATGCCTTTCCTCATCTGTTTGCAGCATGTCCAGGGACGGCGCAGGCAGAGCAGTAGGAGCCAACACTGCGCCGTGAGCGAGGCGCACATGAGCGCGACGGGGAAAGCCTGCTAAGCTTTCCCAGTTTCCCACTCCTACCTTAGGAAATGATTCTGCTCCCCACGGCTGCAAGGTGCAGCAAGCATGGGCAGAGCCTGACAATGGAGACTCCTGCGGTACAGGCAGCAAATCGCCAATTTGTATAGATGCCTTTTTTCTTTTTTTTTTTTTTTTTTTTTTTAAATCCCTGATGAAGAGGAGGTTTGTTTCCAAGCCTGCATTTCCGCAGGAGGCCGGGGCGTGCAGTGAGGCAGCCAAGCTTCCTGCCGAGCCCGGCGCGGTGGCCTCCCAAGGATGGGCAGAAGGGCGGCCGTGCTGCTCTGCCTGCCGCAGCCAGCCGGCACCGACGGCCGGTACGCAAGCTCCAGGAGCCGCGTCGGACGTGAATGCTCACGAGCACACAGCTGCGCTCTGGGACAAGGCTTAAACCTGAGGCAGTTAGCTGGTTTCTAATGACGCAAACAGAAGGAAGAAAAAAAAACAACCCACACAACCCAAATCAAAAAACCCATCTGCAGAACAGGACAAATGGAAGGGCTTGTGCTGTATCCAAAATATTTCACTTTGCCTGACATTGCTTTTTTTTGTATACAGCCTGATAATACAGGCAGAAGGTAATTTTGAGCAGCAAAGAACCTTTAAAAGCCTTTTGAAATATAAAGGAAAAATATAGTTGGAATAAAGAATTTATTACTTGGCTCCATCAACCAATGGTGAGAAGAGGTGTGGGCACGATCTGCAGCTGAGATCTGCCAAAAATAAGTCAAGCCCTATTTATCTGAATGATCTTCACTTGCTGACTTCAGAAAGCTACTTCAAAATAAAGGCTGGGACCATTTATCAATAAATAGGACTCCTGAAATATCCCAGTAAGCGTGCATCCTTGGTAACCGATATGATCTGAGCGTTCTTCTGATCTCACATGTCTAAAATAAAAACAGAACTCGTCGGTAAATTTATGTTGAAAATAGGTTTCTTTTCGTGATAAAAAGTCTCCTTTTGAGGAACTCTGTCAGGAGAAGAAAAGCCAAATAACGCCGCCCTTTCAATTCATACAGAAGGCTCTGAAATTCTGCCCAGCCCTCCTAAAACATACTTATCTCCCTAAAATTTCCACTGAATTTTAAGCTTGCACGTCTGCTTTTCCACCGTGCATGTTTCCTGCCCCCCGGCCGGCCGGGCCGCACCAGGACCCGCTGGCAGCCTCCGCCTCGGGCCCTGCTCCCCCATCCCACCCCAGGGGAGCCCCGGGGCCGGCCAGCTGGGCGCAGGGCCAGTGCCTGGTGCGGCTGCGCAGCCTTCCCTCGCAGAGGGGTGTGGAATGAGCTGTGTGGGAAAAAGGCCGTGAGAAGCGGGGCTTCCCCCTTCGGCCCGCCAAGCGGCTTGGGGTCAGCCATGCCTGCGCCCGGCCATGGGCCCCCCCTGACCTCCACCTGTGGGCCGCTGTCGCATCCTGGCCTCAGCCCGTCCCCATCCCCGTGGCTTTGCCCAGCCCTCCAAGGCTGTGTCTGACCCTGGTGACCATCCCCGGACCTGCTGGGTGCCGCAGGGATGTGCCAGGAGGGTGAGGGCCCTGTCTGCCTCCCCACCCCAGCCTCCATCTCCTGTCTCCAGGAGCAGCACCATGCGCTGCCACCGAGGAAGCCACGTCCACATCTCCCCTCGACCCCAGGGTGTACACAGTGAAACACCACTCTAACTGCTGAAGAGGGGAAACTGTGCTGTAAAAACATGATTCAGGTGAAAGTATGTGCAAAAGTATGAGTTTGCTCATTAACTTCTCTGCAAGAGCTTTTCCCTTGCTAGGCATCATTTCTGGGGTCTGAAGACAAGGAACTACCCTTGCACAGTTGTGATTCACACCAGCACCTTAAGCTTCCAAATGGACAAAAAAGGCATGTGAAAATCAACAATGCCAGTCCTTAGGCTCTCAGAAATGTTTGCATGATAAAAATCACATACTTTCACTGTGAGCTGAGTCAACTGCTGCTGTCAACTAGCTGCTGCCGCTTTAAAGAAAAAAAACTGTTGATAAACATCAGGAAATACTGCAAATTTCACTGTGCTTTTTGCTCCTTAGGAGCAAACAAGGTACTGCGAATAGCGCAAGGCATTAGTTTCCTAAGGGAGAAGGGGTTAGAGAAGATAAGCTGCCTTCTTTGGCAAGCAAAGATATTGTAGCTGTAAGCTACTAAATTAACTTTGAACTCTCCCAAGATCTTGGATCGGTATAATACAATACGAAGAATGTTCCACTCCTTGACCAATTTTTGGCTTGGAAAAAGAAAAGGAAAGAACTAATAAAGCATAATCTGGTCTCAAACAAGAAATTCATTGCTGCAAAAGAAAAAAAAGATCCACTAATACAAAATGTGCTCTGAACTACTGAAGTAAAATATTTATAACAAATGTGTTTGCTCACAGTGTAACTGAATAAGCCACAATGAGGCTTTACATTTTGGGTAAGGCAAATCTGTTTGGACATAGAAATCTATTTTTTTTCTCCCACAAAATTTAAAAAATACATGGTAGGTTTAGTACCATAATGCATAAAGGCTTCCTGTGGTGTAATTACTACACAATAAAACTCAGATGTGCTACTTTAAAAGGTCAAGGAAAAGCAACGTTGAATTTTTGAAACCATTTCAGCTACTTTCAGAGAAAGGTGACAAAACTAACAAGATCTTTTTTTTTGCATGATAGTTTACCTTTTCAGGATTCTTCTCCCTCAGTATCAACATTTTAACCTCTGAGAAATATGGGAAGCTGACAGAACTCTCTCTCTTCTCCTATCAAATGCAGCATGACTATATGATATGCCATCTAATAACTCGAAACCCCAGAATTACTCCACATACATATATTATTGCAGACATTCATTGAGCATGCTTCTGATCTACTCACAAGCAAAAGTGAGTAAAGACTCCATGTGTAGCTTTCCACTGAGAGATTAAAGAACATGGACACTCACAGGATCCTCCTCCTTGTCGCTAACTCCAGGGAGACAATATATTGCTTTTGGTGTAACCTGTCTTTAGTCCTTGAATGAATAACTTGGATCAGTGTTAGGATATGACTGTATGCAAAGAATAGTCTTTCTCATTTAACCCGCACAGACATAGCAGAAATGGCTCTTGATGAAATCATTCTAGGAAGAATTATTAATTCATAAGAAATTAGGATGAGTATTGGTTACATAGGCATGGCAGCAAAAAAAGACTTTCAAGGAAGAATTTGAGGAATAACAAGGAAATGAGACATTTGAGGAAACTCTCTTACTGATGAGTGGAGCAGACAGCATACAAGAAAGAAAGGATTGGAAATAAGGAATTTATAGCTATGGACCATGACTATGTTTCCATGTATGCAATCCTTTCAGCAAGTGTGTTAGTCTGCCGGACATCATATGACTGCTGACAGGTGAAATCCTGGCTCTGATAAAAGAAAAAAAAAAAATCCCATTTGAGCAGCCGTCCTGCTGCCCACCAACAGCATGATGCACACTGTGACCCTCATCATGGAGACACCACTGCCAGATCAAGGCATGGCTGTTGATGTTGTTGAAAGTGAGGGGTTTTGACTCATGCAGTTGCCTAGACGCCACCTCCTTCACCCAGGGCTTCTCATAGTTCTTTGACTGAACATATAAAGAGTCCTCTCTGAACTACTCAGTAATTCTTTCCGGGTTCAAAGAAATTTTGAACAAAGTGATCAGATACGTGGGGAGGCTCCCTGAAATGCTGGGTTTTTTTCCAAGGTATTGTTATTCTGTCTGCTTTTTTTTATGAAACACCACTCTTACTCTAAGATGAGCCAAACTTTACACTTACTGAAACAGACATAAATAAGCCGTGCCTTCAAGCATGGGAAATGCCTCAAATTAAGTTGTTCTAAAATAGGATTGCAAAGTTTCTGTTTGGGGCATCTCCTCAGCAGAGCTATTTCTGAAGCAGCGTGCAGGTAGGGAGTCTGGTATTTCCAGGAAGAGATGGAATCACTTTGCATGCACTAAGTAATGTGGCAGAAGAAACCAATAGGTCAGACTGACGATTCACCCCTAGATCCCCTGGGCAGTACGCATGCACTACTACGTTTTGCACTCTGTGATCCTAGTGCATGCATTCACGGTGGACATGCCCAGCAGGATGGGTTGAGTGATTACTCCACCCTGGCTTCTTTCAGCCTGGAAATCCTGGGTTAATGTAAAAAGTCCTCCTGTTTCAACCAGAGAAAAGTTTCCAAATGGAATAAAAGAGGACACATCTGGGAAAACCTGGATGTAAGATAGCCACAGAGCACTGACACATTTTGACTTAAAGCATTAACTTAGGCACCTGTGCCAGCAATCTGATTTCACTATGAAGTCAATAGAAAGAAGTGCACAGTACTGTTGGCTTTACCCTTTCTTTTTAAGGATTGTTGCTCCTCCCTCTCTCTGCTGCCATTCCCCCTAATATATCCCTTTACAATGTCACAGAAGCCAAGAAAATTCTATCTCATGCAGCACTTTGATGCTATTTTCTTTCTATATAAGTATCTCTAGACATCTATATATGTATGTTCTCCTTTTTAACAGTTGTGATCTGTTACTTGTAGTTATTTTTGCAAGTATTATTCTAACTTATTCTCTCTCAATTTTCTTTTATCTGACAATCATTCCCTTTTTTTCTGGGATTCCATTGCTCCCACCAGAATATAGCTTGGGGTAAAAAAAAAAAAAAAAAAAGTAGTTTTCATTAGGGGCAGTTTAAAAAATATACTAAGGGGGCACCAATAAAGTAATCAAATGTTACAAAACTACTTAGGAAGACGTGTGCTTTGGGAAAGACAAAAGGAAAAAATCAGCATTAGCAGAAGATATATTCCCTCTGAAAAGAAAAAAAAACAATAATCCAAGAATTATATTCTGGATGAGGGGGAAGAAATCTGCAAACTTGGCTAAACTTTGGGTAGTTGACACAACTTAATTTTATTTAAGCCAGATGAATATTTAAATCTACAGTTTAGAATAGTTCCAAAGTTATTTGGGGCCTTTAATATCGCCAGTCAGCATATGCCAAAGAGCTCTAAAGATAACTGGAGCCTGATCCACCCCATCTGGCTGTCTCTCCTAATATTTCCATCCCGGGACTCCTCTTCCTCTGTTCTCTTCAAGCCTGCAAACGGCATTCTCTCCTCTCACCAAGACACCATTTCTTCTTCCCCAGTCCTCAGATATCCTAAACATCCTCCTCCTTTTTCTTCCTCTCGCTTCTTTCTTTGCTCAGAAACATCCGTCTCCCAAACAGCGAACAGCAGCCTGCCAGGCAAGTCATCCAGTCAAATGCTCTGAGTTCCCCTCTTTCTCTCTCCCTCCTCCCTGGCCTTCTCCTTAAATCTCATTCCTGTTTCTTCCTATGTGCAGTTTCACTCATTCAACAACACTTATCTCCAGCAGCTGTAACTCATTCACATACGGCTGTCAAACTCAGCAACTCCACTCGTCTCGTTACAGGCAGTGCCATGACTTCTAAGATCTGGTCCCACAGACTTCAATAATTCATAGCAGCTTTTTTTAATGCAAGCTAATAAAACACTGCATAACATTAGTGCATTGATCTGAGTAAGAAACAATAGAAGATGCAATGTGACAAAGAGGTTTACAATATAAAGAATACAACAGCCAGCAACCCACTTGCCATCACTCAGGTGCTGCTGCTTCCCACGCACCCCTACTTTGTCACTTGGCAAACACACTCAACCAGAGCTGTCACTGTGAGGAGCGAGCCCCCCCTTCCTCCCACCCCCAGCTGCCTGCTCCCAGTCCCATGGCAGCCCAAGTTCTGATGAATACCAGTGGTGATCTGATCCAGGCTAAAGTCAGCTCTCACCCCTCTTCTCTTTTGGGGGACTGATTAGTTTGTACAAGTAATTTTCCAGTTCAGTTCACCACACGACTACAGAAAGACCTGTGCTGGCCAAGGGAAGGGAGTGGCATACGGGTGGAAAATGGGATAAATATTTTGGTGGCAATGCAGATTTAATTTTTCATGGAAACATGACCAAACTTCCTCATTCATATCCACTGGGGTGTTGCATATCCTACGCAGCCGCCACCACCTTAGGAACTGTTAAATCAGGGAAATTGGACCTCCAAGCAGGCCGATTAACTCTTCCAAGATACTCTGGGAAAAACAGCATGTGGAGATGCAAGCAGCCATGACCAGAGTGCACCCACTAACCGAGGCCGCTCAAACAGCTCTTCGCTATACCTCTGTGTTAACACCGCAGCCTGCAGTCTACAAGCAAGAACATGAAGGAGAACAAAATAGCTGAAGCTCAGGTATTGTGCTATGCACTCTACAGCAAAGCTTCATAAAAGGAAGAGTGATACCACAAATGCCGCCTTTTTGTGTCAACTGATCCCAGTGATTTAATTACTAAAACACTTGCATTATCACCAGCCTGCTCTGGTTTCAACAGCACGTGGTGGTTACCATCATCCACTTAGCACTACTCAGCAGCATGATGTTTCTATCAAAACATGGCAAAGAAAAGTAGCACGTGACACTTGAAGTCCTCACTCGCGTCCTTTCCCGTGGGGCTGCGGGTCCCCAGCCTGCCACCTCTTGCTTGGCCACGATGTGGAGAGACCAACCAGCCCTGCAGACCGATAGGCAAGCTCTACCGGCCAAGCGCAGCTTGAGTGTAGAATTACTGTGTGTCACAACACCTGCTGCAAAAGCCCTAGTGTTTCCCCTTTCTTAACGTATTACGCCATCCCACCACAAAGACATAACCACATCAGGTATCTGCAAGGAGTGCGAAGTCATAAAACCAGGGGTGAAAGCTGCAGACAGTAGGATTAAAATGTGAGTAGGATAGCTTTTGGGAAAAAAGTAATCAAGGTCCCACTCGCACATGACCACAGAGCCTTAACCCATACTTGGTGGCTGAGAAAGGCAGCCACAAACCAAGCCTCAGTAACCTCCCAGCCTGCAGTACCCAGGCCTGATCCAAAGCCTGCTCGCATTAATGCCAACCTTTCCATTAAATTCCCCAAGCTGCGTAGCAGGCAAATGTTGCACTCCCTTATACGTTCTCTCTCACTTCTTTGGCATCCTTGTGACAAAGACCCAAGAGTTTAGTATCTTCCGTTTACATCGACACCTCCAGTGGATAGTCACGACCACCTAACTTACCTATTTTGGGATTTAACAACTCAATTTAAACAAAAATTTATGTACAAGCATGCCTCTGGTTAGTAAAATTAAGCCGTAGCTTCAAGTCCTCAGTCCTCAGATGAGGTCTGTACTTAACTGAAGACGTGTCATCTGCAGGTTAATTTCTCCAAAGTACTCTCCGGTATCTATAGCACTGCATTTTTGTCTCACCCATCTGCCTCGGTGCTTTTCTTATTAGAGCGAAGGCGTTCTGGGGCTTGCTTCGCTATTGCTTTAACAAATTACCCCATCAGAGCAAAAGCAGCAGTGGACTACTTCAAAACAACCTGACACGCTGAAGCCTTGCGCTTCTCTGCTGAACATCATTTTGTTGAAGGCAGTAGCCTGTAAGGCTCGCAGAGATGATTTATTGGTTGTGCATTTGAAAGGAATGATAGATAAGCCATCTGGCACAGGAAAACGCAGTTCCTCACTTTCTGGTACCAAGGAAACTGCTTTTTCCTCCTCTCTCTCCTCAGTAAAAGTCAAAAGGCGTTTTACTTACAGCATCCACTTTGACGGCTGACAGCACGGCTTCCATCAGGACCAGCAGAAGCCCCAGATCCCTGCAGGGGAAGGTGGAGAAGCACGACACTGATTTAAGCTAGCACAACACCAACACGTGGTAAAACTTTGCAGTTAAAGGTGACAATACGGCTTTAAAATTCAGAGTTATTTCCAAAAGCCTGCCGAGCGGAATTACTTACTGACAACTAACAATACGTGCACTGGGAAGCTGCGAGATGTCCATTTTCGCTCCTTCCCTGCCCGGGGGCTCGGCTCAGGGCTTCCTCCCGCCGGACGGCCGCCCCTGCGGAGCAGAGAAGAGCCCTCACGTAACGCCGCTCCCCCCGGAGTCGGTCTCCGGCCTCGGCGACGCCGCTGCCGGGGCAGGGAACGGCCCCACCGCCCGGGCCGATCCGACCCGATCCGATCCGGGGGAGCGGGGACTGTCGCGCCGCTCCCCGCCCCGCGCAAGAGAGCGGCGTCCGCCGGCGCGCAGCCACCCGCGGGGGCGCGGACCCCCCCCGCCGCCGCCGTCCCGCCACCCACCCGCGGCGGGGGGAGGAGGAGGAGAGGAGGAGGAGGAACAACGGCGGCCGGCGGGGAGCGGGCGAGGTTGCGCCCTCCCAGGGTCCCCGCCCGGGGGGAGGAGAGGGGGCTGCCGCCGCCCATCGGTTACGGCGCGGCGAGTCCCTCGCCCCCGAGGCATTGCAGGCGCCGCGGCCGCCGGGGAGGGGAGAGGCGCGCATGTGGGGCCGGCCCCGCGGAGCCCCACGCTGAGCGGCCGGCGCCCCGCCGCCCAGGGACCGACGGCGCGGTGCGGTGCGCGGCAGCATGCGGCTCTGGCTGGGCTTGGGGCTGCTGCTGAGCCCCCGGGGGGGGGCCCGGGGGGCCCCCCGGGGGGCGGGGCGGGACGGGGTGCCGGCGGGGGGCGGCGCAGCGGGGCGCCGTCCCCGCTCTCTGCCCCCGCCCGAATCGCGCGGGGCCTCCGGCTCTGGGGAAGGCGGAGCGGCCAGGTGGGCTTGCGGGGCCCCGCCGCCCTCCCCTCTCCCACGGCTCGGTGGGGAGCGCAGCGGGCTGGGGAGGGAATGTGAAGCACGCACCCACCCGCGACTTGAAAAGTTGCAGCAAGTCTCTTCTCTCCGCGGGAGGAGACAAAAAACCCCCACCCCCCCAAACAGGTGAGCTTTTGTAAGGGGGGGGTGCGAGGAAAGGGGAGAAAGAAAAAAAAAAAAAGCGGTGGGTTGCTTGGACTCAAAGCGCTGTGCTCGCTGCCTTTGACCCCCGCCATGGGCAGCAGGCTGGAGACCAGGAAGGACCCTGGTGTTAATGGTTGAAGCTGCGTTTTGGCACCTTTCCCGATGGAGGCAGATTCAGCCACAGACATTTAAAATCGAAAGTATGCGAGCAGTCTGAAAGTTTTGCTCCTGGAGCTAATTTTATCACTGAGATATTAGCTCTCCGCTGTCCTTAAGTTAAAGGACTCTCTTTCCTGAAGTATTTGTGCAGTTCCTTCCGTACCTCTAAGTAAAGGGTAGCTGACATGGTAATTCGGAACAGGTCATCTTTTCGTGTCTCCTTGGTTTCTTGCACGTGATGAGGTTGATGCCGTAGTGGTGGAATTCAGGGGTGCGGAAAACTCTTCAGTAGCCGTGGGCAGATGGATTTTTGTCATGCTTTCTGCTATAAATGTAGGAGCATGTATTAGTGATCAGTAAAGGAAACACCGGGAAGGGTTGTTTTAAACGCCTTTTCTGCAGTTTCAGATGAAATTAGGTTCTGTAATGAATGATGATATCCTGATGTGACCAGGGGGACGGTATGTATGCCTTGAATCTGCTGAAGTAAGAAATGCACTGAACTTCTGATGTCTTACCTGTTGCTCCTAGGCTGATAGTATCAGGCTTACTGTGACTGCAGTAAATCACTCGGTGATGCACCTCATAGGCAATTCACCCGTCATGAGGCGTTAAGCTGATTAAACTGTATTCCTTTCAGGATAGAATTAATTTGAATTAATTAAAGTCTTTTGAAGTCAGTGATTCACGTTTGAGTCCTGAATTTGGTATTCCTCAAGGTGTAAATATCTGCCTGTGAGATATGTTCCCGTCAGGCGCTGCAAAGTGAAGTCATTGGGTAAACCACGACTGTCAGTCAAAGGCAGAGAACTGCGTAGGGAAGATGTGCTAATTAAAAGAAGATACAAACTTTAATATCAATTATACAGTTTCAGGTCTTTTGTAGCAACTCTGAAGAGGCTCTGCTTTAGAAGTGTCCTTTAGGTGCTGGATAAATTGTTTTATTAAAATCAAGATTCCTTAAAATGCAATCAGGAGCTGTTAATTATATTATTATATCCCCATATATTAATTATATTAATTATATCCCCATAATTAACCGTTCTTCCTATGCTGTGCTGACTGCAGATTTACACTTCCTCACCAGCGCCACCGGGAAACTCAAGCATGCTGTGGAAGTTGAGCTCCTTGCAGTTTTGTTGCCTTAGATAAACTTCCAGCCCTATGCGGGTGGCCTTTCAATCAATTCAATTCTTTTGGCGTTGCCCCTGGCTCCACGCCGTTGCCTGTCACTAGCCACCACCTGAAAGGTGATGGAGACCGCTGTTGGCCGGTAGCATGCCAGGCGGGGGGTGGGGGGGTGGGTCAGGGGCTTCTTTTTGGAGGTCCTTGAGCCGGGCTGATGCCTCCGGGTGATTGTGGCTGGGTGCTGTGATCTACTGCACACCTGGGCAGGACCTCTTACTTCTGCTTTTGGAGAGCTGGCCAAGCTGGCCCAGTGCTCACATTGTCCTCAGGCGAACGTGTTCCCACTCTTTACGTCTAAAGAGTAGGTGTGTTAGCAGAGGGCTGCGTGGTAGGCAAGGCTGTTTGCAGTGCCGTTTGCGTTAGGCTGAATGGAGCAGCTGTTTTTCTCCTGAGAAAAAAACGATGCTGCTTCTTTCCTGCCCCAAAATAGTTTATACTAACTAGAGTACCAAAAAACCAAAAAAACCCCACCCCCACTTATTTGTGCAGCCACAGTCTTGCCATGTTCTTAATTATCCTGTAGCCTTCATCGAAGAATCACTGAGGCCGGAGGGCACCTTGGTTGGAGGGCACCTACTCCAAGCCCCTGCTCAGAGCTAGGGCCAACTACAGCAGGCTGCCCACGGCCGTGTCCAGCCGGGTTTTGAGTATCTCCAAGGATGGTGACTCCACAGCCTCTCTGGGTGACCTGTTCCAGTGCTCAGTCACCCTCACAGGAAAAAATGTTCCTTCATACGTGCATCGTGGTTGTGCCAGGGTAACTAACTGAGACTCGAGACCGTGCCTGTGAGTGCAGACGTAGCAGAAGCCTCTCGTGCTATGTTGGTGGTGGCGATTCTGCAGTGTAACAGGGCTGGCAGAGTGAAAAATTGTTTTTATCACTGACGTATCCATGATTAAATACATACAAGGAGATTTGGCAGGACTGGTCTCTCAGAGGCATTTGACGCAGCAAAGCCAGCCGTGAGCCAGCCGCTGTCAGGATCACATGCCTCAGTACAGAAGAGGGAGCTGCTCCGTTGCAGCTCCCACAGGTTGTAATGTGGCGCTATAAAATGCATCCAGATGTGGCACTGGAAGCTCAGGGGTTTTTACGTTGACCAATTATAATTAAAATATTAATTATAGCTAACCTGGGCCTTTGTACTGTTCTATGTTCTTCTCAGGAGATTCATTTTCAAATTATAAGGAGAGCAGAGTGGAAGACAGGGCAGTGGATTAAGATGTTTCCAGGTCAGGCTGAGAGACTGCTCCCATGAGACCATTACAGGAGAAGCTTGTTTTGATGGACCTCTGCAGGGGCTCTCATTTCTGACACTCTTCAGGCTGCCATTTCCTTTGAAGAAAGTCCATTTCTTAACATTAGTACTGCTTGGTTGAGAGATGACAATGTCATGGAAATCCTGGTTTCAGGTTTCGGTACCTTGTCGATGCTGTTGCAGCACCCGTCCCGCTGCTTTCTGCAGCAGAGCACGGTCTTGCGGTTGCTCTTGAGCCCTGGGGTGAGTCGCCTTCCACACGAGTGGGCTGGCTGCCATGTAACACTGGGGGAATGGAGGCGATGCGCCATCCGCCGCTGCTCGGCGGTGGGCTTAGCGGTCTCTCAGAGTTCCCAGCCCATCTCCCTTTTCCACTTTTAGTGTTGGCAAAACAGGAGCTGGGCCAGAGCTGAGCGCAAGCTCTCTCTGGCTACTAGAAGGCAGCAGGCCAAAACAGTGATAAAAGCACGCATGATTTCTTCCACAAGGGCAGTGCCGATTCCACCAGCACTGTTTGAGCCGAGCATGTGGTAGCAGCTGGGGACGCACTGGTGGGAGGCCAGGAGGTTTCTGTCCCCAGGTAGGCCCCGTCTGGGGAGCGGTGCCCCATCCGTGGCCGGGCAGAGGCAGCTCTGCCGCCGTGACACCCTCACATCTTCCTCATGTCACCCCTCCTATTTTTAAATTGTATTTGGGGCTGCAGACTGACACATGCAATTCTAGGCCAAAAGCAAAAAAAATAAATTGCTTCCAACTAGTCTGAACAATTTTTCTTTTCCTTCTTTGTTTAAAACATGGTTTACTGAGGTGCAGAAGTACAAGGCAGATAAACTGAGAGCAGAGAAAAGAAATGACCTGGGCTTTTGGCGTGTGGCTGAAGAGAAGTGGTACGACGGAGCGACTGACAGCACTTCACTTGGGTGCGCTTTCAGAGTGAAATAAGGCTGGGCTGGGCACCTGCCTTCTGCAGCCATTCATGTCTAGGGCTGCTACTGTCCTCAATGCTGAGAGACCTGTCCCCTAAGGCCATTTGACATCCGCGTCCCTGCACGTCCTTAAGGACTTGTCAACACCAAGAGCACGTCTAACAAACCCTGACGGGTTTTAGTTCAGGGTGGAGTATACGATCACTTCAGTTCAGAAAAGGTGGCCAGATAGAGAGACCCAAATGACTTCCAGTAAGTTAAGCACCTCTTGGGCTTAGAAGGCTTCACAGGGAAATGGGGGTCAGTTCCCCCTGCCAGACTGTGGCGGGGGGCAGGAGGGTCTGAAGGAGAGAAGTACAGCACTGTCTTTTCTTCACATTGGAGCAAGGTGGCTTGACAGGAAGGGGTATGAGATCTGGAGCAGCCGAGGGTGCACCATGAGAGTGGTGGGCCATGAGAGTGGTGGCCTCCCAGCGCAAGGCGAGGAGCGCTTGCCAGGGAAGCGGCAGTTGTGGGTTTGTCTGTCCACCCCCAGCAGTGGGGAGTCATTTGGTCAGTGTATATATGTCATTTGGTCAGTGTATATATACAGAACAAAATGCAGGGGCACTTCTGGGAGCGACGGTGTGGGCCTGGTGACTCCTTGCTCCCAGGAGAATGTCTGTGTCCCTGCTGGCCTTCCTGCCTGCTTCCCCTCACCCTCTGGCCACCTCTTGTACGGCATCACTTCCAGCTCTGGAGCCCCCAGCACAAGAAGGACATGGAACTGTTGGAGCAGATCCAGATGAGGGCCACAAAAATGATCCGAGGGCTGGAGCACCTCTCCTGTGAGGACAGGCTGAGAGAGTTGGGCTTGTTCAGCCTGGAGAAGAGAAGGCTGCGGGGAGACCCGATTGCGGCCTTTCAGTACTTAAAGAGGGCCTATAGGAAAGATGGGGAAAATCTTTTTAGCAAGGCCTGCTGTGACAGGACAAGGGGTAATGGCTTTAAACTGAAGCAGGGTAGGTTTAGACTGGATATAAGGCAGAAACTCTTTACAATGAGGGTGGTGAAACACTGGAGCGGGTTGTCCAGGGGGGTGGTGAAGGCCCCATCCTTGGAAACATTCAAGGCCAGGTTGGACGGGACTCTGAGCAACCTGATCCAGTTAGCGGTGTCCCTGCTCACTGCAGGGGGGTTGGGCTAGATGGCCTCTAGCGGCCCCTTCCAACCCAAAACATTCTGTGATTCTATGATCACAGCACAGGGTGCTGGAGCCAGGAGAGAAGGGTAGGCTGTTTCGGGAACACATACCTGTTTGCTGCCAGTTGTGTTGGAGAACGCGGTCCCTGAGCCTCCCTGAGCAATCAGACCTGACTCATCTGGGTGAACGTCGTTCCTGGGGCCAGCTGTTTGAGCATCATCCCAAGCAGCACAGTTTCGCTTCCGAGCATTCGTGTGTATGAAATGCCTGCAGGACTACTGCTCATCCGCTTGGCGTATATAATCCTGGGATATAATTGGCTTATATAATGTCTGAGGTTGTGCTGGGTGTATATACTGTCAGCTGCCTTGATCACGTAGAGAAATGTAGGATAGCGGCTGCAGGCAGCTAAGGCAGTTGTTTAAAAATGTCAGAAACCATCTCTAGGGATAGGCTTATGAATATTGTTCTTTTTATAGAACTAGACTAAACAAAGGAAGATTCAACAACCATGAGAATAAATTGACTTACTTCATCAGTGTTTAAAAGTTACATAGTGCTCCCTTCCCAGAATTTCCATTGACTTTCCCATCACAAAAGCCCGTAACACCTTGCAAAATTTGGTCAAAGGGAAGAATTTTGGCATGGGCTATGACCTGACTGGAACAGCAACCTGCTCCTTTACTGAGTAGCTGAAGGTATGAAGTACTGCTGCAATTTAACAAAGTTTGTGGGAAGATAAATTTTTGATCCTCTGGGTTGTGAGCGACTAGAATTATTCTTGGTGATTTAATACATCAGAAAAGTATGTGGCATTAGCCTTCCGAGAGTCTTTATATAGCAGTATCTTGGACAGCGTGGAAGTAAAATACAGGACAAATTAAAACATTGTCAATATGTCCATTACTATCATAATGCTTTTCTAATCTGATGTGACTTGCAGTAGAGGGCAA
This sequence comes from Gorsachius magnificus, assembly GCA_034008185.1. NCBI lineage: Eukaryota > Metazoa > Chordata > Aves > Pelecaniformes > Ardeidae > Gorsachius > Gorsachius magnificus. Next base: position 65,481,834 of record CM067081.1, on the reverse strand, counting down.
ATGTGTTCTTCATAAAGAATATAAGTAGAAAATATAAAAACCCTCCACTGTGTGTTGTTACTCTCTGACAGATACAGAGGATGGTCAAAGATTTAATAAAAAAAAATTGTGTCCATTTTAGCTTTAGGTTCCTATTTAGTATTGAGAAAAAGTATATAACTAAGCAGGTTTCAGTAAATGTTTCAAAGACCAAAAAGATGACTGTTTAACCCTCCTTTATCTCTGAGATACTCTTTTACAGAAGGAGGAGGAGCTTGGATAAACTTTCTAAATTTAAAAAAAAAGTACAGCAGTGTGAATTTAAAAGCATTTTAGCTTCCAGTCCTTTCTATTTCTGCTATACTCTGCTCTGGATTCACTTACTACCACTTTGATTGATCCATTTTCTCAAATACGTATTTCTTCGGTAAGCTCTTATATTGTGCCTGCTTCCATCGCGTTTCCAACGCGGGCAAAAAACATCGATCGTAAGCCTTAAGGTTGTGTTAACTCTTCTTAGCGTAGGTGAATGTGGGGGGCTGGTAGGAAATACCCCTTTTCTTCTCTGATTTGCCAAGTCATCAAGTGTCTGAAAACTTGGACTTGGGGGTTCCAACAAAAATTGTAGTCCTGCTTTTATACGCCTGCTGGAGCGTTTCAGTAGCATCGGCGCAGTCCTGGTGCAAGGTGGGAGCAGGCGGCAGGTGCTGTGGGAGCCGGCAGCCGGGGAATCTGCTCGGGTGGGGATGAGTCAGCCTCGCCTCACAGCCCGCAAAAAAACCTCCCTTTTTTTTTTTTTTTTTTTTTTTTTTTTTTTGGCCTGCATTGTCTTACAGTAGCGTAATAAAAAAGACGTGGCCAAAGACGAAATGAAGGAAGCCAGAGAAGAGTTGGGAAAAGATGGGGGTTCTTTTATTTATTTATTTATTTATTTATTTATTCTTATGTTACCTTCACATAGCGTATCAAAAGGATGCTGTCCGCACACATGTTCTGAAATCAATGGCGTAGGATTTTCCAATGTTGCGCCAATCTAATTAATAGAAAGTGTAACTGTGTTTTTAGCAAAGTTACTCAGCTACTTTTATGGAATTTTATGTAGGTTGGGGTGGGTTTTTTTGGTTTTTTATTGGGTGGATCCAAGAGAAGAACTACTAAACATCCTCTGTTTCCCTCCTTTCCTTTGCCTTTTCTCTCTGTGTGCGCTCCTGCTGCCTTCACCTTTACTGCTGCTGGCAAAGAGCCTCTCACAGCGTCTGAGGAAGGGTGTGCATCTTCCACAGAACAATATAAAGGACAAAACACAAAGTGCTGTCAAGTGTGCAGAGTAAACAGATTGCAAAGTAATAATTCATTTTCTTTCATCTTTTTGTGGCTTTCATCCGCTAGTAGCGGTGACAGAGGCAGCATTTTGAGGTGAAGGTTTTCAAGACAGCTGGGAGGGAACGGGCGGAAGAAATTACCAGAGTGATAAAATAAATAGAATAATTAGTTTAATACACAGGGGTTAGTAGGAAGAACTAGAATATTTTAATTAAAAACCTAGCGAGTTAGGTCTTTTGCATTCAGAAGAGATACAGCCTTCTATAGATTAAAATAAGTTTTTAGGTGCAGTTTGTCACCCCAGTGGAGAACCCTGTCCAGTTACTAGAGTGGGAGCAAAAGTTGTGCTGAAGAGCTCGAGTTTGCAGGCTCCGTGCTTCATCTCCGAATTGAGACAGGATGAAAGCCACAAATCAGTTCTAGATGTTGAACTTTTTTTTTAAAAGCTGCCAGAAGTCTGGTGGTATTCCCTAGCATTTGCTAGAAGAAAATGACTTGAGACAACTAAGATTGCATCTCCTCTACCCCCTTTAAAAACCAGCGTCAAGCCTTTTCTCTGCCCGTGTTCGTCTCAGCTGCTGTGGGATTTATAATTTCTCTGGCTACATGGGAGGTCTGTGGTTTCACCAAGATGGTGAACCTTCCTTCTAGCCAAGGTGCCCTCTCCTACGTCTTCTATACATGAAAATGTTGCCTTAACACTGGGGCATGAACTTGGTAGAGCGTTTCTAAATGGTTTAGTGGATGAAAGGGTTCTAATTCATCAATATAGTTGATGCCATTCTTACATGAGCATTATTCCTATAGATATTCACAGTGGAGTATGTAATCTTTCGTGTGAATAATCACTAACTTAGGTGAAAATGAATTTTTTTTTGGGGTTTTTTAATATAATTTGTAGGGTCCTTATTTAGTATACAGATACCAAACGAAAAGGCTTTTTTTTTTTTTTCTTTTTTTTTTTTTTTTTTTTTTGTCATGACAAACGTTTCAGTTGTAGCTAAGGGATAAAACAAATTAGCCCATTTTCACTGGATAGCTATGTGCTGACTGGATATTGTAAGTCTTTTGGTCTTATTAGTCCACTTGTTTATCTAGTGGAAGAAAACTGGTTTTCTAGTCTACTGAAAAGTTCTGTTGAAATATTTGATAATCTAAAAGCATTGAAAAAAACCCCAAGACTGTAATGAAACCAAATAAGGCTGAAAAATTACACTGGTATGGACTTAGGGGGCTGTAAAGAATTAGAACAAGAGTTTGAAGAAAAATTAGTACATTAATGTTTTGTATTCTTAGTGCACATATTAAGGGAAAAATCAGCTAAGTGAGGGTAGACTCAAACATTCCAGGAATTTTCATATTGTGCTTGAAGCTCTGTCCCTTTTATGGCAATGGTAAGTCAGTTATCTGCTAGCAGAATAAAAAAGGATAAATTCTGGCTGCTATAAAGCCCAGATGCATGTGCAAGCAGTATTCAGGGCCAAAACACAGAAGATTTTTTAGCTGTAAATACATGTGTGTTTTTAACAGTTTGCAAGAACAGGCAAGGAAGACTAAAACTACATATATGCTTGTAATATTACAGTTTTGTTTGAGAAAATGATGAGGTTTTTTACTGAAACTTTTTTTAGCTGAAGTCTATTGACTGGGGCTGTGTCTTTGTTAAGAACAGCTGCATTTTTGGAATCAGCGTGGAAATATTTAGAGAAAACCAGGGAGTAGCAAGAGGTAGAAATGAAAGTGAGAAGAAAGGAAAAAGCTTAAAGTTATCCTAGGAAGTCCTTTTGTTTTTTTTAAAGTGGTACAGTGATTCTGAGGAGTCAAGGCTGTGTGACTGATCCCAAGGGGCGCAGGGCGCAAGAAACATCCTGGAAGCCAGGGATTAGAAGAGATTGTCAAAAACTGGGATTGCAAAAATAAAAAAGTCAGGAAAGAGGGAAGGGCCTAAATGCTGGAGTTCTGCCCTTACAGTTTTGCTGTAGAACAAATGTGGGAGCTGACAGGGCTCCTGGCCCCTGCCACCAGTTGCGAGGACCCCCCAGCTGGCAGCCCCAGTCTGGAAAGGATTATTCCTCTGATCATTACTGGTGAGTCCCAGCTGGGGGAAGGCTCAGACATGGGTTCTGGTGATGTTAGTTCTTATGCAATGTAATCTTACTGTCTGTGACTTTCTATTGCTATTTTAAACCTTACTTCCCATTATGGACCTTGGTGATATAGCAAATGTTGTACCGGTGCCTAAAGTCTTTGGGTTAAATAATGTCTCGGCTCACGCCCTTGAGAATGCCAAAATAATAGTTCAAATCATGCAGAAAAACAAATTCATCTTGCTGGGGACATGCCTTTGAAAATGTGCTCTGATTCACACTAGTCAGACAAACAGTGGATGCTGATTTTTGATGCATTTTCCAGGAATGGTGTGCTTGGTTGGGACAGAGCTTGTGATCCTGAATGGAAAGGATGTGTCATGAGCATGGAAAAGCTTTGAATGGTTGCCCCTGAGACGTGCAGGCAGGCATCTGCCAGCCTCGCAGTGATTCTAGCTCAGTGCCCTCTGTCCAGTCAGGTGTACAAACATTTCCTCAAAGTTGCTAATGATTTCGGCTTCCATTTCATTCATTTTTACAGTAGTTGAAGGTGCTAAGGACGTGGAAGGATTTTTCCTAGAGCATCAAGGAAACCAAAGAAGAAGATGCTGACAAGGCAAAGCCAGAAAACTTCACAGGTCAAAAATGCGGAAGATTGTTTTGCAAGGATGCTTCTGCATGCCGTCATTATAAGAATCTTGTTTTCTTCTTAGTGTCTTCAAATAAAATCCTCAAAGGAACAAGCCTAGCAAGCGATTGCCTTATACCCATTTGTGTCACCAGTCTTTGCAAAGGTCACATACACACCTGCTAAGAGGTGTTGGTTCGAAACACCTTCCTCGCATTCAGAAACGCTTTCTCACCGATACCACAGGAGCTGCTGGTGCTGGAATGGCCTTGGTAAGGTGGGAGCCAGAGGAGAAGGTCTGTGCGATCCTGTAGATACGCTATACCTGGATGCTGCCAGGCCCATAGAAAGTACAACTGCACAAAACACATGTAGGATATTATTAAGACTAACTGAACCTTTGTTAAGGCCTGAGCTGGCATCTACGCAGTCCCTGTGCAGCTTGAAATCAAAGCCAGAAAGATATGATTTTGGTCCAGAGTTTTCAAATTAGCAATTCTGTGCACAATTTTAGTCACTCACACAATATGAGACACATCTGTGTATTTACAGACATGTAAGTCTGGACTCCATTTCAGCAGAAGGCATTTTATAGTTGTTTAATGTCAATATAATTTATTTTAATCAATATTCTCCTGTTGGTTAAAATTAAATAGAATCATTTTAGCTTATAAAAGAGAACAGCATGCAGGACTCAATGCGGTGTCAAAACAGGTCACATACTGAATATCCATCTTCTGTTGAGCGCAGGTTTATTTTAGCTGGACTGTTACCCTGTACCATAGGGACCATAACCAATTCTTTGTTTTTGTAAATCCCCGTTCATTATCATAGATTAAAGTCTGAACATTTCATGAACAATACGTGAAAAGGTCTGCATTTTCCTCCTCATGCTCGCTCAGATGCATGCCATCATTGCAACGGTAATGGGCAATTACACGGAACGGGTTTGCACATGGCGCAGTGTGTGTCTATATTGTGCAAGGGAAATGTATGAAATTGATTGATATGGGAAGGTGCATATGTGATTATGTCATGTCTTGTATTGGTTTTGGTAATGCCCCTACATTTCTGATAAATGTGGTTCAGCTGTCTAGAATTATTTCACAGTTCTAAATCTGAAGATACATAAATCATATCAAATCAGTTATGAAGATGGAGAATGAGTTCTCTGCAATGTTGCATATATTATTGGATCAAGCATTGGAACGGGCTGCCCCAGGAAGTGGTTGAGTCCCCACCCCTGGAGGTATTTAAAAGACGGGTAAATGAGGTGCTTACGGACACGGTTTAGTGGTGGGATGGCAGGATTAGGTTAACCGTTGGACTTGATGATCTTAAAGGTCTTTTCCAACCTAAATGATTCTGGGTTTTGCTGAAAAGAATTTAATATTGTGATGTACTTAAAACGTGAGTGTCTCATGAGTTTTTCTGTACCTGAAAACTACTAATGAATTTCTGGAATGTTAGGTAAAATGCAAAGCTTGGGTACCACACCACTAGTTAAAACTGAATTTATAATACTGCATGTAAAGTGATCTGTTTCTCGTCACTGTTGTTTGCTGTGTTAGAAAGTGCGAAGTGCAGAATTCCTGTGCTTAGATTTATAGTATTAGATGGGAGCTGCCAAGAACGCATTTTTTAAATGTGAATCACACCATGCTAAAGGCAGAATTATGATGTACCTTCATAATTAACCAATCTCATTGTTGTTGCTGGTGGTGGGCAGCGATCTGTGTGTTTCTCTCTGTGACAATTACTAATCTGATAGCTCAATATCAAGTAAGATAATTCACAGGAATTAGTCATTTGACTGAATTTTGGTGCTGATGCTTCAATATCTGACTGGCTGCAGCAATTATTTAGTGTAAAGCTAGGTCTATCATGGAGAAGCCTGATCTTACGCAGGCGTCCACTTCTTTAGACTGGTGATTTGCCTGCCTCTGTTTGCGGGGGCGGAAAAGGGATGGGACTGTAAAAGTGTCAAGGCACTTTGCACGTTGTGGTGAAATACTGAAGTAGCTGCTGGGCGGAGAAATAATTTCTAAGTATGTTGGCAGGGTAAGACCAATGGCCGCATTTGGTTGTCCCCCCGTGCCTTCCCGCCTGTGCTGTGCTCGCTGTGGGATAGGTGGCCTTTCAGCCTTCTTTACTTCTTCACACCTGCTTTACTGCAGCATATGAAAAAGGTGAATTGGCTTTTTCTTCCCTGGCTGTTGCCTCCTACACGTAAAGCCTTGCAGGTGAGTCAGCACCGCTTGCCTTTTGCTGGCTGCCAGCACCTGCGTTTGAGGCTGAGGCTTGGGCTGGCCAGCAGCAAGGATGTGTTCCCTGGGGGACCAGCAGCGGCACCCGCTGCCCTTCGTCCCATTGGAGTGGCGGGGGAGCACAGGTCAGCCGTTGGGCTGCACATCCCAGGACAAGACACCTGGCAGTTGCATCTGCTTCCCGTGAGCCTGAGGATGACCATCAGGGATCCCACATCCTTGGCCTGTCCTGCCAGGACTGGAGAGGTTTGATCTCCAGGAGAGCCTGAAGTGGTAGGTGCTGCTCCGTCCCTGCCTGGCGCCGCCTTTGAAGCTGAACTCTCCGGCTGACTGCAGTGGGGAGCAAGATCAGTGCCTGTCGCATCCCCTTCAAAACCTACAGGCAATGAGAAAGTGGTTAGGTTACGGTTGGACTTGATGATCTTAAAGGTCTTTTCCAACCTAAACAATTCTATGATTCTATGAAAGGGGAGGGAACAAGCTGTAAAAAGGCCAGAACATGTCAGTAAGATCTATGTGTCTTTTCTTACTCTTAGGGTGTTTCAGCAATTTGTTTATGACATGAGAAATGGCTTCTGTCACTGAAGAGTTACTACATGCAGAGAAGCAGGCTAGGAGTCTCAGCCAGCAGAGTAAAAATAAGTTTCGTCATCTTGGTTGTCTGAGGGTTATTTGATATGATTTACAGAGAGAAAAAAAGAGGCTGGTCAGGTGTCCTGTGCCTGTTTTCCTCCCTTTCAACCAGCGTTACCCTGTCCACTAGACTGAAAGTCCAACGCCATGGCTGTAACCACTTTTTTTTTTTCATATGTGTTTGTTTGTTGGGACTTAGCGATGATGGGCTGCTAGCTTCCTAAAAACTTAGTCAATTTAAATAGCACAGAACATGTGGAAATACATGCTATTGTCTAATGTTAGGAAACCATTAAAAGCTTCTGGATGTGTTGACAGGTGAGAAACTACCTAGGTGTGGTGATCAAGGTAAATTAGCAAGGGAAAAATACTTCCTGAGGCTCCAGACTGAGTCATGAAAGAGAGATTTTTTTAAAAAAATAATAAAAGACTAACAAAGAGACGTCTTCCAAAATGTTATCAGTAGAGTACACAGCAACTTTCTCTATTGTGTTTGGCGTAATATTTCCCACTGTTAAGTGAACACTTCAAACTAGCTTCAAAGACTGTGGATGTATTTCTTGGTACCTGTTTCCGTCCTCGTCGTAACTCTGATGGTGCAAAGGGGACAGGCTGCTGGGTGGGATCTTCTGGTCATCTTTTAGTCCAGAGGTGTTTTCAGGGAAAAGGGACTATGAATGGGAGGTTGACTGAAACCCATGAAGGTTTGTGGCTGTGCCCACCTGGTGTATTGTTTCTTTTTTAAGGACTACTGACAGCTGGTATGGATCACAGCATCTCGAACCCCAGTGAAATGCATGAGTACATGTGTTTTGGGGAAAAAAGCAGCCCAGAATGTTTAGGAATAAAAGGTGACTTCCGTTTTTTTGTTTTGGTTTGGTTTTTTTTGTTTCTTTTTCCAGGCCCTACCAAGAAATGCTAGAAAGGAAAATTTTGGAGAAAAATTCAAAAGAAATGTATTTTTGTCTCAGGCAGTAAAATAATTGCTAGGGTAATGATAAAAATATTACCACTGTACTTTTATTTATCAGAATTCTTCCTATAATTATAAATAGTTTGAATAAACAACTTCATTTTGGAACCTGCAGTACCAGCCAAACACAATTCCTGTGCACTGCAGTCTGCACTATTCTCAGTCCTGTGCAAAGCACACATATGTCTATATGTTGGCACATTATGTTTCTTGACTAAGGTTTCTTCACCAGAAGCATCTCCTTTATTTTTATTATAGAGTGAAGTACTTGTGCACATACTTCTTTCTGAAATCTTTTTTTTTTCCAAGTTAATGATACTGACACTTCATCTCTTTCAACATTTTCTTTTTCTCTATTCTAGACGTATGCTGCTGGTGCCTGCTCACAGAAGTATCTGTTAATAGAATCCTCTCAATATTACATGTAATATTCAAAAGGATTTTATAATTCATTTCATGCAAACATATCTAGCACTGCTCACTGCTTTTAAGACTGAGAGATGCATTATGCATAATGTAGATAAAACCTCATTTTGGTAAGCAAGTATCTGTTGCAGATACTTTTGGAAAAGCATGATACCCCCTTGCTCTCTCTCCCAATGCCTTTAAAACCTGTGGGGACTTCTCACATCTAAGTCAGGACCATGGATCTAGATGGATAATCAAGGAAGAATAACAGGTTCCAATGAATTTCTTTTCCCTTGCCAATAAAGTTGGCATAGCCTAGATTCCAACTCTGTGGTAAAAATAAAGTGGGTTTTTTTTCTCTTCTTTCAGGTTATGCTATGAACTTTCTCACTGTGCGGTCTCAAGTTTTGTTTTTCCAGTTTGCTTTGTTCTGTGGCATGTTCATCAAATCTTTTTAGATATGAAGCTATAGACATTGTGTCCTGTCCAAAGGAAGAGTGACTGTTTCAGAAGTAAATCTCTGGTGTTGTCTCTGGACAGACACTGCCGTGCCACAAACCCCTCGAGGGCTGTCATTTTTTGTCCGAAGGATCCCATGCAACTTGTGCATCTCCAGTGGTTCCCCTCCCATTGCACATCCACCTGCTCCCTCAGCTACAAGCAGAATTGCAGACAGGTTCAGGTACTGCAGCCTGAAGTGATGGATCCGGCATATTTGTAAGGAGCTTGTCCTAGAGTAGCTTTCTTGGTATCGTTCTTTCCCTGCCTCCCTTGTTTTTTGGTGTATACAAGGAGCTCTTCATAGAATCCTAGAATCCTAGAATCCTAGGTTGGAAGGGACCTCAAGGATCATCTAGTTCAACCTTTCTAGGTCAGAGCACAGTCTAGACAAGATGGCCCAGCACCCTGTCCAGCTGAGTCTTAAAAGTGTCCAATGTGGCGGAGTCCTCTCCATGTGACTCCTTGTAAAAAGGGAGTCTCCATCTTCCTTGTAGCTACTCCTTAGGTACTGTTACACAGTGATGAGATCCCCTCTGAGCCTCCTTGTCTCAAGGCTGAACAAACCCAGTTCTCAGCCTGTCCTCATACGGCAGGCTTCCCATTCCTTTCATCATCTTGGTGGCCCTTCTCTGGACCCCCTCCAGCCTGTCAACATCTTTTTTGTATAGCAGGGACCAGAACTGTACACAGTCTTCCAGGTGTGGCCTGACAAGTGCTGAGTTGAGTGGGATAATGACTTCTTTATCTCTGCTGGTGATGCCCTTTTTGATGCAGCCCAGCATCCTATTGGCCTTCTTGGCTCTAGCAGCATGCTGCTCACTCATATTGAGCTTGTTATCCACCAGGACCCCCAGGTCCCTTTCCACAGAGCTGCTCTCCAGCCAGGTGGATCCCAGCCCATGTTGCACTCCTGGATTGTGTTTTTCCAAGTGCAAGACCTTACACTTGTCCGTGTTGAAGTTCATAAGGTTCTTGTTAGCCCACTCTTCCAGCCTATCCAGGCACCTGCAGGGTGGCTCTCCCTTCCAGAGTGTCTACTTCTCCACTCAATTTGGTGTCGTCTGCAAACTTCATCAGGCTACACTTGATCCCATTATCCAGATACTCTTCTCCCTGAGCTGCTCTGGCTGGCTGCTTAGATACCCTGTTTGAGCAAATAGCATGGATCTGCAGCTCCATAAAGCCGATCAACTGCTTACCTGGTTCCTGTCCTAGGATAAGGTCAGCACTTTGCTGGTCTGGTGGACTGTGGGGGATGTTGCAGGCAGTATCTAGTCCAGCTGCAGGTCAGTGTGGCTGGCTGCACGCGTGGGAGCAGAAATCCAGGCCCTATTTTGCCACAGGCTGCTTTGGCAGCCCTAGGCAGTATGTTTAGCTTCCCTCTGTCTCCTTTTCCCCAAAGTGAACTAAGGATAACAAAGGTTCCGGATCTTTAAAGTAGGATGGAAGTCAGTTGTGTGGTATTCTGTGGCAAGGATTACACAAAGCCTGAAAGTGTATAATAAAAATTCATTTGATTGAGATCGAAGATTAATTTTTCAGTATCAACAGCTTCAGGAATAAAAGCAATGCACCTGTCCCAAAATCTGGCAGCTTCCACCCATCACGTAACATGTAACTGTGGGTTATCAGCTGTTCACTGTATGGACCCTTCCTGTTCTCAGTTTTGGATGTTTCTACAGTAACCAGAGAGGCAAAAACTTTCAATAAAGAGGCTGAATATCAGACTGGGAAACAGACAGATGATCAAGGGGAATTTTGTCAGTGAGTTCAGGATAGTGCACCAGATTAGCTGGAGATTTCCATCTGAAGCTTTCATTTTGGCTACTTCTTCGTGACCCGCTTTGAGAACAAAATTATTCCTAACTTTAATTACAGTATATTTTAAAGCATATCTTCTAAATTGTTTCTGCTTAGGACTCCAAAACAGAAAAGTCGTTTTTTTTTTTTTTTTTTTTTTTTTCCTACCAGCAAAGGCAAGCATTCACATAATTATTTAGACAAGTAAAGGTAATGGATACAAATTTTGATATTCAGTGTAGAGGAAGAAAATAAAAGTAATTGGACAGAATAGGTTTAAAGCCACATGCCTTATCACGTCTGCCAATTTGTTTGAGGAAAAAAACAGCCAAAGTGTCTATTTTAAATTTATTTTACTGATATGAAAAAGTCTTTTGGACATGGAAATTTTAACTGCAATTTTTTTCAGTTTCTTTAACATTAAATTCCTTTCCAGTGAAAGAAGAGGAAATGAAGTAAATAAATAAAGGGAAGGCTTGCCAACAGATGGTAAGCTTTGGGTTGTTATAAATAACTATTAAAAGTTCAGTGTCATAATATGAGAGTATATTACCTGCTCTCTTCTTCCCCCACAGCTAACTGAAAGTAAGGGGGGAGTGATTTAATTCTTTACGATTAATTTTAGAATTGGACGAGATAGAGAATCCAGGCTGTTCTCAGCTGGATAGCAAACAGTAGAGCTATTCTTTTGGTCCGAAAACCCTGACATCGTAGGGAAAAGTGATCCAACTGCTTCCAAAATAGGCACATCTGTATACTGTAGTACTTTGTCTCTCAGGGATACTTGATGTATGCTCCACCAGTGAAGAGAAGGGGAGACCTGACTGCGGCCTTTCAGTACTTAAAGGGGGCCTGTAGGAAAGATAGGGACAGTCATTTTAGCAAGGCCTGCTGTGACAGGACAAGGGGTAATGGTTTTAAACTGAAGCAGGGTAGGTTTAGACTGGATATAAGGAAGAAATTCTTTACAGTGAGGGTGGTAAACCACTGGAATGGGTTGCCCAAGGACGCAGTGGAGGCCCCATCCCTGGAAACATTCAAGGCCAGGTTGGACGGGGCTCTGAGCAACCTGATCCAGTTGAAGATGTCCCTGCTCACTGCAGGGGGGTTGGGCTAGATGACTTCTAGGGGTCCCTTCCAACCCGATTCTAGGTATGGGTGAGGTAAGTGTAGAGTTATGGAATAAAAGGCATGAAGCTACACCTCATCCCCAAAATTTTAGGCACCCCTATGTATTTTTTGTTTAGAAAAATTCTGTCAATCTGTTTTAGGAAGTACGGTAGGCAGCTTCTGTTCTTCATTCTTTTCACTACTGACAGTTTCTGGTGGGCGCCTAAATACTTTACCTGTCTTACATATACTTACACAGACTAAATCACTCTAGCATTGTTATGAAAGTGATTTTTTCTGTCTTTAGGTGCTGAAGTACAGAAATGGAGATGGACATGCAAAGCAAGCATCCTTTCAGTTTGCTTTGCTCTAGTTTTCCTTGGAAAGTGCAACATGTTTGAGATATTCAGAAGAAACATTGACATGTAAACGTGGCTATAAAGTGAGGGGTGGATGTGATTTTACTTTTGTAAGCACTGGTTTTTGCTTGTTGTCAATTTTCTTTGTTGAGTTCAGAATAAGAGAGCTCCCAGCCGCCTTCAGCAACTCACCCCAGTGATATCAGGTAGCAGAGAAGTAGGTATTGCAGAGCCCATTGGTGGGGAAATAGATTTTCTGCTTTTCCTAGGAGGGTAATAAGAAAAGGCAGCCTTGTGAGCAACCTTCGTTCAGCTATTGTAGCAGGATTAGGAGAATAGGTTGACCACATGGGCAAGATACTGGGAGTCAAGAGGCTTGGTCTCTGTTGTAAAAGCTTTACAATTAATTTCATGGGGTCGGACAGGAGAGGGAGGGAGGCTGGACTGACTTGCCAGCTGATGCTAAAGTGGCTGCGTTCCCGCAGGGCTGCCAAAAGAGACATTTCCACTCCTTTTCCTCATGTATGCTAGTAGCAGTGTTCGTTTTGCTGTAAGATGGAGCCTGTTTCAGCCCGGCTGGTTCCCAGTGATGGCTCCTGGTACGGCTGGCTGCTTGGCGGTCAGCATTAGCACAGGAGAGGGAGCGGGGCCAGACCGCGGCTGTTAACAGCAGCAGGGATTTGGGCTGTGCTGCAGGAACTGTGTTAACCACAGCTTCAAGGTGTGGTTTCACATCAGAGCCGGACTGACCTAGAGGAGGGGTGGAGGACGAGTGGGGCTGACCTTCTGGTCGCAGCCAGCTATTTGGTGGCTTCCCACACTGCAGCCCTTGCTCCTTCTCTTGTCTGCATTTGGAGTGGTGGTGGCCATGAAATGTGTTTGCATGATGTATAGCCAAATGCACTTCCCTCTTACCGTGGTCCAGATGCTGACATAATACGTCTTCGTATGGAGAAAATGCTTGCAGGATATTCTGTTCATAGTCAGGCTCTGCGCAACCTAAACACGGGCCCCTTTTGCATCATACTGGCCTTTAATTGCTTGATGGATTTCACAGGATCCCATCTCATTCAATACACAGAACAGACTGTGCTTACCAAGTGAGGGAGGATGCGGGGGTTTTCTGCCTTACTCTTCAATTTTTGGACTTGTTTCTTATTTAAGATCTTATAATCAAGTCGTGCTCTGAAGGCAGAATAACTGCCTTCGACTTCTTATGAGCTTCCTGCAGCTCTTACCACAATAATACCTGAATGCTTCAAAAAAGCACACACTGATTTTTGGAGGCTTACCCCCGAAATGGAAGGAGGCAGCATATTGCTGCACTCAGCTGTTTCACCCCATTCTGTCTGTGCAAGAGTGGCGCTTGAACCTTTCCTAAAGATTTCATAGCTTTTTGACCATTTGGGAGAGGAAGCACAGAGAAGGTAATGTGAAAAATACCTCCTAATTGGCATGTTATAGTTGCACGGTAAATTCAGCTGAAGCCGGGTCTTTGAGATCTTTGGTGTGAGAAAAGATCCAACGCCAAACACGTAGAAAATGGCAAACGTCTGATTAGTGACTGCCTGTGAAAAGCGTGGAAATTATTTGTGCAGCATCTTCAGGGGATTTCATGGTAGAGGCAGGGACTGGATCCCGTTCCCCAGGGCACTGCTCAGCTGCCTTAACCAGTTGTCTGCCTCAGCTCCCCGTGCATCTACCAGTACCTGCAGCAACCAAGCAGCAATCATGCAGGCAGCCCGCCTTAAGAGGGCAAAGCCTAATGCTGAGATGTCATATTCTCTTTAAATGGACCTGAGTGGGGCTGGCGCTGGCCAGGGATGGCCATGCTCTCTCACAGCTCTTGCCTGTTTTCAGGAAGGAAAAGTGTTTTCCACCAGACAGCTCCTTGCTGTCTGTGGCTTGCTAGGCAGCAAAACTGCAAGGCAGATGGGGTGGTGCCAGCATGGCCAGGCCAGGCTGGCCTGGAGGACTTGGGTTGCCTCAGAGCAGTAATAATTTGACGAGTTCAGCCTGTGCAGGGAAAGTAAGAAAGCTGCTCGAGAAGAAAGTAACCCTCTGCTCAGGGCAGGGCTTATACAGAGCTCTCACCGAGAACCTTCATTTGGTATTTCCTAACTTCCCTTAGCATGGAAGGAGAAGGTTGTAAATCTAAAACCTTCAAAAATAATTGAAAGAACAAAGTGAATTGAACAAAAAAAGAAAAATGTCATCATGTTTCCATTTAACTCTTTCAAGACAGGAAGGTTGTGAAGCGTAGCTCCGCCGCAGAGATTGTCATGAGAGGTGCCCGTTCCCTGCTGCTCTCAGTTATCCCATTGCTTTATTGGGGTGGGAGGAAGGTGTGGTATTTAAAATCCTTTCTCAAAGGCTTCATAGTTATTTACTGGAAGGAGTGGTGAAATGGGAATTCATTTTTCTGTGTCTCATCCAGACTATTGTTTTGCTCCAGTAAAGAGACTGCACTCTTTGCTTTTTTCTTCTCATTTTCTCAGCCCAGTGTCTTTCCCCTGGCTGTATCGGTTATTTTCCGTTTACATTCTCTCTTTATCTTACGCGTCATCCTTTTTCTCCTTACTGCTTTGCCCTGATAGTCCATTCCCAGCATGTTTGACTCTCATTTTAGTCTTACCCTTCCCTCTTCACATGAAGCCAGTTGACCTTGCATATATTGCCAGGGCTTCTAGCTTTGCCTGTAAGAAGGAAGAAAAGCTTACACAGCAAACCACAGGTTTCAGTGTTAGCAGTAGATGTACTTGAGTATTTCGCCTTTTAACTACTGATGAGCAGGCAGTTTGCAGTTCACAAGCTGCTTAATCTGTTTGATGTACCCATTACAACATCCATGCTTAGTCTGCGCTCCTCTTTTGGTGTTCCTGTCTTTCTGTTGAACGATTGCCAGAAATAACTCGTCTGTCCGAAAACATGGAAGAGTTGATGGAATAATTGTCTTTTTTTCCCTGGAAATTGTTCACTGGGTTTTGCTTCGGCGGGGTTCTGTGTTGTGTTTATCGCCGTCCCATCTGACGCTTAAAATCACCGTGAGAAAATGGAAAGGTCAGATGCTGCAGGACATCCTTGCGAACCTGCTTTCCATCTCACGAATATGAAGCTTTTAAAACTAGCCAAAAGCTTTGTTGAAGCAACTGGAGAATGATAAAAATCTATGAATTCAGCTGAAGCAATGGTAAAACTACAACCCGGTTATTTTTAGGCTTTATGTAGACAGATGCAGGTTTCTGCAACCTGTTTTGAATTATCTGCGGTAATAGAAAATTGTATATTGCTCTTAAACGTGTAAAGCTTGAGGCTCTCGTAAGCATGTTTCTGCTTAGAGAGTATCTTTCAGAAGATCAGCGTTAGCGCTGCGACATGGCCTGTCCTTCTCCACGTGGTGCTTTCTGTGCACACTTGGTAGCAGCCCCAGCTGTCTACTGGAGAGCAGTGAGCACCTCAAAACTAATTGCAAAGCTGGCGTGCATTATAGATGTATTAAACACACAGAGTGATATGTAAGATTCTTCTAATGATCTCTTTAAAGTGCTAATTAATTTAAAAAAAAAATCTTCTTTGTCCAAAAAATCATTGTATGTCTTTCCTGAATAAGGTGGTTTGGCACTGTGAAGCTGTGTGATCTATCTAGCCCACAGGACAAAAAGAAGTATGTAATTTTCAATCTGTGGAAATACACTAGAAAGGGAAAATGAGGAGGGTTGAGTGTAGTACTATAGCAGGTGTTTTACAGCTTGTACATGCAACAATTTCCAAGCTTATAAAGACTAGAAATTTCCCCATGGTTTCAGTGAGCTTTAGTTTAGGTCTTGACTTAAGGCTGTGCTAGGACTAAGAAATGAAGAAGGAAACCAGAAGAAACCTGACAGCCAAAAGTTCATGCTCAGTTAGAGTTCTGTGTTCTGATTTCGCTAAACGTGATCAGTAAACATTGATGAATAATTGCAGGTAGGACTCATGGCATAAACATACAGTTTAGTAAGGATGACTAAAAAGCTTGAGGATGGTGAGGGTGGCTGCTTTGGCTAGTGTTGGTGTTTGAGTAAGAACTGTTTTCTTTTAATTCCAAGTGAACAAATATTAGAATTGCATCACATGTCTTTTATATGTTTATGGGAGTCATGACTTCCATAATGCATAAAACTGCAAGGAAAAAAAGTTGTGCTTTTTGAACAGCAAGATTGAAAATTCTCACTGTTGGTATTTCATGGGGTTTTAGGACCTTTTCTTTTAAGGAGTTTTGCTTTTAATATAAGTGAGTAATTGTTTTACATTTTCAAAGGAATAATAATGACATTGTATTGCATTCTAGATAATTCGGAGTTTAGGAATGCGACTTTTATTTTAAGGTTGCATGGGATCTCCCAAAGGCATTTCACTTTTGACCTTTAGATGAAATAAATGGATGTTCACTTTCTGTAGAACGGACAGAGCCTGCTGGTGGAGCGTAAAGGCATTTCTTATTTAGCACAAAGTCAAGCTTTATGTGGAGAATTAGATATACAGATTAAGCAACAGTACTAAAATGAAGTAATGCCAATATAATGCCAATCTTGTTCTCGCCCTAAATAAGTTTACATCCTCAGAGTCAAACCGCTAATGCACATCTGTGTTATCAGCTCTGCCTTTAGCTCCTTCGCTTCTAATTTTCCATTCATAATTTCACAGCAGTAGAGATGCCTGTGCGTGTATGTGTGTGCTAAGGGTCAGGCTTTATTTCTTCTGAAGTCTGGGGTGCCTGCCACGTGAGTCAGGACGTATATGTCTTAGCAGGTATGTCTGGTTTTCACAGTAGAACGGTTTTGATGGTAGCTAATAGGAAATAGATGCCTAGATTACCGCTTCTGCAGTACATATATCTTAAACTGTGTCTTCCCATTATTATGGTGTTTGTAACATGTTGATTCTTTCAGCTGTTCCTCAGGAGGCTCTATGTGCAATGGTTTTGTGTGGCTTTAATTTTTAAAATGAAGTACACATGCTGTAAATGGGTTTTATACATTAGAGGAGGCAAAATGAGAAAAAAGCCGTACACTGGAAGCAGGAGATGGAGAAATTTATTGTAACGCTCTGTAATCTGTAGAAATTCGTTCCTGCTTGCAAACCAACCTTTTCAAAGTGCAGAACTGATCAGACGGAGCAGGCTGCGGACTCTTGCCGGGTGGTTTGTCCAGCTTTCCAGCAATGGGACATGCCACATGCCACTGAGGAGTGGCCAAGGTTTCACTGGGCAGCTGTGTGCGCTGCCCTGCACAGTCGTACCTGCCCCAGAAGGGCTGTACCAGAGGTCCCCTCTCCTGGCTGGGGCTGGTGCCGTGGCCGAGACTGCTTAGTTTTGCTTGGACAATGTGTGCCACACGAGGAGGAAACACAAATGTTGTTTCCACTCCTGTACCGTCCAAACAAAGGGGGTCAAAGTGATGCTGGAACGTTGGCTTCCATTTTCAGGCACCTGGTTTAGATGTACCAACAAGGACAACAAAACTTGCCAACCCCCTTCCCCTCTGTCACCTGCCCTCTGCTGGACCCTCATAGTTTGGGGGAAAAGTCAAGAAAAAACAGCATACAGAGAAGGTACTAATCACTCTGCCATAAACTGTTACTTCGAATCCCAAGCAGTATGGTATGGGGTATAGTATATGGATATTGCATATCCCATGGGCACAATGTGGCACCTCAGTACTAAGTGCAGTGATTTACTTTTTGAGGAAAGTTATTAATGAGTTTCAGTACTTAAATGGATCATTGCGCAGTTAAGAATTTTTACAAATTTAGGTAAAAACCTGAATCTTGCACAGGCCTAATGTCATTGAGAAACAGGACATTAGGGCTTGAAAGGTATTTCACAGAAGGGAAGGTCTTTTGAAGAGCAGCTGCTTCTAAAACTGTTTGAGAAGCCTGAGCTGTGAATGGTCTGAGTTGAGTGCAAATGATGTCTTTGTTTCCCTGAACCTCCTCACCTCTGCAGTCCGAGCCCCTCTTTGTATTTAGATGAAAGAATTGCAGAGAAAGTTAAAACTTCCAGGCTGCAGTCATGCCTGCGGAGTTGCTTTTGTAGGCGAGAGATGGCTCCAGCAGATGAGGAGAGAAAAGATGATGCCTTTGTGTAGGGCTTTCCTCTGGCTATTTGTTTTGTAGATGCACTCTTGGGCTTTAAAGAGCTTTCTGTACCTCTTGCTCCCAGTGCTGGGCTCTGGTGCTGTGAAGAGACTGGATTCTCAGGTCTCTCCCTGCCTTTGATTTTATCAGAGGTAGAAACCGGGGAGGGAGAGGCATTTCCCTTCCCAGTATCCTTCTCAGCAATGAAAGTGATAGATGGATTGGGGGTTGGACTAGATGACCTCTAGGGGTCCCTTCCAACCCAAAACATTCTATGATTCTATGGAGAGAGCATCCAGCGTGGCCGCTGTTTGTGCTAAGCAAGTTGGACTAGGCACTGGTTCCATTCTTTGACGATACAGAAAGAGGTGTTTGTCCTGTGGGTTTGAACTAACACGCCTGGTTTTGTCCCACGACCAGTGATAATTTGATTTTGAAAAGCTGTGGAAATAGTTCTGTGCAGATTTTCAGTCTGGTTTTGCTTATGGGAAAGTGGCAGGGGGAGTATAGCTGTAAAATAAAATTCTCAGCAACCTGTTCCGAACTATAGGCATATGAATTTTAACAAAAGTCTGCCTGTGTTAGGATAACCAGGTGGAAAACTGGAAGCAAAAGCATTGGCAGAGCTTCCAGTTCCCTCCATGGTGGGGGGGGTGTGAAAACTGTGGCTGCGTAAGAATGACGGTGGGAAGCAGCATGAATCAGATGCACCCAAAATGAAGTTTCCTGTTCTCTAGAAGCAGTGAGTTCAGCGATTGCCCTCTCTGCATTGGCTGCAGAAAAAAAACACCATTCTTGTGCTCTTCCGAGTATTTAACCTGTCTTCCAGTTACAGTTGTGAAAAATACAAAAAGCTTGGAGCCCATAAAAGGAGATAATTTGAAGGTAAAAGGGGCACCGCTGTGTCACACAGAAATGGAACGCGTGCCGTCATGCGTTTCGCTCTTGTGTTCTGCTCTATCAAATTAATCTGCCAATTTGATTCGTGTCTTTCCTAAACAAAATTTCATGTGATGTAATAGAAAAGAGCTTGCGTTTCTGCCTTGTTGCCTTGGCTCTTTCCTAATACTGTAGCTTTCTGCCAGCCTGAGGACAGCAGGATGAGCCTTGGCGTGGGTTAAAAGGCAACAGATTGAATAGCTGAAGCTCAAGAGTTGATTAAATGGTTGGCCAAAATGCCCACCCCCTGCCTGTGCTGTGCTGCCTGATACACATTAACCTAAATTGGTTAAATATACAACTTGATTTATGAAGCACAAAATTGCTTCAGCAAATGAAAGCTACCTAAGCCTGTAGATGTAGGATACTTCATTGCCCTGATTTTTTTCTTTCCTTCAGTTAATAAGTTAGTATATTAGTTAGTGAACTTAATACAGGGTGCAATAAATGAAATTTTGTGCATCAGAGTATGAGGCAAAATGATCAAAATCAGTGGGGAAGAAGGGGACAGCAGGGACAGAGGAGGGAGGGGAGGGTGACTGCGATGGTGGTGTTCCCATAACCCTACTTTTAGCCCTCCTGCTCCAGTTCAACCCCTCCATTATCTTCCCTGACTTTGTGCACACAGCAACACACTTTCTGCACATCTCTGTAACACAGACATGTCCCTCAAACCATCCTGTCCCCAAATGCTCCCACTTGGGAGCAAGCCCTCCTCCTTCTCCTCCTCACCTGCTCCCCTATCCCCCATCAGTTGCTGTGCTGGCCAAGCCTCACACCCCCTCCTCTCCTTCTCCCCAGGGCTCACTTCTTCTTTCTAGAGGCTTTTAAAAAATAGTTTGTGATTATCAGAGATCTACCTAGCCTGGAGGGTAAGGGGAAAGTGAAGACATAGCACATAGGAGCCCTAATATTTGCAACCTTGTTGTGGTGACCAAATGCGACTGATACTTGGAAGACTAATGGTCAGATGCCGTCATTGATCTGTTAATCGAAGATGGCTTTTGTCTTAATCTCCTGTATTGCAACATGTTGGAGATGTGCGTCACTAAATGTTTACTGTTGAAGATTACTGATGTTCTTCAGGACTGCCTTGGGTATGCTCGGTTTTGAAGACTTCAGTGCAATTGTTCCACTGCGAATTTTAGAAACATATGTTCAGGAATATGTGTCTTTGATATTCCATTTGTGCAGCTGCAAACAAAAACTTGGTACTATCTCTTACTTTAGGGAAAAAGTAAAGAACGCGCTGTACCCATGTATGAGTCATGGTTCATTTATTTTCTATGAGAAATTTTAAATGCTGTATTGCATGACCTTTGTCATCTTTGTGTACAGTGGAAAAAATATAGCAAGCCAGGAATATCAATGGAAGTCTTCTCAATAACCAAAAACAGGCAAGTAAGTTCCCATTGGGTCCTTTTTTTTTTTTCTTCACTAAATGGGTCTTTACTGTGGAACAAATGATGACTGCCTGAGAATTTACAAGCTAAATAAGCTTTGAGATCATACAGCCTCCTTGACTAACCAGCATTCTCTGATCTTACATCAAAGGAATGGGGCTTTTTTTGGTTGGCAAACTGAGCCTGGAGCAAACATGTCTGGGTCCATGTTTTGAATTGAAAGCATTATTTATATTATTAATTATTGGTTAATATGGATTTGCAACATTTATTGCAAGAGCTGCTTGTAGCTACACCCTGTTCATTTGGTGCTGTACTAAACTGAATGAAAGATGGGCAAGGGAAAAATCAAAACTCCGCAGCTGGGCCTGAAGAGCAGCGAGAACATCTAGGACAAGGTGCATCTCCCAGGTTCTTTCCCTCACGTGCTTCACATAGCGTTATTACCCAGTGCACTGTGTAATGCAGCAAGCATTTCTCATCTGCCCCTTTTCCCCCCAGCATCTTGGATTCTTTTTCATTGTGAGTTAATGTTTGGCTTGGTGCTAACCTAACAGCTTACTGCAGCTTGCACTGCAGAACCGAGCATGCCTTGTAATGGATTAGATACACGTCCCTAGAATAAGAGGCATAATGTGTCTGCTGTCCAGGGATATTTGTGGGGGCAGCAGAGAAATCAGAATGGACAGACAATAAAATGCTCTTTCATTCATGCCACAATTTTCATGAAGTTTCATAATGCTCTTTCTTGTGAGGGCATGTTTTCCTAGTCTATGTTCTTGTCTTACAGTTTTTATTATTTAATATCCTGTTTATTAACATACATCCAACAAAAATGAGCCCTTACATAAAGATACAGCGATTGCCTGGTGTAGCATTTGCCATAGGAAAATGGGGAATTCAGAGTAACATTTTAATCCAAAAAAGGAATAAGCACCTAGCAAGCATTTTAGGGGTATTGGTCTTTTACTTCTGGTTTTCACCTGTTGAGACGAACTTTTAGAGATTATGAAAATCATAGAATCATAGAATGCTTTGGGTTGGAAGGGACCTTTAGAGGTCACCTAGTCCAACCCCCCTGCAGTGAGCCAAGGACATCTTTAACTGGGTCAGGTTGCTCAGAGCCCCGTCCAACCTGGTCTTCAATGTTTCCAGGGGTGGGGCCTCTACTGCCTCCTTGGACAACCCATTCCAGTGTTTTAATACCCTCATTGTAAAGAATTTTTCCTTATACCCAGTCTAAATCTACCCTCCGTTAGTTTAAAGCCATTACCCCTTGTCCTGTCACAGCAGGCCTTGCTAAAAAGATTTTCCCCATCTTTTCTATAGGCCCTCTTTAAGCCCTGAAAGGCCGCAATCGGGTCTCCCCGCAGCCTTCTCTTCTCCAGGCTGAACAAGCCCAACTCTCTCAGCCTGTCCTCACAGGAGAGGTTCGATGAAATGGCGAAAATGGCAATGAATTGTGAATTATGGTCAGTGATGACTGTGAATTACAGTTTTCATAATTTCTGAAGGGGGAAGAAATAGAGAATATGTAAAAGAATAAAGCTGAAGTAGATTCTCTTCAGTTAACTCAGGGATGCTTTGGTAGGATCCTGTTGGAAGCAAGACGAAACAATTAGTGTTGCACTTTGAGCAGCATAAACTGTACAGCCACAATGGGAAAAACAGAAAGCACAACAGGGAACTACCGGAGAGCTTCACTGAAGAGATTGAGTGAAACAGAACAGGAAATGGCAGCATGGCCAAATTACTAAAACCCATTAGAAATAAGTACCATGGGTGTGTATGGATATACTTGGAAAGATCAGACTGAGATAAAATGAACAGGGGGCATAATAAAGAGAGAATACTCCATACGGTAAGAGAAAACCAAAGGCAAGAAGTTGTGCCTTCGTAATTGGAGATGAAAACCTCATGATAAGTGAGGCTTATATGTTCAGGTGGTTAATGCATGCATCATCAGGAATCTGAGCTTTCTTGGGGAAGGAGCAGGCTAGAACCTACTTAAATTAGATGCATATTTTAAAATCATTTGACCCTCATGACTCAGACTCATGGCAGTGCTCACAGTCTAGTTTTTTTTAGCTGCAGAGCCATCAGATGAAGCCGTCTCTCTCTCTTGCCCCTGCCCACTCCCAGGAGCTTACTCCTACTCCTGAACTCTGCCCCTTCATGTGCTGCCATGGGAATTCATCCAGTTACATGGTGGAGCAGGGCAGGGAGTTGATTTGACTCAAAAATTTTGATGTTTTAAAAACCCTTTGCTATGTTAGTTTTTGGAAAATGACTCTCACCAACGCAGTCCACTGCATGCTTGTGCTGCTGGTAAGAGGGGATCAGTGACAGGTCTACTTGTGGTGGCTGTGCTACCATCAAATGCTGGTGGACCTACAGCATTGTGCCATGGACTTAAGCCTGGACTTCCAGCCTGTAAGAACTACCGAGGTGTAGTTGTATGTTACACCTGAACCGATCGGCTCTATCTTCTTACTCCTAGCCATGCACTCTCATTACTTCTCTAATACACCGTAATTGTTTGTCCTACTCTGAGCCGGTTCAGCTCACTAGCCTGTGAAAAGAGAATTATTATTTTTAAAATAGTCGTCTTTTTTTTTTTGTGAGGAACAGGATGATTCCTTATGGTGGCAGTGACTGAGATTGACTGATAGACTCGGCTTCACCTTCAGCGAGTAGGCTGTTGTGCTCTTACAGTCATTAGCAGCAGTCCTCCAGGGGGAGGCTTGCGTGTCCTGTCTGGAAAAGAGGATGGGCATTGCTCAGATACTATTCTCTAGTTCTTTAACTTAAAGAGGAGACAAGGCGCTTAACTGCAAACTGGCAGCAATTCAGCATGTGGACACTGAGCTACAAGATGCCCTCAGAGAAATTTATTTTGCTTCAGAGAAACTGAAGGACAGCTAGGCAATACATGATGTCTTATAGTTGTCTCAAACATTGGCGATTAAACTCAGTTTCAATGTGCATCAGTGAACACTTGGAAAACTAATCAAAGCTATTCATGTTATATTCATATGTTTCTTTGCTCCCTGTCTCCCCCTTTGTAGGATGCACGAGGGAAGTCCTTTTCAAAAAGTCATTTTTTTTTTGTTTAAAGAAGGCAGCTGTGGGAGATTGTTACAAGCAATTTTGGGCGAGACTTCCACAGTGATTTTATGATCAAGCAACAATTTTCTTGTCACCTCTGACCCTGCTTGGTATTGCTTAATCTCTTGCACTTAGCCTTGTTCTGGAGTAATGATATCCAGGGAACACTGGGAAAATGGTTTTCTTTGAGTGCACCTCAAACTGAGTGAAAAATAAATGCAAAAAAGGTTTAGAGGATCTTTAGCTCTTCTTTGAAGGCTGTGCACCAGATGGAGAGCCCAGCTGCCTGCTCCTCCTCACCCTTGGTTTACATTTTTTTCAAATCTTAGTAAAGAAAAGCGCAAAACCCCTAGATTTTTAATTAAGGAAGAAACATTAGCAAAGATTTTCTTTCATCAGAGAAACGGAAAGTTTTTTAAAAGTGCTTCACAGAAAGGCCTTACCTCCGTGCGATGCTGTTCTTTCTTTGTAGCTAAATTTACCATTCTCTCAGATTCTTCATATTGCCCATAACTGTGAATTTTTAGTCGTCTTTGAGGCTGAATGTGCATGGGCGTTACGAGACAGTTTTGAAAAACTTCAGTGAGTGTGGCTGAGCTGTGTGAGGACCTCTTTAGGAGCGGAGTTTTAATGTTTCTCAAGGCAAGGAGTGTGTGTTGCCAACATGCCATTCAATGTCGAAGAAAACTCCAGGGTCTTTTGAAAGGCTCTTTCCTCACCCCTCTTGCTTGCCCTCCCACGTAGCGCAGCTTCTCAGCGCTGCCTACATTTTACATAAAACATACGTATTGGGGCAGTTAAGCAAGACGACAGAGCCAATATATTGTTCTCTTAATTTACTTAGCATATGACCTTGCATGTATCTGCAGCTTACATTAAATTACGTGGGCCGTGGATTTAGTATTTTGGGGCGGTTTTTTAAGCAAAGTATTTGTTACAAAGGTAATGCTTCCCCTAGTGGGAAAAGGAAGGCTATATTGTTATGGTGACATCTTTGAGATGACTTACTTCTTTTCAGAACTTGGGCTTTGTGAGTGCAATTATAATAGTAAAAAACCAGATCTTTCTGAATATTCGGAACTGCAGGCAAACACAGTTCAATAGAGGGGTGCAAACAATTAATTTTTTAGTAGTTTTCCTTATTATTTAGAAGCCAAAAAAAGGATGAAAACTTAGCCTGTATTCCCCCTGTACTTATGATTTACTGATTTCTGATGCATGAAAGTAAGCTAAGCTGAGAAGGATTTTGGATAGCAAAGCAAAACATCAGCTGAGGGTTAGGGTTGGATGGCAGCCCTGTGTGAGTGTCCACGTGCCCCGACTAGAAGGGCCAGCGATGGAAAGGGAGACCTCCTGTGGTATCCCCTCTCCTTTTAGTCCACAGTCTTGACCCAGTCTCAATTTTTTGTTCATCTCTTGACCCATCTGGGGCACTCCTCTTATTCCCAGCTCTAGTGTCCTCCTGACCTCCTGCACACCACTCTTGCCCAATGAATCAAACTCCTTCATATTCTCCAGTTCTCCATATCTGGTCCCAAACCTCTGCTGCCTCAGCAACAGGAGACTCCCCCAGTTCCCTTGCCGAGGACACCCTTGTTCCATCTGCCCTGGGTTACAGCTAATGACGACATCTTCACCTTCCCCTAGGCACCATGGGCTAATGCCCTCATCCTGGCGGTCTGTCCAGTCCATCCTCTTATCTGGCCCTTTTTTCACAGAAGCACATCTGTTTCCCTCTGACTTTGTGCAGTTTCCGTCCTCCCAGTCTCCTGGTACGGAAAACCTCTCCAGGGTTTTGGGTGCTGCTGCTCTTCTCTGTCAGTCCTGCCCAGTTCTGAAGCTGCCAGCGAGCGCATCCCCTGTCCTGCTCATTGTGAGGCTCCTCCTTTGCCACGCTGCCCGATGTATCCTACTCCCGGGAGGATGCTTCATTTCATCTTCTGATCCAGTTAATCATGGTTAAAGGGCTGCCTTTTTTCTTTTTTTTTCCCTCCTGCTAATTTGCATGTCATTGACTTATACTGGTACTGCAGTATATGAATATTTAAAATAAATATAATTTATTTTTTAATTAATTGTGTGATTAAAGCCTGAATGCATGATGCTAGGCTGAGATCAAAGTTCATCCCAGCTGGTGAAGTAGCTCATCCCAAACCTGCTGCTGAAGCTGCTGTTGTGAAGAACTCTTAGTTTTTTCACAGAAATATTTTCTTTCTTATCTTAGTAAACCATGTAAAAGAAACTTTATGAAGAGTGGCATGCTCTGAGTGCTATTTCAGTAAATTGGTTACAATACAGCCAGATTGTCCATTCGCCTAATGAATGCTGGTAATGGGAGCTTATCTGCTTTGTGTCTTTGGCGGAATTCATCGAAATGAAACGTATGTATTAGGAAGATCCACACAATAAGTAAAAATTCTTGCCTCCATTGGCATGAACATCCAGCTGACCAACTGAAGTTCCAACGTTGTCAGAAAGAGAGTACAGTGAAGAATTATTTTTCTGGTTTTTATATCTAGATTTATTACTGTAATTCCTTCAGTAATGAAATGCAAGCGTGCTGTGGTTTGGAAGTATCCTAAGTATCCCTACTTGATCCATATGGCCTGGCGGTGACTTCACCATTAAAAGAAGCTGTTTCTCACGCAACTCTCCTAGAAGTCAAGGGTCAAACAGCTATGTAGGCAAGTGGTGACTGACCACGATTAAGAAAATTTCACAGTGTCATTTGAACCAGCATAGTTAATACTGTGTCAGAGTTTACAACATTTCCTGTTTTCAGTGCTTTGTAATTGTAACCTAATATCTTTTGGTTTGGAGGGGAGATTAAATCATTGCCAGGGACTAATTTTCGAAAACTGAAAGTACATGAGAAGTCATCTGGTTTTGCTTGAAAGTGAAAATATAAAGTGAGGTTGAGTAGGCTTCTATTCTGAAGTGAAAATAGGATGACAAATATTACAGTATTCAGTGTAGTCACTGAAAAGCACTTGTTATTTTTTTTTCTAGGTAAACATAAAGACTTTGTAGAAAATCCATTTCTGCAATAATCCATGTCTATAATCCACTTCTCTAATGCAATAAATATCACTTCTCTAAATCCTGAGAATACCTTTCAAAAATTCTTAAGCTAGTGCCTGTAAACTGAATTTAATTTTATAGCCATTTTGTTATGGGACATGCATTTCCAGGAGTTATTATAAATGAAATAAGACATTTGATGCCCAAATGGCTAATATACTGCCACCATTAGTTTAGAATAAACAGATAAGATTCAAAATTGAATCTGACAATCCTTCATTAGAGCCACATATGACTCTCCTTAAGTATGTGTGAAGCTGCTATTCTAACTTACTCTTACTCTGCTTTTTATACCTCACCATATTTCTGTCAAAGGGTACTTTTGCTCTCCTTGAGAGGCATTTGAAATTAATTTACTACATCTTGCATTTTAAAGGTGGTTAATCTCGAACACAAAATATTTATTGCCTGAGAAGGTGATGTGGTTTGAAATGTTGCTCCTGCAAAAGCCTTCCTGGGGAAGGAACTGTTGGGGCAGTCTTAGTGGCTCCTTCTGCTCTTCCCTCTTGGGGTGAATCTCAAACCATTCAGGAGTTTATTGAAAACAGGGCACACAATCAGAGAGCGGATGAAATGGAGCATCTATGCAGTGCACAGAATGCACAAAGACAGGAGACTAAATTATTAATTTCTCCCTATCTCCCCATGAAACCTGTTTCCCTATTACTAAAACTTTGTATGTTCATTGGTGTGAACCTAAGCTGACAGAAGGGTAGAGGTCTTGAGATATTTTTGTGTTGTGAAAGTGAGCAAGACCCTACTAATGACTTAACTGAGGAAAAAGTGATTGCGGCCATTCCCCTCTTAGCGATGAAAAAGATTATAAATGGTCTTAACTGCAGGAAAAGCTTCAGTGAGAATTGGAACTGCACTGAGACAACTGAAAATCTTTTTTTTTTTTTGGTCCCTTTGTTGTTGTTGTTTTTAAATCATGGGAATTCTTTAGTGCCTGAAAGTTCTATTAGTCCCCAGAAAACTGGTGTTGTCTGTAAAGGATACATTTCCCCACTCTTTCACTCTAGTTTTCCTGCACTAAGGGGTTATAGAGATGATACTACTTACACAGTCTCTTCCAGCTAACTTCCCCCACCTCTCAAGCATCACATTTCTTTTCGGAATTAAGCATCCTCAGGCTGGATCTAACCTGTGCCCTAATCTCAGGAAGACCCTGTGTAGCATCGATCTGCATCACCCAATGCAGATACGATTGTGGCTTCCATTTGCCTGTCACCCACATACGAAGAGGTCAGGATTGTCATACCTGGTCACTCATGCACTTGGTGTTATCATAGGCAGGGACAAAGCAAAGTACAGACCATGCCAAAGAGAGGGGACGTGCTGTTGTCGGTAAGAGGAAACTAATTGCGGATAATCTGTGTTTCAGATGTTTTGGAGTGAGGCCCCGTGGTCACAGTTTGTTCTCTCAGATGAGTTTGCACAGCAAAAGATGACATTGTCTGTTCCTGAGGTAGATTTAAACAAAGTCACAGTTACTGGAAGGAGAAAAAAATAACAATCCATGCACTAAAAGGAAGGGTCTTCCCTACAGCTGCTCCTGCTGTAGGAAATAGGGATTCCCCTTCTAGAAGCATGCTGCATACATTGAAAGTGTTTTTGTTCAATGTAATTGTCACTTTTGTCTGTCACTTTTGTCAGTCGTCTCAGCTATTTCTAGCCATTTTTCTGAAAGACACAGGCGAAAAACTCTTTTCATCAGGAATAGCTTCCACACAAGGATTTTCCTTCACTCCTTTTTTTGAAAGGCAATTCCAGTTTTTGAAACTGGGGTTTATGATATGGCAACTCTGCTGTCTGAAATCTGATGACTGTGCAACTAATCTGCTGAGTTATAAATCACATCTATGAGATGTATTTATACTTCATAGTTCATACTGCAAGTTGCTTTGCTTTAAGAATTGTCATGCAATCTAAGTAGTAGGCTCAGGAATTCCCTGTGCCTTATGCAGGTTACCATCCTTCCACTTGCATTGCTGGACCAGCTCTTGCCACTTCACGGCCATCCAAGTCCAAATCTGGTTGTGGCACACAGTTAAATAGTGTGAAGCAGTGAAGTAGACCGACAGGCAAAAACTAACGATGCTGCCTGCTTTTACAAGGCGTAACACATCTGTGGTATTACTGTACAGGTAAGCTACAACAAAAAGTCTTCAGGGACTTGTCTCTGGTGTGGAAGTCCTCCCACGGGACATGCTTAGTCAGGGCACGCCACAGATGGCCAAGAGCAGGGTTAGGATGTGAGCTGGTGGTGCGTCTGTCGGCCTGGGTGCATGCCTGTCCAGCACCGTGTGCATGTCAAAGAAACCAGCCTAAGAATTCTTCAGAAAAGAGCAACCTGAGCATTTGTAGACCAGTTGGTCTGTCCTCGAGCATTTCACTGCCAACAGTACCTTTAGGTCAACTTTTTACTGCCAGTGGTGTCTTCTGGGCAGAAATAATCAAAAGCTTTCTGTGCCTTTACACTTGTTTGCTAGAGCCTATTTGAAGTTTGCTGGTGATTTAAGTATTTGAGATGTTTCAGGACAGGTTGTGCACATATTAGAAGTAGCACTCGAAAAGACCGGAAGAGTTTATGAGGAGGGAAAAATAGTATGTAAGTCAAGGTTCCTTCTGACTTGTACATTATGATGAACGCTTCCATGCGGTATTTGAAATTAGTCACCATTGTTAAGAGAAAACAAAGCATTTTAAATTTATTTCAAGTGTTTTGGTTTTTGTTAAAAGAATGCACATTTTTCTGGATAAGAAATATTGCAATACCTATAAGTTTCGATGTTACATTATTCCTCTACAATGGTTTCAAAGTTCTGGAAATAATACATTTGAGGTTTTGCAAAGATAAAATTCAGATGCTTTCTTCTTTACAAAATGGTGACACATAGCCATCTAGAAGGAAGGAAGGATGTGAAAAATTAGACCAAAGGAAGAAGGCTGCTGTCCTAATGAGTATAGCAGAATCTTCTGTGGCACTAATTGCCTAATGTTTCCATCTTCCCACAGATGCTATTTTTGTATAGAGTTTTTCCAAGGGATGAAATGGTGGTTCCATGATCTAAAAACTGATACGAGTAACCGTTACATCAGGCCTTGATTTGAGTAGCATAAAAGCATTTATATTTTTGATATGTGGACATTTCAAGAAGACTATTTCAATACATTCTATGATGACCTGCTTCTGAGCTAAAAACAGAAATATTTTTTTTGCAGTTAAATAAACTGTCTTTACCCAAGCAATGCTTAACTTCGGTTGTGATATTTTGGATCTTTTCAGAAAAATCTGCCAAGTGTGGGAAGACATGAGATGACTTCATCGCGTGCTGGTTTTAAGAGAGAATGTAAAATTTTTCACGTGAGAAATAAAACTGCTATGTTGAATGCATCTACATTAGGAATAAATAGCAATAAACCCAGGATCCTACGCTGGAGGTTAGAGAATTTGCGGTGTTCTTGTTTTATTTTGGCCAGTTGGAGAGCCTCTTCAATTCTTAAAGCTCTTTGACTTGGAAAGGTAGACAAAATCTAATCATATTTACTAAATAACTGGGTGCCCAAAGTTATGCTAGTGTAGCCAAATCTAAGTGAGTAACAAGATTTTTCAAAATCGCTGGGTACTTCGGAGTTTTTCATCATATTGGTAGGTGACGTGCTGGGTACAGCACTCTGTTGAAAGAATCTTCTGCAATGGTTTGGATCTGCGTAGTGCTCTGCAATTTTGAAAATGATGTTTATTTGGATTTGTGCAGAGGAGATACTACTACTAATGTTAATGCTGTTGCTAAATGAAGCTTTGCAGGTGTCTTTCTCTTTTCCAGTAGTGTTTCTCATTACTTTTATTTTTTAAACTTCAATGCTCTAAGTGTTGCCATTCTCCAGCAATATTCTCATTTAGTTGCTCAAAACTTGTTGGATGTTAAGAACCTCCTGAAGGTCTTTTGACTCACATGGCCTATGTGGCATCACTCTTCTCTTTTTTGAGGGGATTGTGGGAAAGGAGTCAGATACTATGGGTGCATATCAAAGAAAGAAACCAGCTGTCTCTTCTTTCAAACTGGGTGCACTTTCTGTTTTGGCAAACAGTATCCATCCTCACAGCCATTCTGCCACTGTGCACACTTTGTAGATCACTGTGGGATATGTTCCTTCTGAGAGATGCTGTGGCATGAGCATGTTTGTGACTACAGACACTTGGATTCTGAATTGTGTTGAAGTCTATTGATTAGAAATCGGTTCTATTTTGGGATTTTTTTTTTTTTCAGTTGGAGTTGAAAGGGAAGCCTGATAGAACAAAATTGCAATGTATGACCCCAACTGTGCTCCTGTGGAGATGCCCACAGGTTCTGGAATCTGAATGTTCTCCTCCTCCTCCTCCTCCTTCCCCTTCGGACAAACTGCCACTGTTCTTTGTGCCCCTGTATTTGTCAACCAGACTCCTAATCCCACGTCTCAGTGGATTAGGGATTAGCAGGGATCTCTGCTCTGAGTGCTCTCAGTAGTGCCAGCCCTGGGTGATGCTCCAGAGGTCATGCTTCGTGAATGAATGAAGGAAGGGTTAAACACAAAAGTCTGTCGGGGTGGTTTTGGGATATGGATTGCTGGGAAAATAGGCTGAGTTTACCTGGCTGGTTTTTGTAGGTGAGAGCACTTTTGCTCTATGCATTTCCTGGGCTTCCAGTTTTGCTTGTGTGTGACGATAGGGATGTAAACTCTTCCATTTCTGATGACTCTAAGAAATACTGAAAGTTGCATAGTTTAATTATTAAAATCCTGTTAAATAAAGTAACTTCTGTTTCTTTCTAGCACTATATAAGACTTTGATGAAATATTTTATCCTTATCTTAATAGGGTACTTTTCAAACCCAAATGATTTTACTTGAAGATCAAATAAACTGTAAGAGACAGGGAACAATAAATATTGTAAAAAAGTAATATAAATAAATATCTCCTTTAAAGCAAGCACCAGTGAAGTTAGGGGACTAATTCCCTTGTAAAAATTCACTTACATTAAGTCTGGTTAAAATATGCCAATGGTAAATCAGACAGACTGAATCTACCCTAAAAACTTGAATTATTTAATCTTTGACTTTTTTTTTTCTGTTTCAACTTCTGAATTACATCAGCTAGAAAAATGATCCATGAGCAAATCCAAATGGAGTTACCATTGTCCCTGGGCAAGAAATGTGAGGTAGGCCTAAAGCAAGTGTGATTTTGGCTGAAAAAGAATGGTTTTTTAATACTTACCCTTCCGTTTCTATGAAATTTATCTCTTTTTGATATTTAGTTTGCAGATTTCCAATCTATGAGACAGCCAAGGGGATAAGACTTTTTAAATTAAAAAAGACCTAGAAATTTTTCATAAACTCACATAACTCCCATGTAAAGCAGAGTGCCAGAAATTAAAGGACCCCTGGTAGTCATGAATACTTGGAACACATCTGTAAGGTGGTAGTCACAAGTTTAAGGCAATGTTGGTTAATGAGCCACTTTTGGTAAGTAGATGTAGTGATTTTGATCATTTCAGTCTTCTTTAACTTTTCACGCAGTGTATATATGAGATTTTTTTAAAAAGTGTTATTTAGATGTGTGGTTAAAAATGTGGTCTGTTCTAGGGAGCGATTTGGGAATACATCTGGCGCATTAAGGATGTTGCCATGAGAATGACATGTTCTGAACTTTGAGTTTTAATATGACTTTTGCAGATGTGCTGGCATTGAAAGGCGGTCTCGTGATGTGACTTTGGGTGGTTTTGCTTACATTTATCACTTCTATTCCTGTTTTTTTGAGGACACTTGTTACTCAAAATTGTCAATATTTGCATTTCTTGTAGCAAAATTGTTAAGCTGAACATTTTTTCATTCATGAATCTACTCAGAATGTTCTGGAACAGCTGGGCTAATTTATAGTTTGCCAACAGCTTTAATTCTAGCAAAATACTTGTCAGTTAGGACTGTGAGCCTTCACATTTCTTTTGTACATGACTTGAGGTAATTCCTCATTACCTGAGCATAATTTTCTTGGATTTATGCTTGTATGTTAGTGTTGGGAACATACTGCAGATCGCAAGGATGTGTTCTTAAGAATGCAGGAGACACAAATTTTAAATTTCTTTAGCAATGTTACAAACCGTGCATACTGCTAGATGTACTCTGGATGCCATGTCTTCTAGATGTGTTCACAGGCTGGGAAGGCTCTGGAAAAGAGCATTGGGAAGCTCCTTTTCAACATCTGTCAGAGTTCCCTGAAATTTGCGACTTGTGGCATGAAGTCTTGTTGGTAGTGTCACGATGTATGGTCGTTTTTGACAAATAGGAAGCCTGGATACGCTTGCAGTCACGTTACAATTAACTGCTATTGTGAATCCAGCTAATACCCATAATGATATGAAGTTGGTCAACCTATTCTGAAAAAAAAGGAGGACACAATATCTTACAAAACAATATGGAATGAGTTTATTAAACAGAAGTCATACGGGTATAGAAAATTAAAAGTAACTATCAAATTTATTGAAGAAGAATTTAGACCAGCATAACTTTTGAGATACTTTGAACCTCCTTTCAGTAATACCAATAAAATTGGAAATATCTTTCTTAGTAAGTGGAAGTTACGCTATTGGGGAAGGGAGTACGATAAAGTAATATTTCATTTTGGGGATCTCCATCTTTTTCTGGCACAACAGCATGCAGTAGCTCATATATCTATCAGCTTACCAATTTATCTCAGTGCCTGATAAAATGATAAGTGCCTTTGATAATTAAAGTACTTGTGAAGCCTATGTCAGTCTTAAACCCCCGACATCAGACTGTTCCCCCTGTGGTCCTGCTTGCATCATCTTGTCCCTCCACTATGGCAGCATTTTTTTTGATTGACCCCAGCATGAAGGTAGTTCAGTAAGGTAAAATGGGCCATTACAGAAAACATGGGGGGAAGAAGTCACTGTATTTAGTTCTCATGTAGTTTAATCCCAGGATGGGTTTGATGTGTGCCGGTGGCAGCGCAAGAGTAGGGCTAGGGCTGCAGAAGGGAGAGGACAAACCTGTGGCAGGTCCCACCAGGGCTGGGCTTGGTGGCTTTTACCCATTGTGAACCAGCCCTTCAGTGAGTGGCAGGAGGAGTTGCCTTCGTTGTGTCAGGAGGAGTTGCCTTTGTTGTGTCCTTCGTCTTGCCCTTTGGGTGCCTGGAGCTTCTTATTGGCAGGGTATCTTTTGGAAGGGCTTGGAAATTGGTACTCAGCTCTCTTCTATAATAACCCATGTTTATTGATTTCAGAAAATTCTGTTTGTTTGGGGTTTTTTTTGACAAAGAATGAGATCTTTTGTGTTTAGTATTGAGCTTTTACTGGATGGATGAGCTTATTCTGGTGTATTTGGTTTTCAATTCTAAATTAAGGAAGCAAGGGTGTTGAAGCCTATTTGTGTCTGCTTGCTTGTTATTAATAAGTGCAAGAAATATTATGGCTGAACATTATCTGTCTGCTTCTTACTGTTTTTAAATAAATTGCTCACAAAATATTTACAGCTACATCTCAATGTTCATCAATGTTTGCCCTTCTGCTGACCTCTACATGTGGAATGCAGGTTAGGCAAATGTTTAATTTTACTCAGCTATAGCTTTTCCATCACTCAGGAAGTTGCCATAGAAAAGAATGGATTTTCAGCTTCTCTTCTAAATCATGTTATTTCCGTTTCTGCAATGAAAGCTATTTACTTTTCTTTTTGTACTTAATTAGTATGGCATTTTTGTAAACTGTCAGATATTAAACACTTCCCTGGATGCTCATGAAGTATGCTTTTATTTACCAAATGCAGTCAGCAACTGAAGTGGTACAATAAAAACTTATGTTGTATGCTTTACAAGAGGAAAAAAAATCAGTTTTTGTCAGCTTCCTGTCTAGTCAACAAAGAAACATAAAAGAAAGAGAGGACTGACAAGTTTGTTTCCTTTTGCGTCTGGCAAATGTTGCGCACTAAAATAATATTTCCTGTCACTATTTTGATGTACTGTGGTCATGTTCCAACATTTAAATCTCTATTAAAACTGCATTTTCAAATGTCAATTTTGAAAAATGTGGGTTTGAGAAAATTGTGTCTGTTTTTCATTCAGGCCAGACAAGTAAAATTAGAGTACATGTGGATAGTACTAATTTTTCCTTGATTCCTTGTGATCATCGAGTCCAACTCCCTGCTCCTCGCCGGACTACCTAAAACTAAACCATATGACTAAGAGGATTGCCCAGATGCTTGAGCTCTGACAGATTTGGTGCCATGACCACTGCCCTGGAGAGCTGGCTTTTACATCCTGGTGTGGTGACAATGCTGCTCATCAGGTAGCAGAAGACTTGTGCTCCTCTCCATAGCTCCTAATTCTCAGCGGAGTGTTGCAATCAGGAGGTTAGGCTGGGGTAAAGCTCCGCTTCGTTCTTTTTGTTGAAGTCAGGTACAAGGGAGTCATAAACCACCACAAACCATGGGTGCCCAAGTATGCTTGTGAAAGAGAGGCTGTTGCTCGCCAAGGGAGGTATTTCCCTGCTTCTGGCATTGCCTGTGCAACACATAGAGCCAGCGCCTTGCTGGACATGTGAGGTGCTGTCTCAGCCATGGGGCATGGTAAAGTTCTTGCAAAATGGACTTGTGAACTGGAACAGTGATTTAGGGGTTGCTTTACAAGAGGGTGGTGAAACACTGGAATGGATTGCTCAGAGAGATGGTGGAGGCTCCATCCCTGGGAACATTCAAGGCCAGGTTGGACGGGGCTCTGAGCGACCTGATCTAGTTAGCAGTGTCCCTGCGCAATGCAGTGGGGTTGGGCTAGGTGGCCTCTAGGGGACCCTTCCAACCCAAAACATTCTGTGATTCTCAATTATTTGTCGGGTTGCTGAACTTTACAGCTGATTTGAGGACTGGGGTTTGGTTTTGGCTTTTTTTTCCCTCTGCTTGTTTTCTTATCTCCAGACCCTTTTTTAAAGGACACCACCACTTGGACTAGCCCCTGAGTATTACCACTTAGCTGGTGCTTTTCAGAGAGGAATAAAGAGGCCTTTGGGATCATTTGTTTGCAACAGCAAAGTATAGAAAAAGCTCTTTTTTGCCCCTTGTTTAGTCTTCTTTGTGCTTCTGAGCAATAGTTGAGTCTTCACTTCTTTACTGAGCAAGGGCTTTTGTAATTTATTTTTGTTGCGAGCTTTGCATTTAAGATATGTATCTCTTACAAGTCAGGACTTTTCAACAGCCATGGCCATATCCATCTAGGGTCTTTAAATATGGACTAGTGTCCTTTGAAGTGTAACTAGAACTGAGTGGTGTGAACTCTGCACTGAGTGTGCTGAGTCTTTAAGAGAAAAGATACTGATGTTTCGAAGAGAAAGCAGCTCATAGTCAGTGACATCCTTGACAGGAGCAAAAACCAGAATTCACTGGCCTGTTAAAGAGCAGAGGAGGCAATGCTTCCCCTTATGGGTTTTTAGGAGTCCAAACACATAAATGACTGACAGTTTGTTGCAAAAATTATTTGTTTAACTGAACCAAAGCTGTAACTCGGAGCTTAAGAGAAGACGCGGAGGTAGATTGTTGACTGGCGATTTGTTAAAATATTTGGCAACAATGCATACGCTAAACTTCTGGTACTGCTTCCAGTCCAAAATTTGTGGTAAGGTTATAATGCAAATACTTCTAAAACAGATTTCACTTTAGGAAATACTCTTCCAATTTTAGGCCTGCCCTGTGATGCTGCAGTTTTTAGAACGGGCTGTCTGCAACAACTTTCACTAGAGCAAATAAATGCAGCTTGTTTACTGTAGCAATGGCATTGCCATGGGATGAACCTGTTTGGAAGAGCTTTGAGATCTGTGGGGAAGAAAAATGGGTTTATAAAATGAAATTTTGTGTATATTTTGGCTGACTGCTATGTAGACTAAACATGCTGCATGGTTATTAAATCCAGTGTTTGACAAGGATGTTGAACTGCTGTGGTTACTACTGCTGTTTCCAGAGTACCGTAAGGTTCTTAAAATGCATTAATTGCTCATTAACAATCTTATGACTCTTAGTTGAGACTGCTGGCCAGAGGGAGGCTAACACTATTTCACCTGTCTCCTCTTCCCGGTGTTATTGAGGAGATTAGTGAGCTATCCTCTCTATCTAGTGCTGTGAAGTATGAACAATGTAGTTTAAATTGTTTGTATTAATGGTTATTAATTTATTATTTCATTGTCAGAATTTTGGAAAAGTTTTGGTTTCTTTTTAGCAGAAAAGATGACTTTGCATGAAATGAGCATTGTTTTAATCAAGAAATTGTTTAGACAGTTCTGATAAATTAATGCAATAAAAATTGCATACAGTCTAGTAAAATTTGACAGTCTCTAAATATGCTGGCTGACAAAGTCCTCCTGGACGGATTTTAATGACAAGTCGTATACACGTGCAATATGCCGTGGAGGTCAGTGGGGACTTCCCTTAAGGTTTTGCTTGCAGAAGCTGCAGCATTTGACATGTAGAGGGAAATCTTCTTAGTGACAGGATGCTGCACCTCTTGCGAGATGGGGCTGTGCATTGGGGATGCTCATGCTTGCAGGTACAGCCAGAGTTTCAGGGAGCGATTCTGCAGTGGCAGTCTGTCTCTGTCATGGAACTGCTGCCAGTGCAAGTGCAGAGCCCTTGCTGCAGGTACCGCATACCCACATAGAGCTACATCATTTCATACATTGTGCAAATGACTTGGGGATGGCTGAAGGGTAAGGAACTGGTGATGGGGAGCACAGGACTAAGATGGAGCAAACGGACGCTGTTCATGCAGCATATGCGGCTTGGAGGCAGGAGGTGTCCTGGGCAAGATCCAGACCAGGGTGATGGTGTTACTGGCACGTGCACTCAACCTCCTCCACTGGGGATGAATCAGGCTGCGGGAAAGTGTTAACAGGAAATTAGGAGTTGCATAAGCAAAACCACCATGTTCAGAGCCCATCCAGAGGAAAGCCATGCGCAGGCAGTGCGAGTTCAAAACAGAGCAGGCTGTATCTGTGCTGGACTGTACATCACCTGGGTTTCTTATCTGGGCCACAGCCCAGAAGTCCAGTTAATCTTCCTGTGCTTTTCTCACATTCTTTGGTGTGCGTCCCAACCAAGAGACTTTTGCCTCTCCGTTTATTTAGTCTAGGCAAGGATGGCCAAGGAAGAAGCCCTCTGCTTCCCAGGGCAGTGCTGTTTTAAAGCTGTTACTTTTAAATGTATTTGTTTATGTTGACGGTCATGTTTATCAGCTAACGGAAGGGGAAAGCACCGCTTATGGACCTTCTGTAAACATTTGCAAAATGGCTTCACTGGCTTCCTGCATGTCCCTCCCGAGGTGTCTCCTTTGCCTTCAGGTTTACAAAAACGCCTTGAGGAGGGTTGGGGCACAGGAGGGCTACTGTCTCCCCTGCAGGCTTGCTCTTTTGCTGCGCTCCCTGGCGTAATGGGGGCTTGCAGGGGCCAGGCGAGTACCGGTTATAAAAGGGAAGACTTAGCGATGGCCGTGGGCGGCGTGGCAAAGACGTGGCCCTTTCATCGGGGTGACGATGGAGAGGGGGAGCAGCTGCTGTGGGGTGAGGAGCAGCACCTGCCTTGTGTGGTGGGGGAATCGTGGACAGGGCCCGCAAGTCTGCAGCTGCAGGAATGGTCCTGGGGCCCTCGTGGCCTGGCTGGGCATGCAGGGTGGTTGCCACCTCTGTGCCTGGGCTGCCATGCTGGGTGTAACGCTTGGTGCCTAAAGCAGCAGCTGCGCATTCATGTCCTGCTAGCCACCGTGGTAAATGAAACTGTAAGCGAGGAAGCAGGGCGGTTACATGGCCATTATAAGAGGGATATTTTCCTTCTCCGCCTTTTGAGAAATCGTCCCGCAGCAAAGGAGCTTGGCCTGTGGCTGTGCCGCTGTGGTTTGTCCTCAGGCAGGCTGTGGTTTGTGAGGCAGGCTGGGCCCCAACTGTGGGCATGAGGGCTTGCTCTGGTGGCACCAGCCGCCCCTTCCCAAATCCCCCAGAGGGGCTTAGAGAGGACCGCCGTGTGTGAGAGGAGGGAAGGAGGGAGGCCGGCATGGCGGTTCCCTTTCAGCCTGGTTCTGCCTCCAGCCTGGGTCAGGGGAGCGCTGGGAGGTGGAAGGTGGCCAGGAGGGGCTGCATCAGCTGCTGGACTGGCTGCCTCTCCCTTGGCCTCTGCCTAATTTTGGTGGCATTTTGTTTTGCCTGCCTGCTGGAGCTGTTTTGGGGCAGGCTTTCAACTACACCCTGCTGGAGTCCTTTTGGGGCAGGCTTTCAACTGCACCGAGCACCCATTCTCAGACTTATAATGGGTACCCTTTTGCTTCTGAAAATGGGGGTGTGCACTGAACACCAAAGGCACAGGGGCTGGAGAAGCTCCAAGGCATTTCTAGAAAGCAGTACAGCCCTGGGGGCGTGGGTTTACCGAGAGGACTGCAAGGAGACTGCCGCCTGGCCCCCCGCTATCGCTGGCCACCGCTGGCAGAGGCAGCAGTTGTGGGACATCATTGTAAGGACACCGTTTCCATCTTACCAGGTAATGGCTGGATCCAGCCTTGTACCTCTCGCAGGTGCTGGAAGTGGTTGTGCGGATCCGTCCCGGCAGGCAGCAAGAAAAACAGATTTGTGTGATTTGTTTCAGAGACTGCGATCTCTCTGCCCCATGAATGGGAATGAAGTTGGAGGTTTGGTTGCCCTTCAGCTTATATGCCTAGTAACTGCTAATGCTAGTTACACCAAAAAGGCAAGTTAGAAGGCAGGGTGTTTGGATCTGCATCATGCAGGACAAGGAGCAGTCTGCTTTGTACGCTCCAGAGTAGTTGTTTATTGAGGTGGGTGGTAAGCTCTGCAACAGCCATGGTGGTTCTGCAAGAGGTTTTCCTGTCCTCCCCTCAGATCTTTTCAAGTTAGCAAGATGAGGAATGGGAGCTTCTCACCTGTATCACCTGGCTCCAGTTTGCGCGTTCACAAAGTAGAAGAGTAGGGTTGCGATTATTGGCAATGATTACCATAATCGAATTTAGGAAAGGCCATGCCCTTTCAAATGTATTTCTGAAAGTGCTTGTCGCTTAATGTCAGAAAGTCCTGGACTATGCTGTAATCCTCAGCTGTCAGTGAGGTAACATCAGTGACTGCCACAGCAAAGGATCCTACTGGCACCTGGATTTTTTTTCACTTCTTCAAAAATATAACTGAAAGCGAAGCTAAATAGGAAAAGGGTACAAAACCAACTGGACCAATATTCATTTGGTAAATACAGTATTCTCTGCTTGCTGGAGGCTAAGCAGTATCTGGCAGTCTGTGGAAATATATCTGCTAGTAGATAATGCTGATAGCAGGCTTTATATTTTAATAATGCCATTAGTTAGTATTCACAAACCAGTTATCTGCTTTGAGCTGTGCAGAACTGAGTGGTATAATGTGATATTCTGAAAATTTCACTAAGTAAGCAAATAGCTTGATTGTTGCCAGAGCTTCCTGTAAAAGAATATACTTAGAGGAAACAGTTGCTTTAAATGTCATTTTTGTCCAAATATGGAACAACAGGAATAGCTTTATATTTCCTGTGAACTAACTGGAAGCCCTCTGGATTTGCATTGCTTTGTGAAAATGATGTTCACATCACCAATAGGGAAGTCATGTTCACAGAGCAGCTTTCAGGGGACTCCAGTGACCCTACCTCCAGGACAGACCCCTGGGGAATTTGGAAAAGAATGTAAAAAATGAGGTCCCAGCAACAAAATGTTTCAGCTCCGGCAATCTGGTATTCTTTTGACTAAGAAGATGTGACTCTATTTTGAACATCTTTTTAGAGAAGTACTTCCAACTGATCTTAATTTACAAAATAAATATTTTCTGAAAAAAATAATATTAAGCATTTAAAAATTAACTAAAATTCCCTCAAGTGGCTAAAATACACCGGAGATCTCCGATAAGAATCTGTGGTCTGTCTGCAATTTTTGTATGAACATCCTGTAGGATTCTGGTAATACTAAAAACAACAACAACAAAACAATCCTTCTCCCCAGCCAAACAGAAAAAAACATGCCAAAAACTACAAACAGCCCCCCATGGCCCAAGAGCTATAATGAATTTTTTTCCAATTGTATTCTACAACATTTTTCTTAAAATCAGTTGATTTTCTGAAAATTGTACAAGACTTTTAAATAAAACCAGAGCTGAATTGTTGTAATTAGTTCAAATTTCGTCATACACAGTGATATTTCAGACAGTAACTTACCATTTTTTTTTCAGATATTATCTATATGTTAATTTGGGACTCGCTTAACAGGGATACTTAACTGATGCACGGACTATTAAGTAACCATGAAGAGCCGTGGTTGTCCACTGTGTAGGTTTGTTCCAGAAGCTTTTTCATCTGGTCTAAAGTTATCCCTAGAGGATTTATGAGGAGAACAGCTCTGCATTGACAGAGAAATGAGTGGGGACCACTTGTGCTTCCTTCTGTCCTACTCAGGTACATCATCCTACAGCCAAAGGAGGTCTCTCAGGAGAATGAGTATTTTAATTCTTCTTATCCATGCAAGGTTTCATGAGCCTTTGGAAATTATTGGGTTGCACTTATTTCCGTTGCTTAAATGTAGGCATTTGGTGCTATTTGAGATATTTACATAGGCCCAGCGGATATAACCCAGGACCTAGGGGAGAGCTGTTCCCTCCTGGCCTGGCAGCTGGAGGCAGGTGGTATCCTATAGGATGTCTTGAGCTGCACTGTTCTTCTGTGCTCTGTGAATACCAAATCTACAGAAAACGGAAATGACAACAACCAAGGACTTTAAATAGCCTACTACATGACAGAAACTTGCAGTGATGGCTGACTAGAACTGAACTTAATTATAGGCCCTAGAAGGTGAAAGCTGCAAAATCAATAAGCTGTCCCTTGGTTTAGGGAATTCCCTGAATGGTCATAGTTGAAGTCTACCCATGATTTGCTGGGAAAAAAAGCTAAAAAAAAAAGGACATGAAGATAAGCTGCCAAGTAGTTTGTTGTTTTTTTTTTTTAATGGGGGAGCAAAAGGACTTAGGAGAGAAGGAAAGACTGGGAGCTTGCTGACATTATAAAATCATAAAATGTTCCCTTTTGTCTATTATTTGTCTGTCCATAGACATCTGAAATTGATGGGTTTATAAATGAAATGAGAACTGTGCTCAATTTCTGTTCTCTGCTTTAAGTCTGGAAAATGAAGGCATGGC
This sequence comes from Gorsachius magnificus, assembly GCA_034008185.1. NCBI lineage: Eukaryota > Metazoa > Chordata > Aves > Pelecaniformes > Ardeidae > Gorsachius > Gorsachius magnificus. The sequence continues at coordinate 65,439,886 of CM067081.1, read as the reverse complement.
AGATGTTCATTTTCCTGAACCATTTTGAGGGTTGAAGTTCAAATCGTCGGTCCAGGACAACTGGCTTGGTGTCAACTCCTTCCTGCAAGGGACAGACTTCCCACTCTTCAGGCATTTGAGCACGGCCAGTCCTTTAGCACAGACATCGCCGAGCAGCAGCAGTTACCCTTGTCCCAGCAGAGGTTACGGGAATGACCGAGGGCGAGGGTCACTGCACCAAGTTTCTCTCTTCTCCTTTCTGACACTCAGGACACTGTCGGCCCCGCTGACGCCCGCCTGTGCACAGCTGTCCTTCCGGTGCTTCCCCCAGTACTTGTGCGAGTGCTCGCGCTGAGGTTTCTGTTCTAGTTGCTAATTAATACTGCTTGTCATAAAAAGTGATAGTTTCTATGATTCGCTTCAAGCTAGCCTTAGTAGTTTATTCATTTTGAAGTGATGTTTTCTGTTTAGGCACTGCACTTAAAATGATCGTGTTTTGGATGAGAATAGTGATGATATGCCCCTCTATGTTGCTTTAGTTCAAATGTCATTTTGAACTAAATTCCAATTCAGGTTCAAATACCAATTCAAAGACTAGTGCAGGCAGAGTATAACCTTTAAAAATTATTAGCTGGACATTTCGGTCAGAAATGAGTGAGTTTGTCAGCAAGTTAGTGATTTGATGGAATATTTTATTTTAGAATTGCCAAAATAAATATTTAAACCATATTCCATAAACAAAATAGTCAAAGATAAAATATTAATAATAATAAAATTATTAAGAAAAAACAATTTTGGAGACATTTTTCGGGAATGTTGAAATGGCATGGTTTGACTGATTTTTCTTCATTTGTTAGAGCGAAGGAAATAAAAACCTGGACTCAAAAAGGAGTTGCTTTTTCCTGGTGGCTACTTGAATTTTAAAGATGCCAATGTTCAGTGCAGTGAGGGGCTTTGAATCCATTCTTCAGCTGGTGGATGAATACCCATTTACCAGCCAGTGCTTGGGAGATCTGCTGTCACACTTGGGTAGTGCAGTTCCATGCTCAGCTCCTGGTGGAGGCAGGATGAGAGCGAGTGGAAATGCCTTTATACTCCAGTGCTTTGGACTGTCATTAACGAATGAAGATGCTCAGGTTCCCATCTGTGATCTAATAAGATTTCAGTGTGCCATGTGAAATGGAATTATTTCAATGGGAGAGAGGGGGTCAGTCTTGCCTTTGAAGTGCTCCACAGCACAGCAGGTTTCCTCCTCTTCTAAGAGCCGTGAGCTCAGACCCTCTGAGGCAGAAGACAGCATATGGTAGAGCAGCTCTTAAGTCTGAGTCGAACACTTAATGCAAAGCTGTGTTTTGAAGGGGAGTGACTTTGAGGTTTTGTGGTTGCGTTTGTTTGGGTTTTTTTATTATGGCAAAGAAGAATGATGTACTTACACTGAGCAATCAATTTGCTTTCCCAACATTTTTACAAATGTGTTTTAAAACCCTCGTTTAGGCAGGACAAATTTGATTTCCCCCTCCAGAGTTCCTGTCAACCAGTATATCAATACATGGCTTAACCTTTCAAAAATGTTTCAAAATGTACTTGTAGATAATATGTATGTTAATACTAATCCATACCTTGTTACTGTTGTCTAAGCAGAACTAGGGAGTTTGTAAGTCTGTCATTTGTGGGTTTTTTAATAGATGAGAGTTCTTGTTTCTTGCAAATCACAATTTTTATCCTTTTGTTTAGCTACAGTATGGTCAGATATAGAAACAATGAAGCATTTCATCCTGGTATGTTTATTTAAGAAAAAAAAAAAGGATTTTATACTGTTCAAGTGTACCATCTGTTTTCATAATCTAAAGTAAATGTAACATTACAAAGCAAATAACTAAATTTTGCTAACTTGCTAAAACAGTCTGGATTTTTTTTTGTTATCCTCTTCATTTTAGCTGAGTGTAAATCAGAAGTTTTAGCAACATGATTTTTTTAAAAGTTGTTAACGGACTGCAGTTAAGAAAAATATTGAGGTTAAGTGGAGTATAGCAGTGATTTCCTCTAATGGTACTTTACATATGACAGAACAGTTCGGCTAATTCAATACAGTTATATCTAAAGGGTAAAGACAAGAATAGTAATACAGCCAGGGAGCTATTTTGACATTCTGAAGAGACAAGAAAATATGAGAGGAATGTGAGATAAGTGTCCAGCAGTTGGCATCATCTCCCTATTCCAGTATTTGGTGGGATGTGAAACTGTAGCTGTCTATTGATCCAGCTCTCTTGTCAGCTACATGAGTTGTACATACGTGCACGTAGGTGGAAGTGCAGCGTCTGCTACGTAGGGGTAAATCTCCCTTGGCCTTCCCTGTTATGAGTAGGTTGGTGTAGGGGTAGAAGTTCATTCATAGAAGGGGCATTCAGTTCCAATTGGGGTTTGAACTAAAGCAACATAGAGTGGGAAATCTTCACTGTTTCATCAGAAAACATGAGTTTTAAGTGTTGTGTCTAAACAGAATACCTCATTTTATAATGAACAAATCATGAGGTGAAATAATTATGACTATTTTTACTTGTTGAAGCATTTCAGCTATGAATTGGAAACACTGTGAATAGTCAGAGGCTTTTGCTATCTGTGCTAGTCTCAGCAGTCACCTGTTTACGGATTTTCAGTCATTTGAAAGGCACTGTGGTTTGGGTGGAAGTGACCGTATTCCCTGGAGTAAGATTTTCAACATGAACAGAGTTTAGTAAACAGTGAGAATTTTATTAAATTTCTACCTTACATGTGTGCTTGACAGGGTAAGATTTGAACCTGATTGGTACCTATGCAGTTAGCCTAAGCTGGTAGGCAGCTCAGCAAGTGAAACTCAGCAAGCAGAGTCTGAGCTGATGTTGTGGGAAAGAGAACTACGTTATGTCTTGAAAAATATACTTCTGTAAGAGAGAGGAGCATCCAAAAACGGACTTGGCCTTTGTATTTTTTGGGAGATTTCTGTAGCCTCCAGCAATGGTGCATGTCCAAATATGGCAGTCGTCTCTCTCCTGGGCTGCTCATCTGGCTGTTTGCATCGTTCCTGCACGAGTTCCAAGCAATAGTCCTCAAATGCCAGGAAAGTAGCTGGACGTGGAAAAACAGGGCACAATGCAACAAAAGTCCGTAGCTACAATCCGACAGATGTCTTACATGCTGAATTGCAGGGCAGAGTTTCTTCCATCTGCTGCAGGAACTTTCAGCAGCCTTCTCAGCTCTGTCACTCGCAGGGCTTTAGTGCTTCCAAGGCTTGGTATGTGATTCATGGAAATTAGAGGTCCAGGTTGAGATGCCCATTCATTAACAGCACTTGTTTAGAACTGTTAGTGTGATAGTAAATGAATCACTGCCCTTTAGACAAATACTTAGTATGCATGTACGACGTTTGTATGCGTGATGTTGAAGGGACGTAATCTTTTTATAGTTTAATACTGATTTGCTAGCATGATTCACTAAGCTTATCAGTTGCAGACAGTCTGGAAGAATGAAACAGCACAGAAATGCTTGTCAAAAAATGAAGCAATTTGTATTGCTAAAATGAGCTTCTGCTTCTGGGCTGACTGATACTTTGTGGAGGGAGTAAGATAAAATTAATGTCTGGAAATATCATATGAGGGGCTGGCCTGTGGTGCAAGGGTTCTATGGCTGTTTGAAAACTGCTAGCCTACCATGCAAAATAGGTGAAGTATCATGGTGCACCTGGCCAAAATCTTTGGATTAGTCTGTAACTGGCTCCTAGACAAGGGATAAAGAGCCTGCCCTTTCAGCCACCCCCTGCAAATTATGCTTCCTGCCCAGCACCATTCCTTCTGTGTTTTGGCACTTGGAGGACAGCAGTGATTTCTCCAAGCTCCATGCAGTTCCTGAGGAAGGCGTTGTTTCTAAGAGGATGTCTGTGAGATAGGGCAAAACTATTTCTCTTCATCTGTCTCATTATCTCCAGCCATGGGTGGCGGGAGATCATGAACTGGATTCTTCATATCATGAGACTGATTTAAAATCATAGAAGTTGAGATATAAGTAATAATTTGCATAAGTTTCAGCTTAATTACCTTGTGATGATTATCTTTATTCCTTCAGGGTGACTTAGGATTTGAGTGTGTAAGGTTCCTAAATCATTCCTAAATGAGTACCAGAAATGCTGATCTTCTTGTTCACAGTCTAAGAGATACTCAACTAAATTTCCAATGCTTTCCAAGGAATGAAGAGCTATTATTATTAGACTCTGTCCCATTCTGTCTGTAACCACTAGCCCTCGGTTTGATCCTCTGTATCCGCTTTTCTCTCAATTTTCCTCCTTGTTCTCATACATAGCCCATAATCCTTTCTGCCCATTTCAGTCTCTCCTGCTTAGTCCTCCAAGGTGCGCTTCATCTCCATTGAAAGCAAACATCCAAAATAGGTGAGATGGATCCCAGACTAGAAGTGCCTGTTTCTCGCCGTTGAATAAAAGGAGACTGCAGTGACTAGCAGAGATGTTTGTACCTACACTGGGTTAGGTGAACCCAGACCCCTATTCCTCTCCTTGCTGTAACCATCTTGCTCTCTCTCAGTTTCTCACCTCATTATCTAAATGCCCCTTTGATCTCCTTAAATTGACCTTTGATCCATAAGCTGCTTCCAGTCTGGCCCTCCCATCTTCCTAGAGCACCAGGAGGAAGAAGCTCATACTTCCTCCTAGTATATGCAGAATGTTATCACAACCCTCAGATTCAAAAATACAGTCCAGTGGCTGAGGATAATGCTATCCAGTAGTGGCTGTCATCATTGGCCAACTTTCCATCCACCTGCAAGTCAGTGATAGTAGGAGAGGATGCTACTGTAAAATAAATGCAGAATTTTGTAGCGCAGGTGGCCTGTTCTGCCATAGCAGGCTACAGCACTTGACTGCAAATAGGACCTTATGCAGCTGTGCTCCCTCATGCTCAGTACCTTCTTACCTTCCTCACCTTTGGTTGTTCTAACCTAAGGCTTAAGAAACAGGAAAAACTGAATATAATGGCATCATTTCTGGGAGCACAAAAAGAGACCTGAAAGCACAAGTCTATTCTTCTAGCCGTGCTAGGTTTAAGAACAAAAACCAATTGAAAAATAAATAACAACATACTTTTTTCTAAAACGGTGCATGTTAAATAACAGGCTGAAGGAAATATGCAGGGATTAACTTGAAAACATGTTTATAATGATTTGATGACGTATTTTAATTACATTCCCAGATACAATTAAAACAGATGACTTCTGAATTTAAGGGATGTGTTGATAAAACTGATAACATTCTACATGATGCTGAAGGAAGAAGTATGAGCTGCAAGCCTGCGTCCTCCAGCTGTGATCTCATCAGGTCTGAAAAACTAAGAGAGGTCACACTGAGTCACTTCTTGAAATTGGAGGCCCAATGTTTTTCCAGGCATAACCATGTACCACAAGAAGTAAAGCGGATTATTCAGTGGGTGGAACTTTTCCCTCCTGGTCAGTACTGAGTTGGCATTGTAGCACGTGTTGGCATTGTTTTTCTGCAGCGTAGGATTAATACTCATTCTCATCAGTGTTAATTTTCACCTTTCTATGCATTTATAATATAACATGGTAAAATGCTGTAATAATGTAAGAGAAAAAATGTGAATGCTTTTGCTTTACGTGAATATGGAGAAAGTTTTAATTCAAATGACAAATTCAGTGGATCTACATTTAAAAAAAATTCTCAATAAAAGCAACAAACTTTTCAGGAGCTAGTACTTTAGTTTTATTAGACAGCCTTTAATAGTTTTATAGCCCATTTCTCTTTGATGCTTTACTTTAAAGAAAATGTATTTTTTCTAGTCCCTTACACCAGGTAAAAATGTTACTGTATTATTTAACTCTCTGGTGTGATGTTGTTTATTGGTCTCATTGGAGGTTTTCCAAATTCAAAGCAGATTAGGTACATTTCCTCTTATTTCCCAGAAGTCCTGAGGTCCCCGTAGACTGTGGAACCTGCAGGTGTGGAGGGCCAGGTGCCCAGCATCCGTGCTGAGAGCTGGCTCTGGAGAGGTGCTGTCCCCAAGGGACGTGGCACTTAGGAGTATTTCATGTGATGAGATCAGCTGTCGGGACTAGCAAGGCCAGCTGCACAGTCCACCTTCCTTCCCTCCTGAAATGAAAAGGCCCCTCTCCCAAATCCTCCCGTCCACCTGCCCTCCAGAATTTCACTTCACAGAATCCAGATAGAGTTGGGAGTCTGTCAACACCTATGCTGAAGTACCATCGTTTTCTGGAGGTACAAGGTGGCTGTATTTTGACTTTAGTTTACCTAGTGTAGAAAACCCATGAGGTGGTGCTGTCCTAAGGAAAGCCCTTCAGAAAACCAGGATCTCTGTAGTTTCTACTGGAAAATAATTCAGGCTGGTTATGTTTTTAGATGTGTTTTCTATGGATTCTCCTGCTGCAATGAATTTGCTTTTACTGAGTGGAAGGTTTCCCATCATAATGACAATTACAGTTAGTCATTACAGAGGGCAAGAAAGACAGACGATCACTTGAAATGTGGTAGATGTAAGAAACCAGATGTAAGGACCAGAATCCTGGAGCTAGTCATTGCCTGGCCAGTAAACATGAACACTTGCCTCCATATCTAATATTTAACATTAGGAGCAGTTTGCTCTCCTAGAGTTTGTGGTTTGACTTGATTTCATGAAGTATGTTCGGAAGTACTTGTTGATATACCAATATTTACTTGTGATTATACCAATATTTAATTTCCTTTAAAACCTATCATCTTCATCTCTAATGATTGCCAATTACTGATAAAAAAAATTAGTAAATCAATATAAAGAGTTCTCATGGTAAACACCCAAAGGGCATAGGCAACAGTTTTTGTCTTCAGAAAAGACACGAACCCCATGTTCTTCACGTCTGTTATTTTCTCCTTAAGCATAGAAGATTGTATTGGGTTTGCATGGTAGGGTTTTGGTAGCAGGGGGGCTGCAGGGGTAGCTTCTGTGAGAAGCTGCCAGAAGCTTCCCCTATGTCTGACAGAGCCAGTGCCAGCTGGCTCCAAGATGGATCTGCCGCTGGCCAAGGCTGAGCCCATCAGCGCTGGTGGTAGTGCCTCTGGGATAGCGTAGTTAGGAAGGGGGAAATAAATCTGCACAACTGCAGCCGGAGAGAGGAGCAAGAGGACGCGAGAGGAGCAGCCCTGCAGGGCCCCAGGCCAGGGCAGCAGGAGGGGCAGGAGGGGCTCCAGGCGCCGGAGCAGAGATTCCCCCGCAGCCCCGGGTGCAGCCCACGGTGGGGGCCCGGGGGCAGATCCCCACCTGCCCGGGAGGACCCCACGCCGGACCCGGGTGACCCCGTGGGAAGCCCACGCTGGAGCAGGTTTTCTGGCAGGTCTTGTCCCGGGAAGGTGGCCCCGCGGGCAGCAGGGACTGCCCCATGGGAAGGACCCAGGCTGGAGCAGTTCATGAAGAACTGCAGCCCGTGGGAAGGACCCACACTGGAGCAGTTCATGGAGGACTGTCTGCCGTGGGAGGGAGCCCAGGGGAGCAGGGGCAGAGTGTGAGGAGTCCTCTCCTGGGGGGAAGGGGGGGGGGGGAGAGAATTCAGGGTGATTTGGGCCCAGGAGAAAGGGAGGGGTGGGAGGAAGGTATTTCAAGATTTGATTTTATCCCTCATTATCTTACTCTGATTTGGTTGGTAATAAGTTAAACTGATTTCCCCAAGTCGAGCCTGTTTTGCCTATGACAGTAACTGGTGAGTGATCCCTCCCTGACCTTATCTTGACCCATGACCCTTCCCTTATATTTTCTCTCCCCTGTCCAGCTGAGGAGGGGAGTGACAGAGCAGCTTTGGTGGGCACCTGGCATCCAGCCAGGGTCAACCCACCACGAAGATAAATCATGAACTGCAGTTCCACTATCCCTTTCTCCTCAAAGCAATTGCACATATTTATAGAGATGAAGTATTTATTGTGGAATGCAAGCTGTTTATTAACAAGCTGATATTAGAGAGATGCTTCTATGACTGGATTGATTTTGTTTTAAATATTCTGTTGGGCTTTGAATGTATGAATATAGAATCCTAGAGGAGAATCCACTTGTTTTAAATTAAGACATTCATATTGTTAGATGCAGAGCATGTGTGTATTCTATAAAAATAAGTTGTTATTTTTTAAATGGTGGCCCAAAAGACAATGATTTAGAAGTAATATAACAGTTTTCTCTGGTTAAAAACTATAGCAGTTTTTTTTCTTCTTTTACAAAGGCATGTTTTATTGGACTGAGACCAGAAGTATACATCAATATAAAGATAACAAAGTATTGCATTGGCTTAAGTGAACATTCCCCATGCTTGCAGTCTGGATGGTACTGCTGACCTCCCTGGCTCGTTGCGGTATGTTCTGCCTGTCACCTAGTTCAGACAATTAATTCTCAGTTTCTCTTTTATTTTCAGGGTTGTTCCGGCTGTGGAAAATGTGACTGCAGTGGAGTAAAAGGGCAAAAGGTGAGTAAGTCAGCTCTCTCTGCTTCATTATCTTCCTTATTTAAACCACATGGTGTGTAATCTACTGGGAGGCAGGTGAGCCGTTGGTTTCAGTGGACACTTGCACTGCCATGGGGCATTGCCAAGGCCAGGCCACGCGCCCTTCAGCAGGGTTTCTGAAAAGCAGCCAGCTCAGCATCTGCAGTAGCAGAGGGCAGGAAGGCCAGGGGTGGGAAGCAGGTGAAACCCTAGGGCGGTGCTTGGCTGCGTCCTCCCTCTTTCCCCATCAAGCAGGATGATAACCCATCACTCTCACCTTTCCTACACCTCACCTCCAGTCTACTCAGTGGGTAGCAGAGGTTCTGGTTTGACATTCTGACCACCTCTGGAAGTGATGCAAGCAGGTCAGTTCAGAAATGCTCCCCTCAGCATGCTGTGCGGATCGCTCTCTGGCAACGCTTATGTTGCAACATAAGCAACATACCCTGACCAGGGTTAGCCCTGGGAGGCAATGACCTGCAATAGGAAGAAGGAGGTTATTAATCAACTTAAATACAGCAAAGTGTTTCAGGTCAAGAAAAAAAAAAAAAATTTAAAACTTTTGACAGAACCTTGCAAATGAGTTTTAAAGTTCCCATTCAACTGTCCGAACTTTCTGTGTATGAAACAGAAAAGGCACTTTAAAGGCTTCTTTTAAGGCAGAAACAGTGGAGAAAAAATACAGCGTACTTAAGCATTCCATGAATTCCCCCTGTAAATTGCCTGCTTTTGTAAATATGGTGTCTACCATATTTACACACCTTATCTCTTCCAACTTTGTTGTAGAGATTTTAATCTACGGTGTGGTCTGTTCTGCATGCACGTGTACTGTATATCTACCATTATTAATGAGTGTAAGCCAAAGGTTTTATCATCCTGTGATTGCAGTGAGAACATTTTTGTTTAGGTCACCCTAAGGAGTGCTTAGAACAGGTGGGGGGTTTGTTTGGTTTTTTGTTTTGGGGGGTTTATGTTGTTTTTTTTAAATAAATATACAGCTCGTGTTCTACATTGTCTCAAGTGCGATAGCTATATATTTACAGATGAGGGTTTTAAGAATGTTTGTTGGTGACTTTCCTTTAGTGACTTCTAGAACAAGGAATGTAAATGACTTAATTGGCAACCCAGGCAAACATCATTTTCTTTGTGACAGAACATAGATGAGTTTGTGAGATGGATTAAAAGTGTTGAAGTTGAAAACATTTTTTAGATGGAGTCTCTTTTTTTTTTAGTGAGCAATTTATATCTGTTTAATAAAAGTCAGCTATATATTAAAAACAAATAAAGCAGAGATTTGTGAAAGGTTCGCAACTCTGAATTTATTCCTTGATATCTTGATCTTATTTTTCAGTAACAAGTACAAATGAATCATCGTGGAACAAGAGAGATACTACGTTATAACTCTTGTTGAAAGCCATTAGTTTTCAGTTCATAGAGTATGCCAGCATCTTGTAACTAGATCAGTTTAAAAAATGATAGTTTGGGGAAATAAATTGTATGAAAGCTTATGCTTCATTTATTTCCAGCTGCAATTCTTAATCTCTTTGCTAGAGCTCTTGCTGGCATTTTTCATTTGCATAATCCAGACTCTCATAAAGTTCTCTTTGAAAGTAATAGGTGTTTGTCTGATACGCTAGAAGCGCAAACTACCTCAAATTAATGTAGGTTATTTAAAAATGTAGAAGGGAGAAAAATATCAGTCCATAGCAACAGAAGTCATAGTAAATTCCAGATGTCATGCCAGCTTGTCCAGCAAGTCAGTGTACTCTGAGCTCTTCCTAATGGGTTCCATCACAAACTTCTCTGACCTTAAACATGTGTGTAGTGAAATACTTACATACTTTAGACTGTGTAGAAAATTTAATTATTGACATTAGAGACATCTAGACAGGTGAATGACTAGTTATACCTCAAAAACAATATTCAAGAAAGGCATTTGAAGGTATTTTGGAATGCATTTGGAAGTAACTTGATTCAGATCAATATATATCAATGCTTGCTCATTACATTAACACTCTGAGGCTTTCAAATGTGTACTTAGAATTTTGAACAGATAACCGAGTTTTATTTAAAAACATCTTTCCCCCACCCTTGTTTTAGCCTAGTGCAGCTTTTTATCCCAATTCTTTACATTTAATGCCTGTCTAGAATAAGAACAGCCTGTAACCCAGTCCCAGGCCTGAAGACATAAGTTGGTGAGGGAAAGCAAGGGAAGCATCCTTCCTGCTTGCCTCTGTAGTATTTCTAGAAATGGTCTTGCCAACCAATGCATTTGGATTTGAAACACGGCTCTGGTAAACATGGTTCCCATTAACGCACACATCAGCAGTGGTACTTGTTACCTCAGAGATCTATGTGAATGTTGCTTAATGAGAGAAGGACTGATCAGAAAGACTGATCCTAGCCAGGATCCAGGCTGGAAGAGGGCTGCCATGCCCAGCTCTTGTGGTACCCCTGGAGACCACGTTAGAGAACATCTGCTCTCTACTTCTCACGTAGCCACTTGTGTGGGAAGTACATATCCATTCTGCCCTGCACCATCCACAGCCAACATGTTGCCTACACTGGAAGCCCTTTTGATCTGGCTTCCATGTTGTGCAGGAGTGCACAAATGCTGAAGGGCCTTTTCCAATCCACCCACACTCTTCAGCAATGTAACCACACCAGTTTACTGCTGTGGGAGCCTTGTGAGCTGCGGAAGTGGGTGCTGGGTTTACCCTTTAATGCCTTAATTATTAACATCTGGAGATATATTTCCTACCATAGTGTGGGAAGAAATTCCAGCCCCTATGATTTTTGGGGTGGGGTTTAATTAAAATACATTTGGCCAAATAATCATATTAATGATCTCACCAGAAAAAGTGCTGAAAATAGTATTTGACTTAAAAGCTGTGAAATGCCCAAGAAATATTACCCAAGAGCATTTCAGACATGGAAGAGTAGATTATATTGCCATATTTTTCTCTCTTATTTGAGAATCTTTTCATCAATATGACCATTTGGATGGCCATATTTAGAATACATTCAGTATGTTCTCTCATTAGGCTGTTTCCATGAAAATTGCATCTCTATGCCAAACTCCTTTAAGATGACTCATACTTTATCAAGGGCATATAATTGACAAAGTCTAAGGGTTTTCATCACTTTCAGAATATTTCAGAAAGTGAGTGTAGTTGCAACAGATGGCTCTTATCCTGTAAAGCCTTTATTATTACACTGAACATCAGCCTGTTATTTTAAGCTATATAATGTCAAGTATCAAGTATTTGCCAAACAAAAGGTGCAGAAATTTTAGAAAAACATAATATTGCTAAAATAATACAATAATAAATAACACCTTACTGTTCTCTATTAAATAGATTAGCCTAAAACATCTTCATTTACTTCCTCTTACACTTTTTATTTGGTTTTCTGCATAATAACTGACTGTTCTTTCTAACCATGCTAAAGTGTGAGATCTGTTTAAACTGATTAGAGTTTTGAATGCTTGCCTACATTTTATTGGGTGACTAAGAAGCAGACAGAAGCTGTGTTTTCTCTTTTATGCCTACCTAGATTTTGAGAAAAATTTCAAGCAGCTAGGGAGATAAGAAGTTCTAGCCATTAATATGTGTAGAGAAAGCATGTTAAGCATTTAATTACCATTTAGAACAAAGACTGTGTAGAGCCGAGTAAAATTCTCCATGCACTGACTTTTTCCAAGAATGTTCATTCTCTCATTCATGACCATTTACACTCATTTTACTCCATATCAGAAACATGTATAAATGGACGTAACATTGGAACTTTGCTGTAACTAACACAGAATGCTTAATCTTCTAACACTTACCAGTTAGAATGCATGAAAGTATAAATTCTCATTCTTTAGTATAAATACCTTATGATGATTGCTCTGCCTCAGTGTTACTTGTTAAAAGTTAAAGTCAAAAGAATATCAAATGTGATTTTGTCATTGCACATGATCTATTGCACTTTAAAATAAAAAGTCTCTGCTAGGAAATTCTGAAAGAAAATTGAAAATAAGAATAGAATTTACTCTTATGTAACTGCTGCTTTTGAGGGTTTTTTTTGTTTGAGATATAAGAATACTTGAGCAAATAATTTTATATTGGCATATTTTTGTTTGCCTAATTCTGAGACTGTATCCATACCTACATAAAAATTACTTCTCCGTTTCCCTTGATGGATGCATCGTTCCCATGGGGGTTGACCATGCTGCAGAAGTACACGAACTGGCTTTGTCTGAGCCATTTTGGGTCTGGAAGCCAGGTAACTCTGTTACTGGCTTAGGCTGAAAGTCACTGGGACATCTCTGTGGTCCTCTGTCAACAGGAGCAGTGACCAGTTTTTTCTCTCCTGCTCACTCATACAGTTGTAAAAGTTGTGCATGGTTTTGCTGTCTGCAGACCATTGTGCTTCTCCATTTTCTCTGGGAAATGAAGAATTGACTATTCCAGTGGGCTTTGTTCCTGTATATCTGGTTTGGCTTTTTTAAGGTTTACCAGATTGGGAGGGCCTTCAAGGCTTTTCCTGTCATTTTAGGTGTAAAATAGAGCAAAATTATTTGTGATATTGATGAGTTAAAACAATATAAAACCCCTTGTTGGAGAGAAGTTCTGGCAGCCAGTCGGAAGATCACTATTAAGTACTTTGGAGTTTCCTTTACAGTATGGCAAAGGGCAACAAATCAGTTCCTCTAGTGGAGCGAATCAGTAATCACTAGATCTATGCTTTTCATATTCAACCTGTGTTAGCAACATCAAGACATTTTTAATCAAGAGTGTTCATTTTTTACACTTTCCATTGGCACTATTTCATGCCAATGTTCACTATGTGGTTTTAATCAGTTCTTCCATAGTTTTGCTCAGTGTTTCTATTTAAGTGGCTGCTGTAGGAACTTACCTCGTGTACAGCACCTGTTCATGCCCGAGTTGGAAAGACTATGAACTGAGGACACCAAGGAAAGTGCAGCTAAATTATACATCCCAGAGAGGGACATAAGGTTGACAAGTGATGGGCAACGTGGCAGGCACGATGTGTTTGCAGTCTGAAAGGGGCTAATAGATAACATGAAATCATCTAATCATTCCCGAAAGGGGGAAATCAAAAGTCTGTAATAAAATAAGCAAAGATACTGATCAGCTGCAGATCTGATGCTCTTCAAGGAGACTTGTGGTTTATAAATAGTTTCAAAAATCAGGCCATTGTCGCAGTGTTCGTGTCAATTCTGCAATGACAGTATTTTTATTGATTTACCCTTTCTTTATGTCACTCAGAGGAAAATAATCCTTTTAGTTCAAATCAGGGAAAAGAACATCTATGTTTCATCAAGAGAGCACATCAAAAAAGCTGCTATTCTTGAAAAGCATGAGATGTCAAAAGACTTTGAATAATACTGAGTGGGATATGCTAAGTACTAGAAGTTTTCTACATTTTCCCAATGGACAGATCAAACTGCTAAGTGGCATCAGGAGCCACAAGATTTTCTTCATTGGAAATAGTCATTGGAACCATTTGTCCCATTTGCCCAAATGAAACCAAATGTCTCTGGCAACTTTTTCTAAATTAAGATGTATTTTTGCACTCAGTATGGTACGTATCTTTGATTAACACAAACTAGTGGATTACACTGATGAAATTATCTGTGTGGAAAGAGTGCTATAAAAGCAGATACCCCAGTAATACTATGTGATGGGGTATGCTCATATTTAGTTTTCACACAGTAGTATTTCAGTTGGCATAATCCAACCTTTTAAGCAGCTGTTGCCAGATGCGTATCTTTGCTTGTAAAGGTGTTGGTATAATAATCTCAGGCATTTCTTCGTGGAATAAAACATGCTCTCTAGCCTCACAGAGCTTGATTTTACCTTTGTACAACTGCTGTTAGTGTATGTCTTCATGATGGTTTCTTGAAGGATTGCAGGGTCTTATTTTGATCTGAAGCATGTAAGCTCCCAGTGAAGTCACTGAGGTTTCCCAAATGTGAGATCAAAGTCAGATGAGAAAAGACCTCCAAGATCTCCACTTCTCTGAAATCTTGGGAAGCAGAGCTGCCCTGTGCCTGTGCAATACCCATGCATAGTTTGGAATCTTCCCCAATTTAAAATTTTGGTCCATGCAAACAGAGTCACACTTCCAGTTACTACATAGCAATCATAAAACTTATGTCCCAGCGTGCAGTTTTTTAGTATCTGACCATATGCACGACAGCACCTGCAGTCTGCTTCTGCTTTCTGTATGTTCATTTTGCCACCCATCACGCTAACAATCCATGATGCAGACAGAGTTTTGTGGGTGTAGATTACAGGTCTGGGACAGCATACCTGTGGGGAACAGCAGTAGCTACATTTTGTAGTTTACCCCTCAGGCTTTTTTAAACCATTCTGCCATTCGATTTATATTGTGTTTGCTGGGGATCTCAGACCAAGCCAAGTCATTATAATTGACAGTTCTGTAGTATGTCAGTTCCCATATAAGAATTTAATATTGATTCACTTAATAATTAGTCTCTGGCTACATTTTCTCTGTAGCAGTATTCACAAGAAGCAATTTGGGCATATCTAATTATTACTAGGGAGCCGCAGTAATATAGTAATCTCCTTAAGGCACTTCCTAGTCTTTCCAGCCAAGAGCAAAAAGTGGTTTGGGGGGCTTGGTTTTGGTTTTGGTTTTTTGTCTCATACTAGCGGTAGGTAGTTGTTTGATTCTCTTTGTTCAGCTACCTCCCATTTCAGATTTTAGACCTATGTTTTCCGTGAGAGGTCATAACTTATATTAGTCATTGAAAACATCCGGCCACATGATGTTGGCTTTCAGAAAAGCATATCTGAATTCTCTTGAAGTTTGGATTTCAACAAGAAAGGGTAAAAAGCCAAATTTAATACAAAATTTTCAAAAACAATTCCAGCGGAAGCAACAGCAGAACTTCTAACCATATATGCCTGGAAGGAGACAGAACAGTCAGCAGCAGCAGGGAAGTGGGATTTTCAAAGAGGAAACCTGAAATAGCTGCTAAAAAAGTGATAGTGCAGTACTTTATCACGCAAGCAAGTTCCTAACCATCTGGAGAACCTCTTTAGTTTAGCCAAGAAAGAAGCTTAATATCACAGAAGGAGAAAGAACAGCTGAGAAAGCATTTTTAAGAGATGTTAAAAAGTATTTATATTTCCTTTCAGGTAAGTATAACACCTGAGAAAGTTTTACAGAACAGTAAGTAAATTGAGTGATAGACAGCATAGCAAAGAAAGTTAACCTAAAAGATGAAAATAATTATTAGCTTTCAGTAACAGGTAAAATCTTCTCCTATATCACCTTTAACAACAGAAGAAAAGCAAAACTAAGGTAAAGCCAAGGGAAAAGCAACTTAGACTGCCGTCTGGAAAATCATGTTTCTATCCCTCAGAATATTTAACTAGAATGGCAAAACCTACCCATAAATTTTGTAGCTCTTAAAGCATGTGACAGCTTCCACTGAAGTTCAGCTGGAACATTTTTAAATGTTTTGATATGCCAACAAAAATAATTCTCACCGAGGCTTGTGTCAAAGATCAGTGTGCACAGTTAAAGTAAATAACTGAGTTCAGCCAGTGACTGAACGCAGACACTGCCCTGAAATCGGATGTCCTCTCGCTTTTTTTCTCATTCGACACTGGTACTGACTGTAAACTGATGCAAGAAAAGTATTTCATGGTTGGTTAGCAGAATACTGAGAGCTTTCGGGGGGTTTGGTGACCCTTAATTTTGTTAGAACCATTTGCTCGACTGCGAAGGGAAGGCTGAAAGGCGCTGCAAAACTGCAAAACTATGGGTTTAAGCAGTAGTGAGGGGAGGGACTTTAGCAGAGAGGAGCAGTCTGAAGTGCCCCTGACTCCAAGCTCAGGAGTTAGCTGGCAAAAAGGGAAGAATTACCAAAGGCTCCTATAGCGAAGCAGTGAACGGAGAAGCCGGTGCTGCTGCCAGCTGCGTGCAGAGCCCTAACGAGATTTGCGAGTTAGGGATGCCACTAGAAATCTTCACCTCAGGCTTCATTTCTGTCTGAAAATGTGGAGATGGAAGCTGGAAAGCCAGCAAGGATGCACGCAGCCTTGTAAAACTCCTCCAAAGGGATGTCTTTGGGAAGTTCTAGGTATTAAATTGAGTTAATTTATGTCAATGCCAAGGCGTGGGAGCTGCGGGGCGATATTTACCTCAGTAAAAAAGGAAAAGGGGAGTGCTTGGAAAAATGAAACTCTCCAGATGTGGGCAAAGTGGAAACTTTTGATGGCAAAACTGCCTTTGCACCCCAGCTGTCGCCGGGCACAGCCGGCTTTCAGGAAGGGCCGGGGACATTCCCGCCCCCCCGTCCCCGGGGCAAGGGCCGTCCCATGGGGCTGTCGCCCTGCCCGGCCCGTGGCTGTGTCACTTCCCCGCGCGATCCTCTGGGTGGCACTCATGCATCACCCGTGCCGTCGGGTCCCACGAGCCCCGTCACGCATCCTTGCCGCCTTTTTTTTTTTTTTTTAATTTATTTTAATTTTTTTTCCCGAAAAGAAAACCTTAAAGACACCTACTAAGCTGTATACCAGCTTCTGGTGGGCGCTCGCTGACAAGTAATGATGCCGATAGCCTCCACAATGCCAAAAAAAAAGGTACTATCTGGTTTTCAGTATTCTTTATGATTATGGTGTCTTTGACAACTTAATTGGTTTAGGCTGAACAACCCTGAAGGTGCTAGGAAAAAGATATATTCTAGTGTCTGTTCTCCAGTGCTTCTGGTTAGGTCAAGAGACGCTAGAGATTAAATCGAAGAAACGCTGATTTACACTTTTGAGGCACAATGTTATCTGCCTTCTGGTGTTTTCATGATAAAAAGTCAGAAGCTAGAATATTTCCTCTAGCTTTCGTGGAAAGATATTTTACTCTTACACAACTTTCAAAGTATTTAAAACTTTAGAAATGCCATTTCAAACGTAACCCCCAAAAGCAGCTAGAATAGCACTGTCTGGAATAGCACTGTCTGTCATGTACTCTCTAAGATATGAGCTCCTTCATTATGAGAACTTTATTGCAGTCCGTACTGTCTAGGACCAGCTGCCCATATTTTTACTATTTATGGAAGAGATTATTTTCTGTAAATATGTCCATGCAAACCTTTGGCAAGAGAATAAAACTTGCACGTAATGTCACATTTCATTCCAGGTCTAGGATCTGAACAAAAATAAATTAAAAAAACCTGAAAAGTTCAAGACCTTTTTTTTTCTGCTGTTTCATCTTGAAATGTGAGCCTTTAAACAATGCCAAATGCAAACAAATGCTAAATAATTTTCACTAATGAAGAAGGAAGGGCGTGGAGCATTTTTACCCCTTATATTCTTGGACCTTCAAAACTGGAAGTGATTTAACACAATGTGCAATAAAACAAAGGAAGAGTTACTCAGACCTAATGAGTTCAACAGATGATTAGAAGGGGTGGGAATTGTAGTACCCTTTTGATTCAACCTGTCTCCAGGTGATAGAATTTCCTCCTTTTACACTGCAAATGCATTTGTCCTTCAAACATTCTCTTCCCTCATGGTTCTCTGAGGTTCTGCTATTCCCCAGGGTGGCTCTACCTGATGGGAAGAGGCTCCTTGACCCATGTCTGATTTTAAAAAAAAAAAAAAAAGTTTTGAAAAACCCATGCATACCTTTGATAAAGGGTTTATGTGACTTCCTCCTGAAACATGATGAGCTCTGTGTTTCGGGGGTTTTTTCCCCCAAAAATCAGCAAAAGCTTAAGCATAAAGACAATGAACCACATACCTTGGTGTTAAACTGCCAAGCTTTGTGCAGACAGACTTCCACAGTTAGAAAATAAAGTTCACTTGCTGTCTATTAGCTTCTGCTATCTGTTAGTCTTGTCTTTGTATTCTTGTCCATCATATACCATGCCCTCAATCAGTCTTTGAGGTAGACTACTCCTGGCTCATAAAATATTCAAAATAGGGGTTGTGCATGCTGTCTTTTGTGAATGAATGAAAGGTGCATGTACCTCACTAAACCTCAGTGACTTTTTCTTCTTTTTTCTTTTTCTTTTTTTTTTTTTTTTTTTTTTTTAATGGAGGGAAAACAAGCAAAATAATATTTTGCTGTAGGTACAAGTACATTTCTCCACAGCATTCTGGCTACTTCTGGATCTGTAACATTTATCTACACTGGAGCCAAATACCACACAAAAAGTACATCATTCAAAGACATGCAAATGTAAGGAAACATTGAGAGCTTAAGACTGTACATGGCCTGATAAGTCTTAAAAAGTTAAATTTGGGCACTTCCATTGAAAAAACGGGCTGCCACAGTTGGAAAGTGAAGAATAACTGTGGGGTGAGCAAGAAGAGGAATTTCATGAAGAAGGCTTGGTAAATTATGTAGGGAGGGGCCATTACTTATAGCTGGTTTAACTGAAATTGTATGATGCTGATAGGCAACCAGTTGCTTGACACTAATTAAATAGAGGCTAAGTCTGTAGCCATGACTTTTTGAATGCTAATTTTATTTCACTCAGCTTATTTTACTTATTCAGCTTCTAAATCAAATTCAGACACCCTGTATATCCACTCACTTCCTTGCACACCAACTAAGCATATGCATACTGATATGTAGAGAAGAAGTTAATCAAAGATGGTTATTTCTATTTTTATACTCCTGGGAAGCACTTAGCAGCTTCCTGAGGAATGCTCTGTGCCGCCATGAGGCGACACTGAAATGTGCTTTCAGTCTAAGCATTCCTTCGTATTTGGGAGGCAGAGGCACAGGCTCAGTCCCTGAACTGTAAACCTGAACATTTCTCTAATTAAATGTTTATACTGATAGATTCACTACTGGAGGTTTGGGTTCATTTTTTATCAAGCTGCACAGGTCCCCCAGTGTTGTAAATTCACGAGGCTCAGGAGCGGATACTTTCATACTAGGAATCATAGAACCATAGAATACCAGGTTAGAAGGGACCTCAAGGATCATCTGGTCCAACAAGGTGTGAAAAACCAGATTTGAGTGGTTGCCATCATTTGGTGATCAGCGGGCAGCTTCTGCCCCTGTGTATATGAACCTGTGTGGCACTGGCTTTAACACCGTGAGTGCTTCTCATTGTCCCCACTTCCAAGTGCAGCTCAAGAGCTGGTGTCACTGCGGGACCGAAGGAGTCCCACAGGTGAAAGTCACCAGGGAGGGAGCAAAGGGAGAAGGAGATGGCAGGGAGATGGCAGAACTAGCACCATGGCAGAGAGGGCATGACTAGGGAGTGCTGTTCCCCAGCAGCAGTTGGGGTAGCTCTTTGTCAGCATATGTGTCTGCATATAATGTAAAGCAGCCCTGGTAATGCTTGAAGTTGTGCAGGGGACTCATCCAGCCCACAGCCAGCCTGACTGTGGAGCTGTGCAGGCGATGTCAAACTCTCATGGCTGCTCCTTCTGTCAGTCATGCCAAAACCGCTGGACTCCTGTTTCCATGTGAGTGAGCTTTCTCAGATGCTTCCTGGCTGTGCAAGAATCCAGACTTTGCTGACTCTCCCCCACCCCTGACCCCCCTCTTCCATTCTGCATACTGCCAGGGGCTCAGCCCCAAAACTTCTGGGCGAGCCAAGATCTTTCCAGAGCTCCTACACAGATTCTTTGCGTGTCTTCACAGTTATGTTTGTGTAATTAATTACTTGTTACTCGTGTGGCTTCAGAATCATATAGCTATAGCACAGCTAGATTCTAGTGCTGAAGGATGTGCACTGGGAATTTTGTAATGTTAAGCATCCTTAGTGCATTTGAGGACGCTTGCCCTGTGAGCATATAGCAATAATTCTGTTTGACTGATACCCACTTCACACTTTCAGTAAAATACTGAAAACGGTAAGTGCAGCTGAGGAGAAACAGATGATACTTGTTGTAACATGTTTATTTTAATCCTGAAAGATATTCGGGGCCGGTGCTCCCTCTGGTGGTTAAAAATACTCTTTTAAGAGAGAATTGGCTATTCCCCACCTCTGTCTTCATTTATGTAATGCTATGCCTGTGCAATTCTGTAACACATATTTAAAAGAGTGAGGAAGAAAGACAGTGACTTAGAGAGTGCTCTCGGATCGCACAATAGCGTTTCCCCCTGTGCAGTGTAATTCCTGGCCTAACACCTCGAAGCCAATTCACTTGGGCACTCACATCAGCCGAATGAACAAATATGGAGCCTGCATTCACCTCTCATGCAGCTTGGGATCCTCTGGGTAGAAACCAGGTTGTGCACTGCAAGGCTGCTGTGCGTCGCTGTAGACTTTCTAAGGTCGCGCTGGAGCATCAAGGTGTGATGAATGTTTTGGATGGTGGCTTTTCTTGTTAACAGTTGCATCTAGGTCTCAAAGTAATTTCTTTCAAAATCAATGTTTGAGACTGTTTCTAAAATCGGATTGAGGATAAGAGAAAAGTAGAAAAGAATGCTGAATTGTCAGGCCCTATTTCTCTCTTTTTAAAAACTGCATCCTCAGTTTTCATCTTGAAGCAGTTGCATTTCTTTGCCACACATGCCCTTCCAAACATTCATGAACATTAGCTTTTGGGAAGAGGGGAGCACATGTGTTGGGAAAGAGAAAATCTGAGCTTAAAGCGATGTTGGATTCAGCAGCAGCACCGTCATGAAGACGGCTCTCCAGCAAGGTCAAGCATTTGTTGGCTCCCAGCTCAGTTCCTCTTGCAGTGAAGGCACAGCTGAGGAGCTCTGGTGGATGAATTCCAGCAAACCCTACTGTGCTGGTGTAAGAAGCTGCTCTCGCAGCCTTGCTGCCCTGCGTCCTACATTGCTATGTCCTCCTCGCATTGGTTTTGGCAGCCGCCCGGCCACCTGATGAGCTGCTCAGCTCACTGAGGCCAGAGCAAACTCACTCGCTAAGAAAAGTGAGTAAATTTAGTGAGCTGGTGTGGTGGAGGCTGAGGGAATCATGCCAGCTGGTGTAAAGAAGGGTGAGGTGGCACCATCCCTTTAAAAAGAGGAGGAGGACAAGAGCCACCTTTGCTGGGTAGATCAGCTCAGCTGCCTTTTGACATCCCTCCCTAAGACTGAGTTTTATACCTTTTTGGCTGAAGGGCAGGCATGTGTCCTGCCATCTCAGCTTCAGGGCAATCGCTGGCAGAGGCAAACGAAGCATCTTTCAAATGGCGTGGGGAAGATCTGCACATTGTTATTCACCATGTGCCTGAGTCTCTGGAGAGCCTGAGAACATTGTATTCTTATGGGCCCAGACACCCTGTGAGCCCACGCTTCTGAAAACCGTTGATTTATATCCGTGTTACCAGCTTCTCAAGTCTAAAATCTCCCAGTCCAGCAGTCCCTAGACAAAATAATAGGGGAAATAATTTATAATGGGGTGGTGATTATTCCTCCCCCTCAGCACTTAATTTATTACAGCTGAATCTTCTGAAACTCCTTACTTCATGAGACTCTCTTGCATAGTAATCTGCAGTTGTTCCATGTGTCAAACAGCATTTCATGGCTAATTTGGAAGGGTAGGTGCCAGCAAAAATACCAGCCCATGTTGTTACGCTCTTAACAGGTTCACCTCTGTTTAGAAGTCCATTCAATTGCTTTGAATTTGAACTACCTAATGCAAAGGCATTTGGATGCATTTCATAAAAGCTGGACTAACACAGGCATCTTGCTTATTAAATGAGTGCAGCAGTGACTGAGCACTTGCTGTCTTTTTACGTAGCACCTCCACATTTTCAGCAGCTGAGTGGCAGAATGTTCATTTCTGTGAGCTGAGTAATGAATTCTCCTTTGTGCTTTCTGACAGTTTGCATTGAATCAGCAGAGGTACAGATGACTTGGTTACATCTGTTTTAATTTTTGAGTCTCATCAATTGATTTGTTAGAAGCAGAAGCTCTTTCAGTATTACTTGCCAAGATTTTGCAGCTGTGAATATTGGAACTTGAACAATACATAGCCCTTGCAGTCAGAGTCTCATGCTCTTCACGCATCGCAGCTAGACATCTCAGTGCTGAGCAAAAAACAAGTGGGGTAGCAGCAGTGATCTGGTGCTTGCCAATTTATGTAGTGTGGATGCTTAATGAGTTGCGGCATAAATGTAGTGCAAGCACTAGCTGTTGGGCTGTTTGGCTGGAACATTGAGTGAAGAAAGGAACTGGGCAGGCAAGCAGTGAAAGAATGCTGTTCAAGTATTTCCTTGCAATGCAAGGCTTCTTCAGGACATGCTTATGTCTGTACTGCACAATGTAGTAAGTGACAGCATCTGAGCTTGAAGTTCCAAATCAGCCACTTTGGGTAGGAAAACAGCAGTATAAATGCTGCTACCCCAGTGATCTCTGCAGGCCAATCTACCCAGTGACATTCGGATTCGTGGAGTTCTGCATTCACATGACTTTACAGCTTCTAGATGGTAGAGTTTTTCTACTGCCTTGTTCAGTGTAGATACTTTGAGGTGGATAGAATTTTACTGTAATTCAGTACAGTTTCACTGATGCCAAGAAAACATCTCATGGTGGAAATTGGTGCTAACTGGAGCAGGAGTATTGAAGTTAGACCTCTGTTCATTAGCACTGCTTCTTTCCTTACAAGTTTTGGTATGCTAGTTTTCTAAGACTGTTATGCAAAGAAGCAGTCTGATACCTGGCCTAAGGACTGGAACCCAGGAAACATCCTAGGTCTGTTACTGGGTCTTGGTGAAGACATCCTAGGTCTGTTACTGGGTCTTGGTGGAAAAGGTTGTCCTGATTTCTCTGAGTTTCTGTGGATGGCATGGAGCAGTAAGGTCTCATTAGCTGCGTAGTCCGAGACTGCACAAGTTTGGGCTACTTACCCAATACTTGCTTTGGACTACTTACCCCAAACTTACTTTGCAGTAAAATCAAATGGGAAGGCAAAGTATAGAGGGAGAGATGTAAGCAGTGTTTAAGTCCATCCTCCCCTGTTAGAAACAGTGGCCGAGGTGGCAGGTTGCATGCAGAGAGGGGTCCAGCAGCTCTCACACCTGCAGTCACCTTTATGTTTCCCTCTGGCAAATCACAGGCAAGAAGGTGAGCTCAGTTCCAGTATGAGAAACCATGAGTCTGCAGTATTTGGGACGGTACAGCTCTCTGCATGCTCAGGAATTATGCTCTCTAGGACTTGGGACACCCAGTAGCTTGACTGGATGTCCAGAAGTCCTGGACAAATAGCCAGTTATTTTTCTTGTTGGCCTAACTGTTCAAGTCAGTAAAATAAAATGTTTCTACAGAAAGCTGGATGTATCTTAGCTCGAAGTGACTCGGTATGGTCTCAGCTCTGCTCCTGCAGCTATGTTTTACCCCTCAGACTGGGGCACTGAAGACAGCCTTGAGAGAATTGACTGTAGTTGCCTTGGAAGCCCAAGTTTTTATTTATTTCAAGCCTTGAGTTAACCTCCTTGGCAAGCTGAAGTGGTCATTACCTTAGTGAGTGATTTACAGGCACGTTAAGGCCCTTTTACAGTGCCAGAACTGTCTTAAGGGAGCCTTAGACTAAGTGAAAATCTCATCTGTAAACCTCAGTTTTATCATTCCTTAAGAACTGAGGAAAGACTATTCCCCTGCATTGCAGGGTGCAGTGGCTCAAAGTGTGTTGAAATCCTCAGATGGACAGAACTCCTGCGTGCATAAAGTATTAGTCGTGTTGCACATGACTCATATTTCTCCGTAGGTGTCAAAATAACCTTGTTTTCTTCTCATTTGCACATGTTGTGCTTTTCTTCAGCAACGAAAAACCCTCCCTTGTGTCCTTGAGTGTCTTCTCCCTCCTTAGTCCATCTCCCAGCAGGTCATGAGAGCAAGTGCCCAGGGTTCAGTGTAAAATCCTGGTCTGAAGTGACACAACATCTGGTTTTGTAGACATACACTTGTTACTGTAGTGCCAATTAGCCAGCTAAAGTATGGGTTTAAGGACCTCAGTAATCTGGTAAACATTTCAGATAGCCTGCGGATTTTAGGATAATTACTTCAACATTTATTTGGAGGCCTGCATCCTGATACAGTCTTCCTTAAAATATTTTTCAAAACAATTTTAATTACTTTAGAACTTGGACTTTGTACCTCTTAGAGCTGACCTAGAAATATATTTCTTCAGCTGTTCTGCCGCTTGCTTTGTTTTGCTGCATTTTGTGGTCTAACACACTGCCTGAGATTTGGGTTATAAGCAAACTTTATTCTCAAACCATGACAAAAAATACTGGGGAGTAAATAGAGATGATGCCATTTCAGCACTTCAAGGAAAAACCGTTTGTTTGCCTCAGAAAGAACTTCTTTATTGAAAAATTTATTTCTGTGGGAGCAAGGAGAGGAGAAGCAGCAGCAGAATTTTTCCTGGCAGGAAATTTTAATAAATGAATGTTATTTTGAATTTCACTGCCTCGTGCTCTTATCATCTCAGTTACAGGTTTCTCCTCTCCTTTCTCCTTGGCCCTGCTCTTCTTATCCATCAATCACCTCTTTTCTCCTGTGTCTCTTCATCTTGTTAACAAAATCCCAGCCAAGGACCTAAAACTCAACATCAACCCAGTAACTCTACAGAACTTCCATTTCCTCTCATTTTCTGAAACTGTAACTAGCACCATGTCTGTGGGTCATCCGTGGTTTCCTCTGACTGCGTATCATCACCTTTTCTTTGCACGGTGCCTGTTACACCTACTTGAAGAGTGAGCTCCCCAAGGCCCAGATGCTGCTCTGCTCTTGTGTGCTCAGTCCTCAGCTGGTCCCTGCAAGTAACCAGCATATTGCTGAGATCTGTCCTGAGCAAACAGGAGAAAAGTTTCTTGCTATTCACCATCCTGAAATCCAAATGCTAAATTGTTTGTTAATTACAAATAGCAATCTCATCTCTCACTGTTTTGCTGAAAATACTTAAATCTTTGCGTAGCTTCCTTTTGTGTGTTTTGAACCTTGTTGATTGTCTTTCCTTGTGGGTATCCTTTGAAAAGTGGTGTATGTTTTGAGTTTCTAAAACAGGTGCCACGTTTTTTAGCTGTTCTCCAAACTTTTATACCTTTTCCTTTTTGCAGTTGCTCATTAATGTTCTATTCATCCAATATTCCCGCATTTTTTGGACAATATGAAGTGTTTCTCCCTGTTCCATACCACACCTGGAAAGGAAAACTCTAGTTACTTCCTGCACAGCATGTTTGGCTTTTGACTTGCTTGGTTTGCTGTTTTCAGACTTGACATGCATATTTTTTTTCCCTCTCCCCTATGCGTAGATTTTGCAGCCTTTATTCAGACAGTGTTCCTCTTGGTTTCACTGGAAGTCCAAGTACAGTGAACGTGTAATAGCTGTAATATTGATCTAGAGTGTGGATGGATTTTCTGCCTCTAGATTTATCTGATTTAAATACATTTGGGGTTGTGGGGAGAGGGACAGTGCAGAAAACACAGATGTGCCATACAGCATTAATGAAGAACCTAAAGGATGACACATAGAATCTGTATGTTCAGCTTCTTGGGAAGATCCTGTATCTCGAAGCACTCAGGCTCTGAACCACCCTGAAACTCAAGACTAAGTGACTCAAGCCTGGTCTCCAAAATCTGCTGTTGTGAATGCTATACAGGAAGAGGAGTGGTGTTGGCTATTCATACAGTAGCGACTGAACAGTGATATTTGCAGTTTTCAGGAATTTAATTGCTGATTTACAGTGTTAGATTTTCTACCAGTGGTATCTCTATAGGAATGCAGGCAGGTCTTACTAGAGGGAAAGTAGCCTTCCTGATCCCAGGGGTATAAACATGCAATGAACAGTGCTATCTAAAGAGAGAAAAAAGGTTTCATTGATGTTCAAGGAGTGCTTTTCTATTATGCCACACTTGGACTCTGCCAACCTATTATTGATCCGTAAATATTTCTTTGTTTATAATAATCCTTCTTTCAAACACTAACATGAAATGTTTGCTGTCACTTGTAGCTTCTTACCACCTAACAGGTTCTTGAGCATAGAAACAGGGGATGTGTGGGTTGCTTGAAGAAGCAGCCTCAGCTGTTCTGTTGCTAATGAGTTTTCTTCTTCCACAGGGAGAAAGAGGCTTGCCTGGACTACAGGGTGTGATTGGGTTTCCTGGAATGCAAGGACCTGAAGGTCCTCCTGGGCCACCAGGACTTAAGGTGAGAACTTAAGCTTTAATAATTTAAACCACTCAGATTTCCCTAAATTGTTGTCCCTAGGAAAGACAAAGCTATCTCTTTTCCTTTGCAGGGTGATACTGGAGAACCAGGACTGCCAGGAACAAAGGGAACAAGAGTGAGTTCTAACTGACTTTTTTGCAATTCTGATGCCTGTGGGTTTATATGTCCTTAACTCTCCATGGCTGCCTTCAAGTGCAAGATGGGGTTAGTCTCTTCTTTGAGTTAATCAATGGCATCCCCTTGTGCTGCACAATAATATCAAAATTCTTGCTTTTGCCTTTGAAGTTCTTTCTGCATTGGGCGGTCAGTGCCTTTGTCCATTTGCGTTTTCACCTGGTACTTACCACTGCGTCAACAACACTGGTTTTAATATGCCCTTGATATCTTTCTGACATACCAAGAGGGTTTTTTCCAGCTTGAATATGAACCAACCTTATTAACTCATGCAAAATTCTTCATTATGTTTGCCATCTAACCGCCTTGAAGCACTCCAGCAGAGAAGCTGACACACCCATGAGCACATACATGTTGAAAATGTGCACAGGGTGCAGAGCCGAACTAAAGCTAGGGAGAAAGATCTCTTGACTTTGCTAAAAGAGGCTCTGAGTATGCCTGTAACCTTCCTGTTGTCATTTCTGTTTAATGTGGCACTTACATAACACTTTTTTTATCACATTATATTAGCCAGAGCCATGTCTTTTGGGGTTTTGTGAGGTGCCAAGCTCATCCTAAACATTTTCACTTTTCGTAATGTAATGGTGAAAGAGGATTCAAATTACTTGACCAGTAATGATGCATACATTTTCAGCTATACCCTCTTGTCCACAGATTTTCAAAATGCTGTCTCAGTTTTGTTCTCCCTTTGCTGCAGCACATAGAATCTACTGAATCAACTGCAGTTTCTGAGCTGTTACAGAGGGGGTATTCTGCTAGATCAAGAAATCCTTATTTCAGTCTGTGATGTTTATGATGCCCTGGGGTATCCTGAGTATTAATGTGAATTGGCATCTCCTGGCAAATCTGTTTGTGTGCTACAGTGCAAGTAGACTGTATTTTAGCCATTATAAAGTTTTGGAAGATACAAATGTACTATCTGAGCACAGGATTCCCATACATCTTTTCTGCTTCACAATACATGTATTATAAAATACTGCATGAATAAATAAGCTGGTAGGATGAAAATGATGTGCCAAGTCAAACTCCTGATTCATTATACTGGAAAGCTGTTGAAGGAGAAAGAGTTATCTCAACCCGGTAGGTTTTCTGATAATAAGGATGAATTGTTACACTGATGTGGAGTATGAAAGGTAGAGAAGCATCTTTGCAGTGCATCCACATCCTATTCTGCTATGAAGAGGTGCCTGCAGTAAATTTCATTTTGGGAACGATGGTTGTGAGAAGACAGCACTTCTGAATTCCTTTTTTCTTGTGCATAAGGCTCTGGTCCAGTTCCTGTTGAAGGAAATCCATATTACTTCTTAAAAAGTTAAAGAAATATTAGAAGTTGCTTTCAGTTATCAATTACTAAGGTGCCATGTTTTAGAGGTTTTGAAGATTAGAGCTATTTTGTCAAGGAAGTTTAAAAGAAACCGTTACTTGTTTTTTGACTGTCACCACTGGAGATGCGACTCGGGCTGCAGCTGGTCCTTGCTGTTTTGTGGGTTTGTCATTTCAGTTTCTGTTTTTTCTCGACTGCAGGGCCCCCCCGGAGCATCAGGCTTTCCAGGAAACCCAGGCCTTCCTGTATGTATGGAGTATACATATTTTTACAAAGAACATCAATGTTTTAATTGTGACATCTGACCTGGATTATTGCTAATATTGCTACTTTCTTTATTTTGTTTTCATCTAGGGCATTCCTGGACAAGATGGCCCTCCTGGTCCACCTGGCATTCCAGGATGTAATGGCACAAAGGTGACATTTACCTATATTTATAACAGCATCCCTGTGTTGAAATAAAAACATCCCTCAAGCATATGTTCCCCAAACAAAAACAATTTCTCTGTTCCCTTCAGGGTGAAAGAGGTCCAGTAGGTCCCCCGGGTTTACCAGGACTGACTGGGAGCATAGTAAGTAGATTCTTTCATGCTTGATTCACTTGTTTCAACTCTGATTCTTGAAACGAAAATATAACTATATGAAATTACATAGAGTATAAGATGTAAAATATGCAATACTGAGGAAGAATAACATGAAATATGTCTTTTTCCACAGGGACCCCCAGGTCCTCCTGGAATGAAGGTACATTTTACCCTAAGTGTGTTCATATCCTGCTTCTAACAGTAAGAATTAGGATGAACCCTATACCCTCTAAGATTAGCAGTCCTTACTTAAGGACTGAAAAATTGTATTGGCATGTTTCACTTTGTACTCTGTTCTGCAGTCCCACTAAATAAAGACAGTGGGGTGACCTCCAGTTAATAGCAATTGAACATATGTGTTGTTCCATGCACATCTTAAAAGTGTAAGTATTACATGGATTATAACAGAAAAAAATAGTATGTACCATTAATTACATATAAGTAGTATGGTGTCCACCTAATTGTGCATAAGGAGTTAAATAGATTTTATGGTTCAAACATTTGTTTTGATATTGACGTTCCATTTATCTAAATAGTTTAAAGTTTGTGGAAGAAGGTCCTATAGCCCGCAAATATGAGAAGTATCCAACGTATACTAAACAGTTTTCATACAGAGAAAAATTAAA
This sequence comes from Gorsachius magnificus, assembly GCA_034008185.1. Lineage (NCBI taxonomy): Eukaryota > Metazoa > Chordata > Aves > Pelecaniformes > Ardeidae > Gorsachius > Gorsachius magnificus. Next base: position 65,410,555 of record CM067081.1, on the reverse strand, counting down.
CTAACTAGGTATCTGAGTGTGTTTTGTGAGCTGGAGAATAAAATGATGAATGTCAATAGAGAGCTTTGGCTCTTTAAAATGAGCAGATACAATTCGGAACTGTAAGCTAAAGATAAGTCTAAATGTAATCTCAGATTTGTAATGATGTGACTACCTGGAGTTGTAAAATGCCCTTTTCTGTTTCTCTCACGGGAAGAACTGACTTGGTCTATAAACACTGAAGTACTGGAATGTTTCTTCCCTAGACATGTATGCATAGGTACACAACTCCTGAAATAAAATCACTTACAATATTGCAACTTTGTACAAAAATGCAGAAAAAATGAGATCTTTTGCTATCAAAAAAAGAGACCTCAAGAAGTGAGTAACGATCAGATTAGTTTTCTAAAGTAAGACAAAATGGATTCCTTTTTTGAAGAAAAAGGATGCCATAAATGGCTTTTATGTCAAAATTAGGTATAAGACTGAAGATCTCATGCTGCAACAGAGATGGTGAGGTTACCACTTCTCTCAGCAGCCAGCTCAGATTGCTCCAATTGTGTGGTGACACTGTAGTAGTGATACATTTGGTGGGAAAATCTTTCCGATTACCCATTACAGCACAGGAAATTAGGGTATGAAGGAGGATTTGGTACTGGAATCTCTTCAGGTGGTTTTAAAGGACATTTAGCAAGTAAGGTCTTAACTTTTAATATCTCTTGCTGTGTTTCAGCTGGATTAAAAGAAGTAAGGTGACTTTTTTTAAGCCAGCTTTCCAAATGATTCCGAACTTTGCATGGCTTCAACTTTCCTCTCATCTTAATATTAGTGTTTTTGAATGTATTTGAATCGATGTTCAAGTATTATTCTTTTTTTTTTCTTACTGTAGGGAGATCCAGGTGAAGTGATTGGTCTTTTACCTCCTAGTGTGCTAAAAGGTGATAAAGGCTTTCCTGGGCAACCTGGACTACCTGTAAGTCTAAATGATGTTTGAATAGCAGTGAGCTTCAATTAAAATTGTATCAGTATCATGAAATTACCAAGTAAATATCACTTTTTAATTATGCCATTTTGATTTTTTGTAGGGTCCACCTGGAACTCCAGGGTTTCAAGGACCAATGGGGCCACAAGGGCCTCCAGGAGAACCAGTAAGTTTCCTCTCATGGTGATTTGCATTTTACTTATAGAGCTTTGTTATAGGAAAGTTTTACAAGGTGTGTATAGCTGGTGTTTGTTGGGATTTGGGAAAGGTAACCTGTGGTCCCAGGCTTCGTGTTTAGCCTCCTGGACTCTACCATGGCAGGAGTGACTAGGTGACAGGCTTTCAGTAGCAGCTGCTCCTACAGCCACCTTCTCCTCTTGCAGGATTGGAGGGTATTTTTGTGTGGGAGGGGTTGTAATAGTTATTCCCCCTTTCCCCTCTTCCCCCACTTAATTTATAGAAAATTAGCTGCAAACATAGTAGCCAGATGAAATCAAAATTTTTGCTGAGGTTATTCTTATGGGCAGCCACAGGAAGTAGTACTGTGGAAAGCAGGATATCAACTGTCTGTTATGATGGTAAATGCCAAATGCTGAAGGCATTTCAGCTATTTGATATTTTGACAGGTCTAACAGATACCTACTATCTTCTCTTCCTGTACTGGATGCAGGTCACACTAGCAGGGATCAGTTATTTCCATCTGGTAAAAGTCCACCCAGTGTTTCTGGCTGTTAAAGTGAGCTGTGTGAGATTTCTTACCCTTCTGAAAAAAACTGAAAGTGGTATAAAGAAAATGGTAGTACAGTTTAGTCAGCATCTGCACGTACTGATGTGAAAAAGAACAATTTTAATGAAAGAAAGTTGAGGCCTAATTTTATCTTGCAAAACTGCAAAAAAAAAGTCAACAGTGAAGTTATTTTACATTGCAGTACTGTAGACTTTTTTTTTTAATTGTCTCTTGTCTTGATGCTGATTAGGTCCAACACTCTTAACTACAAAACAAGGTCTGATGAAATATCTTAGACGGATTTTGTTTGGTTTTATTATTTATTCTAGGTTGTGAGTTACACACAGTAGGAGAAAAAGACTTTACATCTTGGTTTAATGGAAAGACTTGCATTTTTGATATCTTTATAGAATATGGCACTATTCCACCTAGTATACTATATACATATATATATGCTAAAATGTACTGTCTTATAGGGTCCCCCAGGGCCACCAGGACTCCCAGGCGAGAAGGTAAGACTCTTCTTATTATAAAGATTAAATCCATTTGTTTTTTTATTTGGCCCACCAGATCCCCTGAAATCTGGCAACTTAATGGTCCTAAAAGAGTGGATTTTTTACACGTTGGGATTTATTTTTATGTCTTAATGGGCATCATAAAGAGAGACTTTTAACACATTTGTAGATTTTTTTCCGATTTGTTTAGATCTGTTTTCTCACTTGATCGAATCAGTAGTGATTACAACATTCTATGGTTATTTGAACTCATCTAAAAATGTCAAGATTTTCACTAAAATGTTGAAAAAAGAGCATACTGACAAAATTATCTGATAAATTTAAGTCCATTTTTTTCACAAATTGCTGTGACCCAGGACTTAAAAAAACAGCAGGGAGGGTAGGACATAATTATTTATTTGTTTCACATGTGCATTTAAAAGACATATTCTGTCTTTTATATCCTCTCTTAACTTCTGCCACGTACAAAATGCCTTCACGTGTGTGTATATGTAAGCATGTATGAACTGCTGATAAAAACTGACTAAATACGTGTAATTTATATTTTCAGGGCTACATGGGCTTGGGCTTTCAGGGTCCCAAAGGTGAAAAGGTAAGTCTCTTGAAAACTTGTAGAGAACAACAGTCAGAAATATTCTTGATACTTTGTTTTAAATAAATGAATGGTTGGAATCATCCATTAGTGGAGAAAATCAGTGTTGTAATTTTTGGAAAACTTGAGTAAATCTGTAACTTGCACCTAAATGAACAAAAGTCATGAATGGTTACAGACTTTGTTCATGTTATACCTGACATTAATTTAGGTCATTATCTTGCTTTCCAGCTGTCACTAGTACCAGTACTAGTATGCAGTAGGCATGTCTGGAAACATTTACTCTGTATATTAGGACTCATCATGAGTTTTATTTGAAATTGATTTGGTTCTGAGGGATAAGATTTAATGTGCTGTCCAGAATTATCAGAATTAATTGTGGTAGGACTCTTGAGGGCCTGCCTGCCTTGGTTTGGTAGTGTATACTTTTGAAGCAGATCTTTTGGTTGTCCCCTTCTACTGTGTTTTGAGTCAACCAGGAGCAGTTTTCAGAGTACACAGACTGGTTTATTTTTGAATGAGACTAAGCCAAAAGATGTGCTCCAGGATCCCATTTATTCTCTTAACTAGCATCAAATAGGAGGTAAAACATGTTAGGTGTAACCTGTTACCTCTCCCACTGAGGGGTCTAGGTGAAGTGCCTTATATTGTGTTTTTAGGAGCCAAGAAATGCATGCAGTCATGGGTTATTTGGTAAATGGATAGTGTGTCCGAGCCCTTCTCCAGAAGCTTCTAATGAGTGTCATTGAGAAAGGCCTTTTGGAGTATAAGTAAATTATGTTACTTAGGTGGGTTTTTTTAATCCACCACCTTGTTTATGTATTTTGACCCACACTATTCCTAATGGGTGGAATTTTTTGCGATGTGACATGTTGTTGAAACTAACTTCATAAAATTTCATGAAAAATGTCGGCCATGGAAGTATGCGGAGGTTTCCTGGACTCCTCAGGTTTGTCTTGAGCAAAAAAATTAATGGGATTGATATACATTACTGCTTGACAGAAATGTATCAAGCCTTTTTGTAGGTGTTTTACCATAAAAGTCAGTGCTTTTGCATTATGTAAGCTGATGAGGTTCTGACCCTGCTATGGACACATACATACTAAAAAAGTATGATCCACAGTTACCATCCTGAAGTTGGCCTTTACGTACAATTGTAAACCTGATGGAACACTGTAAGCTTTGACTAACATTTTCCTTTAGGCATTGACTTTCTGCGCCTGACCTCTTTCCTACTAATCTCCTTCCTCCTAACGGAAGCACTAAAAAACTTCTATACTATTACAGTAATTAATTGGATATGTTCCTGATATTTGGTATTAATCAGTCTTCAGCCTAACAGGAGATTCAGAGATATTTCTCCAGGCCAGTCTCTGTCTGTCACCCATTATACAGTTGTGTCGCCTATATCTGTGTATGTACCCTTTCTCTGACTGATTTTGCTGAAATAAGAATTTAAAAAACCCATTCAGCTATACTTTTAAAAGCGAGTGGTAGTTTTCTTTAATGTTACTGATCTTAGTAACGTTCGTTCTCGGTGTCAGTACTGTTTTTGATGGACCACTGGATTTGGTGTTGACAGGGAGAACAAGGGGTAAGTGGCCCCCCAGGCCCACCAGGACCATCACCACATATGAAAGAAAAAGGGACTGAAGTCATAAAGGGAGAAAAGGTGAGACCTTAAGTGATTAATCTTCCTGTACTCTTCATTAAAATATGATCAATAGGAATTAGCAAACAAAAGTAAAACAGGAAAATTAAAATATTAAGTCACCTACAGCCAATTTTTCAAAAATTTCTTCCTGTTTTACTTCATGAATGCATTTTGATTGTCTTCCTAGAAGTCTCTCTGAAAAATATATGATAAATGCATTAATAATAGCATAAATAAGTAACGCGTACAGCAGAGGACTTTCTGAGGAAGGAGGATTGATAAGCATAGTCCTGTAAACACCAAATATTCTAAAAATTTGAGTTAAGTAGCTTATATTGGGCTTTTTCTGTACAGAATCACGTTCATGGAATATGAGTGCTAATGAATTTTTCAATTATTAAATTAGGCAGTCTAAGCAATATATGCTAGTATAATAAACTAGCTTAATAGATTCATGTTTTGTGTTTGTCTAGCTTCCTATTTTACATCATACTATTAGGTATAGTTCTTAAAGTGGAGAACAGGGTTAAATGTGCTTTTGCTGACATGAAGAATTAAATTATTTGCAACCTAAATGAATAATGATTAAGATTTTGCTTACTGATCTACTTTATTTTATAATTTCTTTAGGGCGATCCAGGTGAAAAGGGCCAACAGGGAGCACAAGTGAGTATCGTGTAGAATTTTTTTTTAATTACTATAAAAATTGTGAAAAATCTGATAATGGCCCTGAATATCTTTATAGCTATTTGATGAAAGCAAATTTACTTTACTATTTGGCAGGATTTTTAATCTGGTGTGTATTTATTTTCCAGGGATTTCCAGGTTCGGGTTTCAAAGGAGAAAAGGGTGAACCTGGGAAGCCTGGTCCACGTGTAAGTGTGCTCAGCTTTATCAATACCATAATTGCAGTTATTATATTGTTTCCATAAGCTAATTAAACATAGTAACAATTAGTGAAACAGCAAATTTGATATATTTCAAACAAGCAAGTTTTGCTGTATAGCAATGTATAAGTCAATGTAGTAATAGCATACAGTAATATTAGTATGTTATGTGCTTTCAGATAACTAAAGACACCTAACAGTAGCTTGCAGTGCTGAAGGCAAAGGCAAGAATCCCATTGATCCCAGCTGAATCAAGATTAAGTCATTCCAGAATAGAAGGAAAAGCAAAGCAAAACAAATCACTTTGTAGAAATGACTTTAGCTAAAAGGAACATGTTGAATTTATTTCAAATATTCTTAACGTGCAATCTACAAAATAATCCTGTTTAGCTTATAGGTACCGTTTCTTACAAAGATGATGAAAGGAGAAAAAAATATAGAGGACTGAGATATGTTTGCCTGATGGTTTCTAGCCTGACTGTAGATGCTTGAGGTCATAAGGTCTCTTACATTTGCCTGGTCTGACCTGTATCATAGTCTCATCCATACAACTTCTGCATGAGTCGTGCTATATGTTTCACAGCTCAGCTGGTAGCAAAAACATATGTTTTCTACTTGCAAACATATCTAAAGTATTGTTTCTCAAGTTGTGGGTCTTCATAAACTGTTAGAAAAAGACCCAGCACATCTATAGGCATTGAATTATACTTCAATCTGAAAAAAATCTCATTCTTCAAAGTCAAATATTCTGTCACCCTTTCAGTAAAAATATGCGATGGGATTATCTTTGCTATCATTATGTATTTTTACTCTTACAGTAAATGAGGGTTTGAAGGCTGGAAGAATGGAGCAATGTTGGCCAAGAACTTGTTGAGGAAACCAAAGTATCTTTGAATTGTTAAAAAATACTGCTTTCAGTTTCTGCAGAGTTCCCCGAGCAAAGTTTCTGAGATATTTTATATGTAATTGCTGCTGTTCAAGGGAATCATAGCTACTTCTGAAATTAAGATAAGGCTTGAAAGATGAACAGAGGTTAAGATCTGATATTCTAGTTTCATAGACTGAAACCATATGATTAATTCCAATCACAGTGTACATTTGAAGACTCCGGACTTTACAGATCATATTTTAAATTAATCATTAAAAATTACTTGTAACCCTTCTTTGTAAGATGCCATAAGCTGCACACTTCAGTGGTGGTGGCCCGTTCACATTTGTTGTATCACTTTCATCCATCAATTGCATAGTTTTAGGTGGAAGTTTTTGACCTAAAGTGATGGGATTATATTTTAGACTGAATTTCATACACTGTTACTTTGTGTATTAAATATATTCATTTTCTTGGTTTTATGGGACATATTCATATTGCGTACAATACACATATAATCTAAGCACTGTGACACCAACTAAATGCCAGCCTCCAGTGGATAAGGCTTCAAGCCTAGGTGCTAGTCCTTTCATAGTCCTTAGGAAGAGGAAAGGAATGTTGAAAAGTAGGTTTGTTCATCTAGGTCGTTTATCACATACCTGTTGATTACCTCAGGGGAATCTAATCCCCTCTGCAGGTTAACATAGTGGTCTAATAGTGAATCATTTTGCTCAGGAGGAAGGAGTCTTGGATTCTAGGTTATCATCCGCCTTGTGATTTGAAATTATAGCTTTCAGTTTAGAGGAACTGTTTTTTACCGCTAGATTACCATCTGATCTGATACGGAGCCACTCTCCAAGCCTTTTGCTGAAACTGAGCCACTCAATGTCTATGAATAAAGGTTTTGTGAGGTTGGGGAGTATATAGGTAGAAAGGGATTGCTACGAAGGGAATAGTTTCTGCGTCTGGTTCCAGATTCCTGTGCTGTTGATATATTTTGTCTTGAAGCCTCCTTGACTGGGAAATCCGTATGTTATTCCTGGATCTGGGAACAGATTTGCAGGATTCTGTTTCATCCTGCAGCTTGTAGGGTGTTAAGTATCACAAGCGTTAGGAAGTCACAATTTGCCTGCTTTGTACTCTCTGCGCTGTTAGCTGTGTTAGCACACTTTGGTTAATGAACTACAATAGCGATTCGTTTGTTCTAGAGTTTCACCCACCGTATTTAGAAATTGCCTCTGTGTGGCCATCGGTTTAAGCAGTGGAACTTGGTGTTTTACAGGGAAAGCCTGGAAAAGATGGTGACCCAGGACCAAAAGGAGACCCCGTATGTATTTTAATGAATTTCCAGTACTGTCTTTACATTCAAAGCAAAGAACTGTCAGTGTTATTATAAACGCTTGAATTTTTCTAGCCTTCTGAATTGTTTACTTAAATTTGTTGGTTTTGGTGAATTAGTGACTGGTTTGAAAATTTAGAACTTCGATGCTGCCAGAGCTAAGATGCAACTATACTTGTCTTTTCTGGTTTTGCTGTCTTCTACATGCAGGGTTTGCCTGGTGGGTTTGGGATTCCAGGACGACCCGGGGAGCCTGGTGCGAAGGTGTGTAGTAGCGGCCTTTGCTTCTCATCACACAGAAAGAGGACTTAAGAGCTTGTAGGGTGTGTTCATAGATGTGCTTTAAAACATAAATGTACATAAAGCAATATTAAATGAATGTTACTAAGTTGTAAAGTCATCACTCAGAGACTAGGAAAAGTCAAATTTAAGGTAGCTTAGGTATCCCTGGTTTAGATCTCTTATTTGAATTGATCAATGCAGGCTTTATTTTCACAAGCTATTTGCCCAGCCAGCATATGTACAAATGTATTTTCCTAAAAATCCCAGTTTCTATTTACATAGTGTAAAGCAGTACAGGCTGCAAACTACTTACTGCTTATTATAATGGTCCAGGTACTTATCATTTGGAAGTTGTATGAATCTGTATCAATGTGTTAATTTTCTAAGGAAATCCTATTTTGTGGGGAAGAAAATCTGAGCTGGATTTAAAATGTAAATTGTATTTTGATTTAGGGTGACAAAGGTGAACGAGGTTTTCCAGGACCTCCAGGAAGAGTAAGTAAAATAAATTCTTGCTTTATTTTTAGCTTAAATGAAAATACAGATTTTGTTAAAGTCAAAGTGCTCAAACAGTGAGGGAAGAAAGAGAGACTATGCATGTCCTGATCTCATTCTAATCAGTCACGTCCTCATTTTTTCTTAGTGGAAACAAACGTTGGATACAGTTCTTTTAATTATGTTTGAAATCTGGGGAAGGAGCTCTCGAAGGATATGAATTTCAAATGTTTTGGACTATGAAAATGATAGGCATTGTTAATTAATACAAAGTATCTAAGAGTTCAAAAGAGTAAATCTGTCAACTTTGCAGTCTATAATTTTTTTAACTCTTCAAATAAAAAATGGGATTAGTCAGCACCAAATAGATCATTGATGGTGCTCCTTCCCCAACATGGGGGAAAATTCCCAACATCTACTTATTTGATTTGAAAAATGGGGCATACTTCCTGAATATTTTATGGCAAATGTTAGTATTCTACATGTCAAGCTCAGATCAATGTTAGCAGAAATTGCCAGAACAGAATATTTTAAAATTAAAGGTAATACAAACCTAATGGGTCAGTGCTTAGATCATGCTGAGGTTTCTTGCCATCATTCTTGTTTAGAAAGGTGCTGTAAAGCTCTCCACTTAATCCTACTACTGATATGAAGGAATTTGGGTAGAAAGGGAAATACTTATTTTCTCTGGTAATTCCTCAGCAGCTACAGCCCTCTCACAGCAGTTGTTACGTAGCACTGAAATTGCAAGTATAACCAAAACTGCTCATAATTTTTTCATAAAACAAAATGGCCTCTGTACCATCAGGTCAGGATGGGGGAGATGCAAACGAGGGCACAGTTGTATGTTTCTAATGTCCTAGTCTTTGTGTTATGATTCAGGTTATAGATTCTGGACCATCAGATACCTTTGGTGAAAAAGGAGAGCCTGGAGTTTCAGGTTTGCCTGGACTGAAAGGTGAAAAAGGTGAAAAAGGTGTGTATTTTGTCTTGTCTTTTTGATTGAGTTATACATTCAGTTTTCTTATTAAAGGAAATTAAAATTACACTATCTGTGAGCTCAGGGGCTCTACATAACAGTGAACTGTTCCAGTTGTTGATTTAATTGCTTTCAGGCATTACGTTTTGTTGAAGTTTGTAGGATGCTTCTTCTTGTCATAACTAAGACTGCCTTTCAGTTATAGATTGGAAAAGGATAAATTGGGATCTGTTTTTATGGCAGTTAAATAATCCAGTGAGATTATTTAAGAAAGATGGAAATCAACACAAGCATAAAGAGGATAATAATGCAGAGAATCTTGAGACTCCTTTAAAAAAGTCGGTAGCTAAATTTTAATCTTAAAATTGGCTTGCATAATTTACAAAATTCTTCAGTAAACAGGGAAAATCAAGCATTGCCTTTCCCATTTTCCCCATTACAGACCTTACCTTATTGAAGAAAGATCAGTGGAGAAGATGGCATGCAGCAGGGCCTTTTCCATAAATGTATTGTTTGCAGATATCTATAGATTATTTAACTTAACCTTTGATTCAGGGTATACTAGCTTGTAATGGGTACTTAAACTATATGTGATAAAAGTTCACTGACGTTGGCATTGCTGACTTCATTGCCTAATTGAAAACCTCTCTTTCTAAAGGTTTCCCTGGTATACAAGGAATCCCAGGACCTCCAGGTATGAATTTATGGCTGCTGACTTTGATCACATTTTTTCCTGTGTTCTTCCTGGGTGAAGATGAGAGATGTTCTTCTTAGCTGCTGCCAGTTACTGCCTGACATAAAGAATACCCAGGCAGTGGCCTCTCCAGGGGTCTAATCACCCACCTAGACCCTTCCTGTAGATTGTTTTTCTCGTGTCTCTGATGTGACCCAGCCTTGTTCTTTGTGTAGAGCCCTGCTAACTTTCTGCTTAAATTGAAGAAGTAGTGTGCACAGGTCGTCAGAGATAGCCCAGAGAGTATGGCTCCATTGGGCAAGAAGAGTTGTAAAATGTGAATATGTGTGTGGGTGTGTGCATGTGTACCTATGTATGTATGCAATTTGTTTTGCTCTATATGTGTTTGCATAAATATAATAAAACAAGGTTTTTAGGGAGAAATAATAACATTTATTAGATCAAAGTAATTCCTGAAGGCTTCCTGCTTTTTTTTTTGACTGTGTCTAATCTAATAAAAGTTACTGATCTAATAAAAGTTATTTCTTTTTCCTGTAAATGTTGCCTTTTTCATAGTCTTAACATCTTCACATCCATGACAACACCGCTATTATGTATTATGTACATGTGTTTGAACTAAACGATGATATTTGCTTTTTAAAAATTAAGCAAATCATCTGTGGAAACCTGACGCTAACACATCCTACAGTGATACCGCTATTACCTCCTTTTCTCTCATTTTCAATCTTGACAGCAAGCTAAATATGAAATGAATGTGAGCCAGGGTCAGATAGTTTCCAGGAAATTTTTCACAGTTTAAGGAGGAGATACTATATACCGCAGGCTGTAATAGTCCCTGAAGAATTCTATATGACAAAACAAGAAAAATAGTAGCTCTTAGTCTGTCATTACCCTACAGAAATTGAGATTTGTGTGACTTTCGTATCTTCCTGCAGTGTTGCAGAAGGCTCAAAATGGTTTACTGATCAAGTCTAGGTAGTGATTAGTTGTGAACTGAAATAACTCATTGAAGTATGAAGACCTGTGTGATTGTACAAATAACTAAAAGGACATCTTAGGTAGTTTTTTCTAGCTGTTTAACTGCTTTCCTTCTCTTTATTGGCTGTTGTTTTCTTATTATTCCTGCAGTCAGTTTTGGTTTTAGCATTCCTGAAATCTGCTTGCTTTGTTGAGTACTCATCTACTGAAGTTCTTAGAGATGCTGTCCCTTTCTAGGTGTGTTTAAGATTTGGTTTATTATGAGATAAGGAAGAGTGTAGTAGTTTCTAAGTGTAACAGCTAAATTAACTCCTGTGTTGCCACTTTTTCCCTACTCAGCAGAAGTTGATTAAATCTCAGAAAGGTAGTTAGTACAGAGTAAGAGTGTTTGTCTAGGGACCTAACCAAAGTGAGGTATTCTGAGCTGCAGTGTGTATGTAACCTCAATTTTGTATAAATCACCAATAGTAAAAATACAGTCCCTTTTTATTTTGCACTAACATTTTTCTGTTTCTGTCTGAAACCTAAATGGAAGCTAGTGTGTTGATAATGTCTTTCTGCTTGTAACTTTTTTTCATGTATGTTTTACTCTGTCCAAAGGTCGACCACTTCCAGACAGGGTAGGATCACCTGGTGTCCCTGGAGAGAGAGGTGAAAAAGGTGAAAAGGGTTCTCCGGGGTTTTCTTTACCTGGAACCCCTGGAAGAGATGGTTTCCCAGGTCCTCCAGGGTTGCCTGGCCCACCAGGTCCTCCAGGAAAAACAGGTAGGTAAAGCACTCGGTTGCTTTTCACAATGAAGACTCAATAATGCACATAAAAAAGGATGAAGAGGCAAGATTATAAAAGCTATAGTCAGAATGCACCTACATCAGGGAAGAAACATATCTGAGTTGTTAATAGACCCAGGTAAAAGCTGTTCCGTGATGCAGCGAGCTGCTTGTTTCCTTACTGGGACAAGGATTCTTTGCCAAGTGTTTTTAAAATTTCTTCGAAAGTGCATTGTGGGCTGTTACAATATAACCAAATCATTGACCTTAATACATATTGGTTTCCTTTGTGTCCTAATGTGCCAATTTAGAGATATTTATAAATTCTCAATTAAACAAATAACAGGTACTAATATTGTTGACATAAAAGAAGCCATTCAGTATCACAATTTACAAGTCTGCAGTACCAATCTATGTAAGAAGTGTAAGAACTGCTGACCAAGGTACTAGTCTGCTAGAAGTTTTTATTGTAACATGAAATTGCCTTCAGGAGAATGGGGCAACACTTGCTTTATGACAGAAATAAAATCTGGTAATGATGTCAAATACATAATTTTAATAAAACAAAATTATACATAAAAGATAGCCATTCAGTTTTTAAAGAGAAAAATGTGTTAGTTTTGCTCTGCAATGAAGCAATGAAAAAAGAACATATGAAACTGGTCCATGCTTAATAGCTCCTTATAACTGATATTTAACTCTTCTATTGAAAGAAAACTTTTGCTATAGGTGATACTGATATTGTGAGTTAAATTGTCATTTCAGCATAAAGAATAATATCTCTATTACAGTAGTTTAGGTAGTCTAAAACTACTGAAAGGAACATTATTCTCTGTTGAATCCCTAAACCAAAATACTTGGTTCAAAAACAACTGAAGATGACTAATTGTTTCTGTGTTTGTCAATGAAGCAGTACAAAATCCAGCACCTAGAATATGGAATTAAATAGCTAGATCTTACCTTGCCCAAAAATAAGAGCAATTCTTGTTTTTCATACAACGTGTTTCTGTCACTGCTTAATTCTGCTCATTCCCTAGACACTTTAGCTTTCTTCAAGTGCATAATGGGAAACAATTTGATTTCATTTAACTGTTGTTTGCCAGACTTCACATCAACATTTCGACTACTGGCTTTGGCCAAAATAAAGTCATATTGTATTGGGTCAGAACCTTGTGCCATATCATCAAACAGAAAAAGCACAATTTGTATTCTCATATCAAGCCTGCTAAATATTCTCATTTATTTCCTATTTCAGTTCCTAACATATGAAGTTTCTTATCTTCAGGAAGCTTCATCAGTGTGAAGAAGTTAAATAGACGTTAACAAGCTGCTCTTGACCTAGGAAATTTCCTAAAACATTGAAAACAAAAGTCAGGGTACAAAAGAGACTACTTAATGTATTTCTTCAGAATGTCAATATTCTCCATTCGCTTCAGGGTCAAACTGGCAATTTTTCACCCACAGCACTTTTAGCCAAAACTTAAAATAAAAATAGATTTTGTGTGGAAGTTGTTTGTAACCTTACTATGGCAAAGCCTGTCTTTTCTCTCTAATTCTTGGGGTTTCTTAAGCAGTATATATGGAATCAGAATACAGAATCCCAGTTAAATTTTCAAAGTAAAGCCAATAAACAGAAAAATAAAATGCTATCCTGACTTATCACTGTTCATAGATACATTAAGCTGGGACATTTGTAAATGCAGTCCTATAATGGCAACTTGCACTCGTCAAAGAATATTCTTTATTGCATTTCCATTGCAGATGGAATTGATCAATGCCAGCAGGGAGAACCTGGTGCACCAGGTAGTCCTGGACCTCCAGGAAGAGATGGATTTCCAGGAGAGATGGGAGAGAAAGGTAATATTGTTTAAAGTGATTGCTTTCTAATGCTCTTTACCCTGGAGCTTGGGTATGTAAAGAGGCTGAGCAAGTTACGCTGGATCCAGAGAAAGTATACTTATAGTTAAACAAATAGTTCATGGACATGGAAGATGTTTCTTGAGTCTCTGGTGTGTAGAAGAGGGTTATTGTATATTGAGTTGTGTGACACAAACTTCACTTAATTTCGCTTGGCCTACACATTGCTGGAATGTGATAAAGGATGGTGCAGGGCTGAAAGAGGAGCTGGGAAGAAAGAAAGGGTTGAGTATAGCCCCATTAAGTGTAAATTGAGCTGTTCGTGGCAATTTAAGATGCGAATTCTGAAATGAAGAATTAGAGAGGGGCAGATGAGTTGGGAACGGAAATGGTTTATGAATCATTGCCATGAATATAATTGAAGCTAAAATTGTAACACCTATAAATAGGACTGTCAACCATGTGTTTTAGCAGCATTGACTAAATGGACATATAAAAAAATGAGCTGCATGAATTTACAAGATGGTTGATCCTTCCTGATCTCATTCTGCTCACTGCTTTTCTAAAACTGCAAAATTGCAGTAACTATAAAGGTTCTCCTTTTCCTGCTTCAATCTTTTTATTTCTTCTATACCTAGTGCATATTTCTTTTCTTCTTTTTGATCCTCTTGAGCCTGGTCCTTTTTAACTGATCTGTTAAATGTTATCCCTAGGATAAGACTTGAGTCGATTTTCATGCCATTCCTTTAAAAATTTTAAAGAATTCTGAATATAATTTTTCTGATAAATTCTCCTTGAAGCATGTAATTAGAATAGAACATTTATTTTTATTCTTTCAACATTAAGTGTATTCAAGTGACATTTGACCCTGAATCCACCTGCTTGCAGTTGTCTTAAATCTTTCCATTGTTACTCATTAGTTTTGCTGGTTTGTTTTTTTTTTTCAGGTGACAAAGGTGAATCCTGTGCCTTATGTGATAAAGTAGGACCTCCTGGACTTCCAGGACCACAAGGGCCACCAGGTCCAGCAGGTAAAAACTCATTAACTACCTGAGAATTAACTCTGTAAGCTAAAATCTAAAAATGTACCATATGTGATAAAATTAATTATTTTTTGTCCCATTAATCAAATTGTCTGTGAAATTAATGAAAGGAGGATAGAATATTCCTATTTTTGGCCTGATTCCAAATTTCCAGTGCAATCAACAAGAATTACCAAGGAAGCAAAAATTAGCCACAGTGGAGGGTCTTTGCAGACTGTGACCCAAATATTTTCACAGAAGACTGTGAAACTGAAAAATAATATGTGAAACATTTGCCCCATGTACCCAGGCTTGGCAGCAACCCATGCATACATTCCCAATCCTACCATTAAATTCTGTGGCCAAAAAGAATTATTATTTTTCTGCTACCATATGAGAGAAGTGGCACATGCAAACAGTGTCATTATACCTAATGCTTGTTCTAGTGGCTGTCAAGAAAAATGAATAAGGTTTAGGTAGTTTCAGTACTGCAATGGTTACATGATGGGTCTAAATAGTAAGGTGAATTCATTCCTAAGTCAAATGAATCATCAACTTCTGAGTTTATGAATGCAGACACGTATAGCACATGAGCACATGAATCCAGACAACTTCACTGACTTTAGCAGCATTATGTTAATATAACTGGGGATGGAATGAGACACTTTGAGAAAGATCACAAAGAATTCACATACAATGAGCTATCTGTAAAAGCATGTAATAAACAGAATTGTCTTTTTGTCTCTCTGATAAGGTTTTCCAGGACAATCAGGTTTCAAGGGTGAAAGAGGCTTACCTGGACTTGATGGCCTTCCAGGGGTACCTGTAAGTAATCCTTGCCAAATGCCATGTGTCCTGTGAGGCATTTGATCGAAAAACACGTGATCATCAGTGTGGTTGTGTAATAGTTCTGTTTAAAAATAGACCAGCACAGTGATATGATAAAATTAAGGAATTATGCCTAGCAAAATAAGCTAGGAAGCAGTGTGGTTGAGCAGTGTGGTATGAGAGGAAAAAAGAGCTGTCAGAAATGGGTTATATTTCTGTGTTTGCCCATCATATTAACTCAGCAGGACACATGACCTTCTGGCTGAGCAAGCTAAGCAGTGGAGCTGGGTAAAAAGTAGGATTTTGCAGGAGACAGATGCAGGTCTGCCCTGAGCTTCTTGTGAATCATTCCAGTAACTCTTAGCTGTTGTGTAGGTATATGCTGAGAGAGAGAGAGACAGTGCCATCTAGTGCAAGCAATCTAATAATAGCATGCAATATACTTTGGCGGTTTGTCTGAATTTTGGAAAATGTGTGCAGTGTATTCCATAAAACATAACTAGTTAGCAGGAAACCTAAGTAGTTTTGAAGAAATAAAGGAAGGCTGTGAAAGTGGATAGTATCCTGATTATATGATCACTTGTAAATTACGTTGACGCAGCGCAACACCACTTGAATAAGGCGAGATATCAGAAGCAGAACAGCCATAAGCGTAGCACTTGTGTAAAATGTAACACAAATTACTCTTAGATGAGCACTGTACTAGCACAACTACATTTGATCTTGTCAGAGTTCACTTGAGTGTCCCTACGTACACTGTGGTATGCTGTCAAGACCTACCTTAGCATACACGTTCCTGTAGTATAACGTGGATTTTGACACCATTCCTAATGTAAGTAGACTGAGTTTGTCAGAGTCTTCCCAGACTTTTTTTCCCAAAGCTGTTTTCTCCTTCCAGCTGATCACTTTTGGTAACTTAACTTCTCAGTGACGTTAATATGCAGTAGCTCTAACACACACTGGAGTTACACAAGCTCCCTCTATCACCAGCGGTGAGAGAGAAGCACCTTCAGAAGTTAAACCAACCCACCTGTATGAATTCCTTACTCAAGGAATCTATTTCTCACCCTTGAGTATAAATAAAGCCTAGATGCCTGAATTCAGCCAATGAAAGTTAGCTTGGATGAAGTCCATTCTCTATTTCCACCATGGTAAATAGGATGGTATTACTCACTGACTGAATTTACCATAATATCAATGGGATCCATGAAAGAAACAGTAGAGAAAAAAGACATCCTAATGTATTTAAGCTTTTTTTGTGTCTGGCATTTGTTTTCAGCACATGTTTTGCCACACCTTTATATATTCCTTTTCTTGCCTCTTAAGGTCTGTAGGTCTGTTCATGTCTTTCATCAGACAAGGACTGGCTACTCTTCTGAATGCTTTTAAGCTTGTTTTGCTCCACAAAGTTCAGCCAGGTGGTGGTCCAGCATGTAGCTTAGCTTGGAAAAACTACATAGAAACCAGCCTCACAAGCTCACATTGCTTAGAGTCACGCCAGAGCATCAGAGTCTGATGCAGGACCCACCAAAGCTAATAGAAATACTGCATTTGACCATGTTCTGGTTCAGGTTTATGTGGAGGGCACACATCAGCCATAAGCAGCAGACATTGCCCATGAAGTTTATGCTTTACTACCCTAGTGAGTAGCTCTGATTCACTTGAAATTAGAGAGACTGTTCCTATTAGAAAAGTTCATGTAAGTTCTAGAAATACGTAAGGAAAAATTGGAATTCTGGAAATCCTATAGGTATATTATTGGGTAGATAATTTCTTCCCAGGAGAGCCTATAAACCTCTTTTCTGAGCATGTGCATAGTATTCTGATAGTACCAACTGACTGTGATTGTTAACTGTACAAAATCAATGAACATTAGTAATGAAAGGAAACGTGTATTTATGTCAGCTAAATGTCGTAAGTAAGCTACCCAGGGAGAAGCTTTCAGCCTTCAATTAGCCTTAGCTCTTGTGTAAATAACGTTCGAGTTTTGTATAAGACAATTAATCTAATTTCATAGACAATCAATATATTTGATGAATATTATAGTTGATTTAAATGCTTTTGAAAGAAAAAAATCATGGATGGGGCTTGTATAAGCAATTTAAACCTCTAAGTTTGGCTGAGTTTGTCTTTGCATACTGGAAGTATGTTATTTTCCTGTATTAGTCCTGCTTCTGCTGGTATTGTAAATTATCATGGAAATGTAGAGATACTTTTGCATTTGCGTCAGGGAAATAGGTTGCACAATGCTACAGAATTTAGCATTTAAAGGTTGGGGCAGACATGTTAACTCTGAAAAAGACTTTTTAAAAAGCCTCGTTTACCTCAATGCTGATATTGTATAAATATGCGTAACTGAAATCCAGTGGGTAGTCTATTGAAAATTCAGAGTCGTTTTTTGGTATCATGGCCTGCGGTTCTTCTATAAGTGGTGTAAGTTTATATGCACTATCCAAAATGATATACCTGTGATATAAATGACAAAATGGTCACGACAAGAAGGTTTGCATTAATTCCTTATTCACACTGCTGTGTCCTGGAAAAATATTCTCATTTGACCTCCTCAGTTGAAAACTTAATGGTTTACTTGATTTGGGTCTACTCATTAAATTCTGAAGATTTGTTTTCTTTTGCATCAGTTAAAGGGTTGGTAGGGCAACTGATGACATCTGAATTTATGAAATTTCAGGGGCCCCCCGGCACTCCAGGACTTATGGGCAGCCCTGGGGCAAAAGGAGAACCAGGAGATTTTTCTTATGATTCTATCCTGAAAGGTGAAAAGGGAGATCCTGGTTTCCCAGGACAACCAGGTATTCCTGGAAGAGAAGGAAGACCAGGAAAAGATGGATTGCCAGGTCCCCAGGGTCCGAAAGGAGCATCGGTATGTGTGTTTCTTTATGTATACATATTGTCCCACTGTGTGTTTATTTATGTTTACATACTGTCCTATACATTCTTTCTTTCAGATCAGAATTCACTTGCTTTTATGCCCTATACATGCTTTATGTTTATTGGCCTCATTCATTGTTCCACATCTTGACCTTAGCTTGAGTAGTTCATTCTTCCTCAGAGGAAGACTCCAGTTTCCCTGGAAATAGTGAGGAAGATGATCCTTCAACAACAGACTTTTCAGAGTTAGATTTTGACCCTCTCTTTTCACGTATCATGCTAATAAGTGATCTGACTCAGATGTATTCAGCATGGCTTGTTACATTCAGGACTATAGAGCAAGGTTACTTCCACCACAAAGTTGTGGGCATGGACAATAGTTTTGTTCTTTTATCCCTTTCTCACAGCTTGCTAGTGAGAACTAGTGTGGGTGATTTAGCTGATACCTGGAGATGATCGAAGGAATGCAGTAGAGATTGTTAAGACAAGATTCAACTCTGTTCTAGCATACTTTTCTTGTGGAAAGTAATGCTTCAAAGTCCTGCGCTGATAGAGAGTTCAACTGATAGGGATGTAGAGCTGAATGTGGAGCTCGCATCTGCTCCCAGATCCACCACTGGGAACATAGCATACATGGTCCAGTTAGCTGCACTGCACACTAGGTATGATTTCCATGTGGTATTCCACTTGGAACCCAGTTCTATTTCCATTGAATTCTGTGATAAAAAATCCACTTCATTCAGTATTACAGATATCTGTGCTAAATCCAAGTTACAAAATATTCAAAGAGAGAGGATGATGTGTTCTGTCTTGCCAATCAGGAAAGAAGTACACTTATACTTTCCAACAATTAGGGTACAGCTGGCTTGAAAGGAGAACGTGGTCCCCCTGGCCAACCTGGATTCCCTGGAGTACGTGGTGAAAGAGGTTTTCCTGGCCCTCCTGGGATAGGCATTGCGGGGCTACCTGGTGACAAAGGAGACAGAGGCTTTGCTGGAACCCCAGGTTTACCAGGCCTTCCAGGTAATGCTATAGTATGCTTTAAAAAATAAAAAAATTTAAAAAGAAAATAAAATTGTGCCTTTAAGTGGTAAGAGTTAGACGATCACTGGAATTTAAGATTGAAATAAAGAGAATTTAAAATTTAAATCAGTCTTTGCTTTCAGCAGTATAATTGCAAATCTTTGAGGGCAGTTTTCTTGAAGAGTTTGTTAGGCCAAATGGGATGGTTTAGAATCATCCTAAACTGAGTTCATCCTAGTTTTCTATGAATCTTACACAAAAAAACCTTCATAGCAAGTCAGTTGTAATGGTAGGGATGGAATAATATTGCTGGTTAGGTAAAAATCCCTTGTTTAATTTCCTTGGTTCCTGTGCTTAATACATTTTTACATTCACAGGGGCAAAGGGCGAAGCAGGACGAACTGTACCGCTCCCTGGACCTCCTGGAGCAGATGGCCTTCCCGGGCCACCTGGTTTCCCTGGACCCCAAGGTATGGTAGCCTGTTAATCTTTGCCCAGTGATCATAATGGCTCTGTTCCCCAGAAGCTAGCCTTGGTATTAACATTTGTCTTGTTTTCATTTGCAAAGGTGACAAAGGGAATCCTGGGCTTCCAGGTAGACCCGGCCTGCCAGGAGAAAAAGGTGCTGTTGGGCAGCCAGGTATAGGGTTCCCTGGACCTCCAGGACCCAAAGGTAAGATAAAGTTATCCATCTAACAGAGCTGACGTAACTGGAGTGTGGATGGAGGCCTGCACTTTCATCCAGCCATGGCTGCATGAGATCTGGGAGGTGCAGCTGAAAAACTTCCCTTGTGAAAGTCCAGAAGCACCACAATAAGCTTACTTTGAACACACATGTGCTTTGTGCAGTGATGTGCAGATACAGACAGTGTTGAAGCTACTACCAGAATAGAAAGTGTAGTACATATAGTATAGTACAACATCTTACATTGCAGCAACTGAGGTTGCTGAGAGATGAGATGACCTTTGTGAGAGATGAAGCACTGTGTATGGTTGGTCAAAAAACCATGCTGACATAACTATAACGTTTTCGGGCCAGAGCCAGTAGCTCTGCTGTGTCCCAGGTGGTGGAGAGTGGGTTGGTTAGAATACCAGCTCGCTCAGCTTAAGTTCAGTCTTCCCTGAATGGCCATTGTCAGGGTATGCACATAGCTTAGAGGGAGTCTAAGTGTTTGCAGTCTAGTTCTGGATTTTTGGGAGGTGTATTTCATGGTGCTGCTACTCATTTAGAACTAGATGACTGAGCTTTCAGTAGCCACCACAATCCCCAAAATTCTTGTGTGTCTTCATTATTATTTCCTTTATTATGATTCTGCACACCAGTGGACTGGGAGGGTCAGAAAGACTTAATAAGAAAGGAAAAATTTTTACCTGTGACCACCTCTTGTTCCTCTGAGATTGGCACGGGACAAACCTGAACAGAAGAGGCCCATTGCCAGCAAGAAAGGAATGACATATCAACTATGTTTCTTTCAAGAACCCTTCCTTGAATTCAGCTCTGCCCAATGACTTTCCTGGGGTTTAGCCTAAAAGCTGGATTTCCTGTTCCCGGAGGCCTTTGCCTGGGAGAGGAGCTTCATTTCAATTTATTGAGAGTGTGCTGGTGTTGAGTTGAGTGCTATCTCTAAGCGATTTGCAGAATGTTGTATATATTCCTTCCCGCGTTCCCAAGGTGCAGTGCATGAGCCAGCTGTGACATAGAAACCTTCTGTGTACAACCCACAGAGGGATGTGTAGGACATGCCACACAACATATGCTGAGCAAAAGGTGTTGATTCACAGATGGATTTTGTTGTGCATCCCTCAGTCTGATGCCCCACACATTAAGTTGCCTTTTCTGAAGAAGACTTTGGGAACCCAGTTTTGCAGACAGGATGTTTCTCAATGACATAAACCCACAAGGCTATTAATTCTAAGAGGAGGCACTCAGCATTTATTTCTTCTGGGTAGCTGTTTCTTATCAGAAGCCAAATGCTGCATGAAGCTCAGTGTTTGAAGCTCTGTTGAGACATTTGGCTGCTGGCATCCCTAGGAGTTCGACATAAAAGGCTACACAGACGTTTTTAAACATGTCCCTGTGAGGATGTGAATAGTTTGGTTAGAGGCTTGAAGAAACAGCAGAGGACACTTACAGGCAGAGACAGTAATGATGTGAATTTTTCTTTTGTTTTATAGGTTTCCAAGGTCAGCCTGGCTCACCTGGTCTGCCAGGGACTCCGGGAACCCCTGGCCTGGATGGTTTGCCAGGCGTACCAGGTTTACAAGGTCAAAAAGTAGGTGTCAGCTGCTGATACTGTTATCTGTGACTGCCCATGTTAACAGGAATGTTTGCAAAGATCCCGCTCTTTAAAAAAGAAAAAAGTTGGCCAAACTGCCCTTCATCTTGTGTTTCCCGCTATGCACACAAAGGAACAGAGTAGATGGATGAATGCTTGGCATGAATGCTAAAGGGCTTACACTCTGCCCTGAAGTCATGTGTAGCGCTCTGCCTCTGAATGATTTAAATACAGACAGTGAATGAATTCTTGTTTTTGATGTGTTAATTCCCAATCTATTGTGTTTCCTTGGCTAGGGTGAACCTGGTGTAGGTCTCCCTGGCCCTAAGGGATTGCCAGGCCCCCCAGGCCCACCTGGCATCCCTGGAGAAAAGGGAAATCCAGGACTGCCTGGCTTACGTGGCGAGCAAGGCTTTCCCGGCATACCAGGACAGCAAGGATTCAGAGGTAATTAGTAGAGGTGGGAATGAGGTCTTGTTGGCCAAGTGCTTGCAAAGCACCTTGTCCAGCATGTTTAGCAAACAAGATTTCAAATAACATCAGAGGACACTCAGTCTATGTCTCTGTCTCCCCGCAGGTGACCCTGGCCTCCCAGGACTGCAGGGCATGCAGGGCCCTCCGGGCGCACCAGGGCTGGGCCCCCAGGGATCGCCAGGACCCGCTGGGCAGCCGGGGCCCCAGGGACCACCAGGTGAGAGGAAAATACTCCCATGACGATACTTAGGAGCAAACTTTTGGCATAGATGGATATTGACGTTGGTAAAAACATCACTTGTGAACTGCTTTGTGGTGTGAGGTCGGTGGGGTGCATGGGTGGGCATGTTGATGGGCCTCCTCCATCTGGTCCAAAACGCAGGGCAAGATCTCCTAAGAAAACGCCTGCCATTTTGTTTGGTCTCTTCAGGTCATCAGTCATAAGTGAGGATTAAAGCCTCACTTAGAAAATGAAGACTGTTTCTGCTGTCTGGCTTTGTGTCTTCATTCCTCATGCCATGTAATTTCTGAACCACAGGTGGACATTATCAGATATACTTGTTAATGGTTTCCTCATGCTCCATTAAGGACTAATCCTGTATCTTCTGCTTTTCCTAGGATTTCCTGGAATAAAAGGAGAAAGGGGATTCCCTGGTATCCCAGGTCTCGATATGCCAGGACCAAAAGGGGATAAAGGTAGCCAGGGCCAGCCTGGAGTACCAGGGTCTGTGGGGTTACCTGGCCTGCCAGGTCCACAGGGGGCCATTGGACTGAAAGGATCTGCAGGTAAACAACTTTTCCCTTGGAAACTGGAGTTCTTGACAACTATTTTGTTAAGTTGTGGTAGCACACCCTTTCACTCGATTAGGAATTGATCCATCAAAGAGCCCAAGCTTGAGAAAACACACGGGCTGACGATGATGAAGCAGCTCTGTACATGTGTAACTAAACTGCTGCTCAAGTGCTTTGGTGGATCAAATCCAGAAACTTGCAGGAACTAGCCTTTAGCCTATAATAATGAAAGGGTATTATTCTGCACAGTTTCAGTGACAGAATGTGGTTTTAATAATGCCTTTGTTAATGACAGCATTGCTAACTGTAATAGGAAGTTTTAAGAATCTGTCAAAAACCCATTACAAACTGTCTTTTAGTCTGGTTTTCATAACACTATATTTACTGTTGTTTTCTCTGTCAGGCTGTTTTAGATTAATCATCTTCTTTGTCGCATTTTTCCGTAAGTGGTGCAATTCCTAATATGATAGGGAGTAAATAATTCTGTTTCTTTTACTTCTTTACACTGCATGCTTTATTTCTGTTACTCACTCTTTCTCTTTGGTTTCAGGAGCCAAAGGAGAAATGGGAGTTATGGGAACTCCTGGGTTGCCAGGAACTCCTGGACCAGTTGGAGATCGAGGGTTGCCCGGTGAAAAAGGTAAGAGAGAGATTTTCTCAAAATCAGAATTGTAAAATCCACCTTTTTTCCAGCAGAAGACAAGTCTGGAAGTAACCAAATATAAGGAGTATGCTTTGCCTAGGAAATGTTTTATGTCAAGTAACTTCCCTGTAAGTTACAAATAGTGTAAATTAGAAAGCTGTATCCTAGGAGCAGTCATGTATTTGGGCACCGAGCCAGGATTTTTGATCTGTTCTTCAACAACGTAAGAGTTTGCTAGGTGCAAGGATGCTATAGATATTACTCCAAGAAAAATACTGTGTTTGAAATTATAAAAAGCCAGCAGGAAGGTCTTAATTAAATCCTTCAAATAATGCCCTGTATTACTGCCAAACTGCTATCCCTATTGTTTTGAGAGTCTATAATTAATGGCTGTGAAGTGGGAAAAATATGTCAACTTTTTTGACAGAGCTATTGTGAAGTCCTGGTATAAAGAAACTTCATATGAGATAAATGCGATGTTCCAGAGCATGGTATTCAGTGCTGAAAATTTGAATAAATAGCTAATTTAATTTGTTGTTGTTTGCTAAATATTTTTGCAAAGTTTTACATGCCACTATAATATTCTGTGCTATCCCTTTATAGGCAGCCAAGGTTTCAAAGGTGTAGTTGGACCACAGGGTGATCCTGGTGTCAAAGGAGATAAAGGTGAAGCTGGTCTCCCAGGAAAACCTGGAACAATGGACAACATGGACATGGTTAGTCTCAAAGGCCAAAAGGGAGATCAAGGAGAAAAAGGTAACTTTAGTCTCTAACTGTGGATAAGTGTAATTACCATTCACGTACTGTTAAGCAGCAACACTTTGAGTTCAGTTGTATCTTAGTTTTAGGCAACAGTTTTTAAAATAAGATTAAAGAATTTCACACAGCAAATGCAGATATTTTTCCAGTACCTTTTACTCCACGGGAACAAAGGTTAATCACAGACAGAAAGGGGTTTTGTTGGATGGAAGAGGTTCAATTTGCCCTTATAAAATTCATTTGACCTCTTCTATCAGAAGACTCTCTCAAAAGAAAATAAATTTTAAAGGTAGAAACTACAGCTTGCCAGAAGAGAAAAGCTTTCTTTCGTGTCAAACATGTAGTAGGAACACTGTTGTGGCCATGAAGACAAACTGATACTGTAAGAAAAAGTGGGCAGCCTTTTTTGGCACACACATTTCTTTGTGACCTGAAGAAATTTCAGGAAAGACACGTGTATGCCACTGATACCAAAAGATCAACTTATGTCAGTTTAGAAGTGTCTTGAAATATGCAGGAGAAAGGCAATCAGCTTTCTATTTAGAAACTTAATGGTGGTAGGGATAGTAGGGTTTTTTAGACAATGCATTCTTCTTGGATTTTAATTTTTACTGCTACATAAAAATTTGGTCATTTAAGATCATTGTTTCTCCTGTTTTTCTTTTCAAGGAAAAATTGTGTGCAATTTATATATTTTTATTATTTGGCCTTTTATTATTATGATTTACTTTGTATTGAAAAATCCTATAAGAGTTTTTAAATAAATGATAACTGTTTCAGTTAAAAGTGTAGGGCTTAGAAGGGAGCTACCGAGATCACGTAGTCTTCCATTTCCCTCAACAAAATCCTTCAGCCTTGCATTGTATATCATGTTTTCTGAAATCATTATCATTCTTGTTACCCTTTCTGACTTCTCACCAGTTTGGCTGCATCCTTGTTAGAGTGCACGTTGCTGAAACAAGTGAAGTACTTCAACTCAGGCCCTGCAGAATGAAATTTCCCTTTCTTGAAACAGCAGCTGACTCAGTTTGTGATTAGCTATAATCCTTAGTCCTTTACTGCTGCCTATGCAATCGTTTTTCATTTTGTATGCATGCTTTTGACTTCTGCTTACCGCATATGTGGTGTATTACACTTTTTGAATTTCACGATGTTAATTTTCATCCTTTACTCCAACTCTTCAAAATCCTTCTGCAGTCTCATCTGGTCTTCTTTTCAAGTCTTTCCAGTTCAGTGTCATCTGTACATTTCATCAGTGTATTCTGTGTTGGGCCCAGGACAGAGAACTTGAGACTCCTTTCCAGTTTGGCAGTGAATCACCAATAAACATATACTACATTATTTTGAGCTGTGGGAACAGGAGAGTTTCCCAGTCTCAGTACCTCTTATCTCCATGTCCTTGTTGGAATGAGATCTGGGCTGGTGTGTCCTGGCTGGGTCTCAGAGAAACCTTGGCATGTGGATAGGCAGTGCCTCCCAGCTTGGACAGCCAGGGACTGCCAGGGAGGGCAGGAGCAAGTGTGGAGTGCATCTGCCTCTAAGCTGAGATGCAGCTTCTGAGAGCACTTTTGTGTTTGATGAGGGTCCCAGCCTACCAAGATTTCACCTAGATTAATTTGTCTCATTTGTTTCTGATCTTGATATATATACAGTGGTATGAAAAGCCTTAAAACTGATCCACATTTGTTGTTTTTCATTACTTTCTTATTTACTATTGGCCTGTAGGTTGAGTGATTGATAATCAGTTTTATTTCCTTTCCAGAAATCCAAATTAGGCACACTGGTTACATGAATATAAAGAAGCCTTTGCTGAGAAATTCAAATGGTTAATTTCTTTGGTTTCTAACTTCCTCATCTCTCCAGCACTAATAGTGCATGCTTACAAACTTGTATGCTGTACCTTTTCCTGACCATACACAGTCTACAGATTGGTCTGGCTCACACAGCCTGGAAGGGTAGGTTCCAAATGGATCCCAGCCTGCAAATTTCTGCTGCTATGCTGCCCATCTCATCCTCTTCAACCCAAAGATACTTAGTACCAGCAGAGAAAAATAACCTAGTTATTCTCCATAACTTTGCTGATCTATTAGCTTCCTTCATCTCTCTAGTCATGAATATCACAGTAATGTTTTAAAAAGCTTCTAAAATACAAACCGTGCAGAAAAGACACAATATTTTTATGGAAGATTTTCAGTGATGTCTAATGAAAAAATGTGGGTTTGGACATCTTGGGATGTTTTTTTAATAAAATCTGCTTACTTAAAAACATTCAGCAAGCTGTGTTCAGTAAGCTATTGTCCTACACCTATATGCAGCACTAACAGAAAGGGCTATGACCAAAAGCTTGGATCTTAAAGCTGGAGAAGAGGCACACCACAGAATAAGCGATGGAGCCTTCTGGAATGATGAAGATGGTTTAACATTAGATAGAACTGAGGAAACAGCAAATTTTGGGCTGTGAACTGGTTGTTCGCATGTACCTTTTTAGACAGCAAAACAGTCAAATCAATCATTTCTGTTAACACCTGATATTGTCTGGCACTTCTGAAGTAACTCATTAATCTAACTCAAACACATGTTCATTTGCAATTTTTTTTAAAGATATAACTTGCCTTGTAATTTACCCAGACACCTATAAAATTGTAATAGTTTGCAGCCTTTCCTCAGCACTGGTTTAGTGACCAGAGAGTTGTGTTTTACTCCAGTGTGATTCTACTCTACAATGTATGAAGCTTGAATTCAGCCATTTCCTTGTTCAGCAGAGAGAAGCAACAGTGATAAAAAATTAACTAGAAGGATTATTATATGGCATTACAGTAAATTTTGATAAAACTCATCTCACTGTGTTTGTTTTCTTGGTGTCCAGGGGACCATGGAGCAACAGGAGAAAAAGGGTTACGTGGGGAATATGGAGAACCAGGAATTCCAGGGAAGGATGGTGAACCTGGTACTCCAGGACATCCAGGTATATCTGCAGCTAGCAACAGAGAGACTGTTCATCAGGTATTTTAAACCATGTTAACTAATGGCACTCTTCATTTCTCTGCTGTCGGTAGGACCAAAAGGTGATCAGGGCCCCCCAGGGTACCCAGGAGATCCAGGAACTCCAGGACAAAAAGGATCGGTTGGTGAAATGGGTTTGCCAGGTACTGATTGCTGGGAATTTCTTATTATTGTTTTCCTCAAGTTAATATAGAACATCATGAGAGACCTGTATGGATTATCTGTTGGTGTAGATCAACTAAATGGTTGCACTATTGGCAATCTCTGAACTTTAGGCTTTTGGGATACTGCTCTCTCAATCCTATTGTGATATACAAATAATAGGATGGTCTCCTAAGTTTCTACATGCAAATCCTTTAGCTGGATATGTAGGACTTGTGTATTTGTTGCAGCCAGGTAGTTTTTTCAAGTGATACCTGTTTTTCTGTCTGTCCCTGTCTTGCTAGCCTGTGAACTGCATTAAGCTTCTTGCGTATTTTCCCCCTTCTAAAAAGTCTGGTGAGTTGCTGTGTACTGCATGTTAATTACAAACTGTAGAGGTCTGGGAAGAGTGTTGTTGTGGAGGGTATTGGTAAACAATAGGATGGGGAAGAATCTGTATCTCAACATGGAAACTTTGTCTCCATCCAGATGGCCTTGTGCCTAGTATATTTAGGAAATCAAAGGTGAAGGACTGAAATGGTAAAGGGGGACAGAAAAATTTGCTACAGCAGAGTCCATTTGTCACTGTGGTCCTGTTAGAAATTATTCAAATCAACATAAACCTTTATTCAAATCATATTTTTAGCAAGAGCTCTGTTTACTCTGAACCCAAGATTATGAGCTTCTCTTATGAGGAGAGTTTATCTTCCCATAAAAAGTCCCATTTAGAGAGTGAATCTCAAAAGTTAACTTACTAGCTATTTTAGTGAGTTACATTGCTTTTCTAGCTCTGAATAGCTAAGGCAACACTGCAAAATCATTGTTAACACTGCTAGGATACCACTAGTTCTGATACACCCATTTTTCCTTTTCTCTTACCAGGAACACCTGGAGAAAAGGGTCTGCCAGGAGTACCAGGTTCACCAGGCATACCAGGGTTCCCTGGGCAAAAAGGTGAAAAAGGAGACAAAGGACCACCAGGTTTTCCTGGAGTTGGCTTTCCAGGGTCTCCTGGTGAGAAGGTATTTACACCCCTACGGATTTAATTGTCTCTCTCTACCAAGTACCTCGTTTGAAAAGATGTCTTTGGCCTTTAAGCTATTTTATTATATTTTCTATTATGCTCATTTAAATTCCTGATGAGAAACTTGAAAGGTGTGCATATGTCCAGGTTTAGATGCATTCTGTTTGATGGGACCATTATTTCCAGGGTTCTTACTTACTCTGTCTCTTCAGAATAAGCTAATTTACAGTGCTAGAAATGTCGGGGAGAGGAAGAACTTCTAAAGATCCTAAGTAAATGAAGTGAAAAGGGCTCTTTACAAACAGAGCAAATAATGTTTCCATACTTGTACAAAGATACCGGGAAGCTGAAA
Source organism: Gorsachius magnificus (assembly GCA_034008185.1). Classification (NCBI taxonomy): domain Eukaryota; kingdom Metazoa; phylum Chordata; class Aves; order Pelecaniformes; family Ardeidae; genus Gorsachius; species Gorsachius magnificus. Next base: position 65,381,733 of record CM067081.1, on the reverse strand, counting down.
GAACCTATAAAATGCTCAGATATTACTGAAAGAGAACTGTATTAATACCATCTGTAAAGTTAATTTAATCTCTAATAGTATTCTAATAGGATTCTCATTTGTTTCACGTTCCTTTTCCTAGCTATACAATTACAGTAATCATTAATTTATAAGTCAAAATTGTAAAAATAAAACTTACTAATCTGGTAGCAAACTTGCTGAAGACTTAAAAATAAGATTTTTTTGAAGATGATTAAGTGTAATAAAAAAGTTAAGAGGGTGTAATTTGGAAAAGACTTTGTAAAAACCATCATAAAAATGCATAGAAAGCTACTCATTTTCATACGTAGGTATTAAGCAATTGCAAGAAAAGTCAATAATTCTGATAGTAGAATTTAATGCCAAATTTAATCCTAAATTACTTTGTTTCTAAATGGAAAAAGAATGAAATTCTTTGTAAGTCTCATGGATAAGAGGGATGACATCTACCACTGCAAACAGAAAAAGCTGTTTCAGCATTAATGTGTGGATTTTATAACATGTGCTGCTTCTTCTAGGGAGAACCAGGAAGAACTGGTAGTCCAGGTTTATCTGGAGATAAGGGCGAAAAGGGTAGTGCAGGAATTCCTGGAATGCCGGGTGTCCCAGGTCCCAAAGGATCCCCTGGCATGGCAGGATTTCCAGGCAAGTGTTTTTGCTTTAATAAAACAGAAATTGCAGTGAAATATTAATGTGAAACTTATAGCAAATATCCCACATGTAAACCCATGTCTTCCTCCTTTCTTTAGGGAGCCCCGGCCGCCATGGAGAAAAGGGTGAAAAAGGACTTCCTGGCTTAAGTGGCATTCCAGGTTTAAAAGGAGAACCAGGTAGAAAAGAAATATAAAACATCAAATGCTACTTAAAGTATGGCTCACCTCCAGGCAGTGGCTAAAACAAATACTGTGGCATTCTACATTCATTTTGGCTCAGATATTTCCTGGTGCATTTGTTCATTTCATAAACATAAAGAGACAGTGCTGTTTCCCAGGTAAATGAGTCAGTGTAGTATGGCGCCAATACCTCTTTTGCACTGTTTGTGGAAGAGATGTTACCACCTTCCACAAGATTGGTTGTAGCTATAGCCATTAGTTCTGTTGTTCCTGAGTCCATTTAAAAACAATAAGGTTGATCCATGGGCTCAAACCTGAATCATCACATTAGCATCATTACACAGATGTTAAAGAGGAAATAGAGTAGGGAGGAGAGTAAGTCCATTGCTGTTATGAGTATAACAACATTTTTTAACTTGGAGCCTTGTGTTCTTAGTTTAGTGGCTGCAGGACACATCATCTCATTGGACAACGGGCTTTGCTATTCACAAGTCTTTGCTGGAGTTGCTGCACTCTAAACTCAGTGAGATTCATGATAATTAGCTATGTCAAAATCTGGAATACTTGAGTCCTGTCTCACACTGATTTAAATCAGAAGTAAACTCAGAGAAAAGTCACACTGAAGCCATCATGCAGTATCTGCTTGGTCTCTGTGGGAACAAAAGAATAAGTTAAGCTTTTCTTTAGAGGAAAAAAAGGTGTAAAAAAAGTCTGATGATTCAGAGGTGAAATGAAAATGGCAATGATTTTTCAGGTGAACCTGGCGTTCCGGGTCCTGCTGGTTCCATTGGACAGAAGGGTGAACCAGGTTATGATGGGATTCCAGGTGCAGCTGGTGCAAAGGGTGAACAAGGTACTGTGACTGTCATGTTAAGTTTATGGGGTACGAAAATGCACAGAGATGGGCTACACAAGAGTAGCTGGTAGAGGGGGTGTGCTGGGTTTGAGGTACTTTGGATGGAACCTTAGAAAATAAAGTCAGTATGGTGTCTTGCAATCTACTGACTGTCATCCACCATTGCGGAGCTAATCATTTAGATGAGCAACTGTATTTAATCAGTGTAATCTTGAAAGAATTTCTTTCACAAATGCTGGCAATACTTTAAAGAATTGGTGTGTTTTGGAATTAATTTTAGTCTGCAACTTAAGTGTGAAATAATGGAACAGGCTTGCCTTTTCTTAGGGTAGGGTTTTCAGTCATACAGGACCCATTGTGCTAGATACAATACTAGTACATAACAAGAACAGTCTCTGCCCTGAAGAACTTTTGCATAAACCATTTATTTAGATTTTATATTTGCTTAATAGAGTTTTGTTCGTTACAGGTTAAATTTAAGTACTGTCCCATCTTCTAATTTTTTGTTGCCTCTATATTACAGGTATTCCAGGTAGAGGACTTCCAGGATTTCCCGGTGCAAAGGGAGATAAAGGTAAAATGCTTCTTTAAGCAAAAGAACCTCCCTCCCAACATACTATAAACATAATTCTGTAATTCAGACATACTTTCTACTTCATTCTTTTACATGCTATACCTTTTCAGAGCAGGCAGAAACTCTGAGAGGCTCAAATACTAATTTCTGTTACACTGGCAGCATCTTGGACATGAGTTAGATATGCCCTAAAATAGGTAATTATTCATAGTGTGGAATTTACTGCAAGCTGTGCTGTGATGAGGTAATATAAATAACTCCCGTATTTGTGTGCTGTGCTTTTGACTCCCAAGTATTTCTGTTTTACTACTAATTTTGCAAAAATCAAAGTCTCGTGAGGCTCTGTGCACCAGACAGCTAAAGATAGTAGTTTCGTGGCCAGGATACCACAAGAATTTTTCTACCCAAGTTTGTTGTGCAGCCCAGATGCAATTTTATTCATTGCTAAATCTCAGTAGAGCATGTCTAAGCTATGCACAGGAGCATGGTGCAGAGATACAAAAGATATCAGAGACCTGATGAGATCTTACTCAAAATTTTTATTACCTGGACTCCGGACTTATTAGCTTGTGTACAGGCACATAGCTATCAAAATTCCTCTTTGCAAAGTGTGTCACTTCACTGTGCCATGAGATTGTCTTGACTGGCTTGAGTCAGTGCTTGTTCAAGTTCTCTGTAATGCACCATGCTCCATTTTATGAAATAAGTATGTCCTGGGCACTAGACTGCAATAGATACAGTAGTGGAGAAATATCAAACTGCTGCTGATAAAGGAAATTGTGTACAGTGAAAGATTGTCAATTTTAAACATCCAGAAAACATGAGATTCAACTACTCCATCTATGAAATTAGCATGACATGGCAGATTTTGAAGAACTTACATAGCTTGAAATATCAACACCCTACCTCACTCATTCATTCTATAAATACAGGAAAATTGTATGGACAATCAAAAGTGATAAAGCAGAGTTTTAGAATATTTTTTATTTACCATCTCAGAGTAATTAACAGTCATTAATTGCTGAGAAAGCCCTAATGTTAAAGAACTTATTTTAACAAGCAAATTTTCTAATGATAGCTCAGTAAGGCACATAGAATGCTAGATTATGAGAGCACTTTTCTCACCCATCTCTCTCATTTTGTCAGCACAGCTCATTTAAAAATATCTGGGTTTAGAGTAAATAGATATCCAACTTACATCCTTTGTGTTCCAAACGTATTGTAGTTCCAAAAAAACCAAATCCAGGATTTAAAGACCCATTCTGTTTAGGCAAAGAGCCAGGGATAGTGTCTTTATACATTTTGTTTCTCTGTTGTACTTATACCAGCTAATCTATATTCTTTTTGCTCAATCATGATCTGAAGTTTGACTGAATTGCAAATGTTAACTATTTGTACAAGCCTGAAAGTAAGTACTAAGTGTCTAAATCTAGATCTTAGTTAAAAAAAATACTCCTTTTTTCTCCAGGAGCAAGTCCTTTTGTGCTTAGTCAAGCAAAACATCCATTACTCAGCTATGACAATAATAATTGTAATGAAGGGGTTTGGGGGATTTATATTCCTTGTGCAAGGACTGATAGAAAGATGCTGAATGTTCATCTATTTTTAGAGTGAGTTAAAATAGCCCAGTGATCAGTTTAGCTAAGAAAAGATATGGTCAAACTACTCTTTTCCTCATACTTTATTGTCATAATGCGGAGAATAATACAGTTTTCCTAAAGTTTAGCACTTTCATACAAATATATAAAGGCAAGGTCAATATTTTCTTAAGGAATCAAGATTACTATGAGTAAGGCAGAAGGTTTCAGTGATTGTGATCCTGTCTCTAATCATGTTTTGGGGGTTCTTTCAAATCTTAGGTGCGAAAGGTGATGTGGGTTTTCCAGGATCCCCAGGAAGTCCGGGGATCCCAGGCCTGAAAGGAGAACCAGGATATGATGGTCCACCAGGCCCTAAGGGTAGCCAAGGTCTTCCTGGACTACCAGGAAGTGCAATTGAGGGCCCTAAAGGAGACAGAGGACCCCAAGGCCAACCTGGCCTTCCAGGTAATGCTTTATCTTTAGTATTAATGTATGGCTGTTAATCAAAGCTCACCTAATTAACTAATAATATAACCAGGACTGCATATCCTTGTTTATCCTCTTCGCACAGATCAGAGAAAAGCTCCCCTTCGTAGGCAGTTTGGTGTTATGTCCTAGAACAGGCTGATTTTATGTCCTCAGGTGGCTGGTTTTGTCCAGAAGCCTTTCTGACATTCAGAAGTTTGCCTCCCATTTCCGTGTTTCCCTCTGAACTTTATTTACTGTTTCAAGGCAGCTGTGGCTGTATGTTCATATGTCCTGGAGTGATAATGTGTTTAAAAATGGCCCAGCGTGGCCTTACCTTGTCAGTGGCCCTGTGCTAGCGATTAAGGAGGAGAGTAGAGCAAAGCTGCAATATGTCTTTTGCATGTTCATGTCTGAGAACACACCATCTGTTTGTTCTGCATGTGTAGAAACCTCTCCACTATTTTCTGTCAGCCACAGGCTGATAAATGATAGATGTCCAGTCAGATGGGGAGTCATGTGGACCTCCCTGCAACAGATTCTTCTACTTATTTTCTTGAAATGCAGTTACGATAATTACTTTGGTTCTGCCCATCTGTAGATTGAGCCAGCTCATCCTCCATCAGGCACTGCTCTGAACAAATTTTGCCATTAAATACTCTCTTCTTCTGGTTTGTAGGTTTGCCGGGTCCAACAGGGCCACCAGGACCCCCAGGTCTGAAAGGGGCTAAAGGAGAGCAGGGGAGCAATGGCTGGCCTGGGACTCCTGGGGGTCCGGGAGTCAAAGGTGATCCAGGCTTCCAGGGACTGCCAGTAAGTTACTTTCAGTACTCTCCAGATTTGCTGAAAGCTGGTTCTTGTAATTAACGGATCTATTAATCATAGATGTTTCTTGTTCAAAATAATGGTACTTTATGCTCAAAGCGCCTTTGGACTCACCGATGATGATGTAAAGTCGGTTTGAAAACATTTCAATTCTTTCCTTTTAAAGGCTGCCTACCAATAAGCCCCAGTGAGCTAATGAACTTATTAGAAATTTATAGATAGTGAGTGGTAACGTACAACACACAGAATATAATTTACAGTGTATTAACAGTACAGGATAGCTGCAGGACATCCATAAATCCTGCAGATGCATTATTAGTTAATTTTAAAGGCTGCATATTTCACGATAAATTGCCTTCTGAAAATACCTGAACTGTTTGGTTTTGTTATGAAACCTTTCAAATAAAGTGCACTTTCAGTACTGTAAGTGATGAAATATAGCTGCTGATTTCAAAATACAAACAGGCAATGCTATTAATACATTGTTGTCATATATAATTCATTTTCCCTGATCTAAACCAGTCCCTTTTCTGTATATTAGGGAGAATGAAGTGGAATAGGACAGTCACCCAGAGTAGTTGGTTTTCTATCGTCTTTCTCTCAGTGTCTGCTGTCTTTTTCCATGCTGAAAAATATGCTCTATATTTTAACTTTTAATTTCCTCTTTCCTACTAAGAAAATAATCATAATAAAATTTATGGAAGAAGGAATAAGAAAGAAGGTAGGTATGTCTCAACAATTTCTAGTGTACAAAAGGAAGGAAGACTCAGGAATAAGGTCCTGGTGTGAAAAGCAGGATACTGCTGGTGGATTTAAAATGTCTACATTATTATTGATAGTGCAAAGATCTATTGCATCCTTTTCTGCATCCAGGAGTCTTTCAGGATTTGCTTCAGTGTTCTGACACTAGATCTTGGCTATGCCTTTTTGTCTTTGAGACTATACCGTACCAGCTTTGAAGGTAGTAAGTTTCAAAAGAACATTTCAGTATATTTTCTCTATTTTAAGGATTTGCAGTACTCCTGCAGAGAGCTGAATATCTATACTCCAAGGGAATTCTAAAGCTTTTCACAGGTTGATATTCCAGTCTAAGACTGTTTGTTTATCAAGAACCGGAAATGTCAAAGGATTTTGATTCTGTGCCTTCAGTCAGAAGAAAATGTTTTACTATCCTTGAGCCACAATGCATAGTACTGGGTTTTTAACTCAGCGTGAAACGCTCCAGTGAGAGTTATTTCAATATTGAACTTCCTCTGGTGATACATACTCAGATGGGTTTCTAATGTCTTCATCCTCCCCAATGAGACAGGCTCCTGCCCTGATTACAACTCACTTGCTCATACGGCTCTCCAGGTACATGGTAGCCTATATCAGCAAGGAGGTCTTGTTACAACATGGGTGACACAGCCTGTCCAAAAATCCTACCCAAAAAAAGTGAATGCAGAGCTCACACTGTAAAATACAAATCCCATGGGGTTTTGTGTGCGTTTTAACGTTGAAATGAGGAAAGAAACATTTTCTTCGTTTTCACAAACTGAAATAGTTTTGTTTGGAACAGATCCAAACCAAAATGTTGTTTGCCAAGCTATATCTGATGGGAAAAAAAAAAAGTTTAAGACACGGCATACTGTTGTGGAAAAACTATTTTGATGGAAGGCTTCCAATAAAATCCTCTTATAAATAATTGCATTTTATACTTACAACCTTAAAAAAAAGTTATTCAAAAAACCTCTTTTGATGAGATTGTCTGACTGTCTTCTGAATGTTAGCCCTCCTGTTTTGTGCTACAGAAGTTCGCGTTATGATATAAAGAGAGGGACATTTCTTTAAACGATCCTGTATACTGTGACTATGTGACTGAAGGAAACCAGGGAACTTTACTTCATTAATACCTCCCTTACCACTCCGAGGGTAGCATTTATTTTGTTTAACTTTGGAAGTCTCACTGTTGACATCCATTTTTGAGCTACTCATCTCTTCTCCCTTCATAGTCAGCGGAAAGAATTAGATATTTGTTGAGAGCCATTCTTCTCACCTTAATATAAACCTCTAACTTACATCAAATGATAAAATCACTCCTCTGTGTGTCTATTCTATTGCTCTCCAAATATGGTGAGGTGAATCCTACCATTGGTATTATTTTTCACTGAGTACTCAATTCACAACTCCAGCCTCTGATTGATAAGTTACTTACTAGCAAAGGGATTTTGATTCTTTCCTCCACCAGTGCTCCACATTTTATTATATAGGGGACTATCACTGCCTTATTGCTTCAACCAGGGAGAAACTCTAAACTATACTTACAAGCTTTTTGCAGATGATCTGCAACAGACGTAAGAAGAAAAGGAAATTGGCAGTCATTTAAATGACTATTTACAGTGTCTTTTGAAATATGGGCTTGGTTTTCCTTGAAGTGAGACTACAATGAACTTGTTACCATTAATTTCAGGGGAGCAATTTATAATAGTGAAGGCAGAAGGAGGAGTCCACATTGTATTTGAAGTGTTCAAGTCCTTGAATATTTTAGCCCTGTTGAAAAGTAAAAATCTTCAGAGGATTATAAATTGTTGAGCGCATTTAATTTCATTCCACATGTGAATGTAGAAGTTTTCAAGTCTGCTGTGGTCTAGAATTGCCCCATTTAATTATCTAACTAGCAACTGCCTGCTGGGGCTGCACGGGAAGTAGTATTTGCTGAGATTTGTGCTTACTGATGTTTTTCGTAACAATATGGTCTGTGGTTGAGAACCTTTTTATTACTTACACTGTTAGTGAGACCTTATTCTGATCTAGTATCTTTGTAAGGCAAAAAATAATTTAATAAGAACAAGGTGTCACACTCATTCCTGTAAGAGAAGCTTCTCATCATGGTAGAGAATAACCATTCCTCAAACTTATTGGCTTTTCTCTCATATTAATTTTTTTTCATAGGTTTCAAAAAATACACAGCCTTTTTGTTTCAAATGTCATAATAGTCATATCATAATAGTGTAGGATAACTATACTTCACATTTTCTTTTATACAGGGTAGTCCTGGTTTACCAGGAGATATTGGTCAAAAGGGTGATCTGGGACCTCCAGGAGTTCCAGGCATCCCAGGTGAGAAGAAAATTTACCATATTCCTAAAAAGTATGCAAAGATGTCTCCTTCATATCCTCAAAGATGCTCAAAGAATGTTGACTCTATGTTACAAATTATTTAAACAGGACATTGAAAGATGCATCAAAAAGGATACAAGGTTTTTTGCCTTTTGCCTGTTTTCTTGCTTTGACCATTTTAAGTGTGCACTTGTTTTAAAAGGTGGATATAAAATCAATTGTTTAGACATTAGCAGTCAAGAGTCTTCAAGATTTTCTTGAGAACCGGAGAGGCAAATGTTGTAGCTGTATTTGAGGAAGCACGGGCTCAGTATGTCTCTGTTGACTATATTGCTGCTACTGTCACCATCATATACATGAAAGCACCACGTGTATAAAAAATGCAGTTATTAATAGAAAAAAATTCTTATATTTTAAAGAAAGATATTAATTAAAGTAAGAGAAATTTGTTTTCAGTCATCAGTTCTTTGGTGACTTAGTGCTATTGTTTGTATCTCGGTCTTGCAAACAGTTAAGAAGTACTTGTGTGAATAAAGTCATGGCCCTTACATGATCATCGGTTTGTACATGATTATTCTGCACATATCCTTCCAAATAAATTACTGAATTTTCATGTAAATATTTCCTTTGACTTCAGGTCCAAAAGGTTCTCCTGGCTTCCCAGGCCTTAAGGGTGAGCGAGGTGACCAAGGTCTTCCTGGATCTAAAGGTATAATATAAAGACTTGCTTTTTTCCCCAGATGCTGTTGTTAAAATGGTTATTTGTGACTAATCAATGGATATCTCCCTCCCCTTTATTCAGTGTAAAAAGGTAGAATATGAAACCAGGTATCATAGTGTTAGCATCTGAATGGTCAGATTAGATTTAAGTTTTGGGTAAAGAGTGAATGTATTTATCTCCTGCTCTGAAAAATCAATACTGAGGTTTTGTCATTATTAGAATGTTTAAGTGATATCCTAGAACAACAGAATCATAGAATGGTTTGGGTTGGAAGGGACCTTTGGAGATCATCTAGTCTAACCCCCCTGCCATGGGCAGGGACATCTTTCAACTAGATCAGGTTGCTCAAAGCCCTGGACAACCTGACTTTGAATGTTTCCAGGGATGGGGCACCCACAACTTCTCTGGGCAACTTGTTCCAGTGTCTCACCACCCTCATTGTAAAAAAAAAATAATTCTTCCTTAAGTCCAATCTAAATCTTCCCTCTTTCTGTCTAAAATTGTTCCTGTCACTCCAGACCCTGGTAAAAAGTCTCTCTCCGTCTTTCTTATAGGCCCACTTTAAAGTATCAAAAGGCTGCAATAAGGTCTCCCCGGAACAATCTCTTCTCCATGCTGAACAACTCCAACTCTCTCAACCTTTCTTCATAGGAGAGGTGCTCCAGCCTTCTAATAATTTTTATGGCTCTCCTCTGAACCCACTCTAACAGGTCCATGTCTTTCTTGTATGGGGGACTCCAGAGCTGCATACAGTACTCCAGATGGGGTCTCATGAGAGCAGGGTAGAGGGGGAGAATCACCTCCCTCTACCTGCTGGCCATGTTTCTTCTCATGTAGCTCAGAATATGATCAGCTTTCTGGGCTGCCAGCACACATTCCTGGCTCATATCCAACTTTTCATCTATTTGTCCTTTTCTGGAGGGCTGCTCTCAGTCCATTCATCCCCCAGTCTGTACTGATATTGGGGATTGCCCCAACCCCAGTGCAGGACCTTGCACTTGGCCTTGTTGAACTTTATGAGGTTCACATTGGCCCACTTCTCAAGCATGTCAAGGTCCCTCTGGATGGCATCCCTTCGCTTTAGCGTATTGACTACACCACTCAGCTTGGTGTCATCTGCAAACTTGCTGAGGGAACTCCATGCAACCTAAGGTCTGGACAGCTGTTTCAGTCCTTGGGATGTCTGTTTGGCTGGAGATGTCAGCACAGATAGACTGTAGTGCTTCTGTTTGGGTTTCAGCCACAGCCTTGCAGTTATGGTGGTGGCCACCACTTTCTTTCAGCAGGTCACAGTCTCCTTACAGATCTTAGAAAAAAGAGTCCACTTAAAAAATGGTAATTCTTTTGAAAGGTGTCATCCTTCTAATTCTAATTGCCTGGAGACCTCAAGCTTCTGGGTAGGCTTGCACAGCCATCGGTTAGTTGGCATGACTGCCGGGGCTGCAGCCTAAGCCTGCTGGTGAGCAGAGCAGCCAGCAGCACGATAACTGGCAGAGTGTGCAGCTCTTCTGAGCAAAGTGCTGCGCAAACTTCCAGTGCCACCCCCAACTGATGTCAGTCCCTGTTTGCACACCCTGGTCGCAGTGCTTCTCGTCAGAGCTACATCTGTGGGCCTGCTCTGTCCTGCCTGGTGGGGAGAGGTAGCAATATGGTTTTCAGCAGCAGCATGTGCAGCTACTTGGGTGTTACCAGAGGCTTGTCAGTGGCAGAGGGCCAGCCCAGGCTGTTTCCCCCATTGTGCCTTGAACCCTGTTGTTGTTTTCTACCCTCAGTCAACTTTGGGTTTCACTTCTTAACAGGTATGACCCTACTCAATGCACATATAAAGTCTTGGACACGTTGCTATCTTGTAGCTATAGGCTCCGTCTGTTCTCTGACTACATAAATGGCAATACAAAATAACATTGTTTTCTCACTTTTTTATTGTGCAATATGAAATACTTGCTGATTTCCTCTGTTAATGATGACAGGTTTACAAGGCCCACCAGGCCCACCAGGTGCTTTTCAGCTTGTTAAAGGGGACCCTGGATTACCCGGCCCTGTAGGACCAGTTGGCCTCAAAGGATTCCCGGGACTTCCAGGTCCCAAAGGACAGCAAGGTAAGAGTTTTCAAGTAATTTAAGTAATGTAAAAACAGACCTATGGTAGGCTAGACACTAGA